>CAUYUJ010005887.1:10000-57751 GCA_963575745.1 Prorocentrum cordatum
TCACGCAGACGACGAGCGGGACTACGAGGAGTGCGCGCCGGGCCAGCTCTTCCGCCCCCGCTACCTACCGCAGGGAATCTGGCTGCAGGTGCACGGCTTCCAGGAGTCCCCGATCTACAAGGAGGTCGCCGAGGTGCTGCAGCAGGGCGCCGATGGCGCTGCCGACGACGGCGAGGCCGAAGCGCGGGCGAGGAGCTTGCTCATGTTCAGGCCCAACGAGCAGGAGCTCACGCGGCAAAGCTCGGGGGCGCACACTGTGCGCCGCTCGGGATTCACACTGACGCACGCGTCCTACCTGACCACCACGCTGTCGCAGGGCCAGACGCTGCGCAAGGGCGTCACCATCGACTGCGCCAGGGATGAGGACGCTGGCCGCACGGGCATGTCGGACGATATGTGTTGGCTGCACCTCTACGTCATTTTCTCCCGCGCCACGTGCATGCGGAACATGCTGATCCTGCGGCCGCCCGCGCGAGAGTCCCTGGAGCGCGGGCCGCCGGCGCCCCTGCGGAAGGCGCTCGAGGAGTTCGACAAGAAAGCGGTGGACTCCAGGGCTGAGGCGGAGCAGCTCGCGGCAGAGCTGGGTTTCATGCTGCCTCCCGCCTGAGCGCCGCGGCGCGCGCCTGGAGGCCCGCGGGGTTGTCCCAACGGCTAGCTCCCACGCCCCAGCGGCCTGCGAGCTTGTCTCAACGGCCCAGCCCGAAGGTTTGCCCCGACGGCTTCGCGATCTAGCCGTCGGCAGACGCGCGCGCGCTGGCCGAGGCGGCGACGGCGCCGAGGAAAATGGATTTGCTTGCCCCGACGAGGGGGAAGGGGAGGTGCACATGGAGAAAAGCCAGGGGGATGAGGAGGGGAGGGGCATGGGGGAGGCCGACGACGAGGAGGAGGTGGCGCGAGAGGAGGAGGAGGAGGAGGAAGAGGAGGAGGAAGAGAAATGCAGGGGGCGAGAGGAATGGGCAGTGCAGGGGGCGAGAGGAGAGGGCGTCCGCCAGGGGGAGGAGGAAAGGGCAAAGGGTAATCTAAACAGATTCTCATGCAGGGCGCTAACGTCGGAGTAATTGTTCATTACTTTATTCGAGCATATGCGAATAAGGAATTCTCAGGCGCATCTGCCTATAGTACCAAGACATCTGAAATCGGCCTGAAACCAGAGCTACGACTGAAACACGAGTCGCATTGTAACTAATTTTCAAGAAATGATACGTATCTGCTCACATGAATTCGAGCTGTAAGCTAGCTGATCTTAGATGCACACCTAGCGGAAGAAAATGCTGAGGAGCACCAGTCTAAAAGTATTTAGACGCCTGAGGTCAGTCTGCCACCAGGCTGCATCCACGTAAGCATTTGCACCCTTTCATTTTTACGAGAGACGGTTTTAGTGTTCTCAGTTCCAGTTGCAGGCGCTAGGAAGCTGGCAAGAACACCGTTTAAGAGGGAAGTATAGACACAGTCGGCTACAGTATCGTCTGAGATTCGTCTGCTACCAAAGCTTCATGACAAAAAAAAACTACTAAAAACTACTCGCGCTCTGCAATTTCTTGTGAGAGATGGTGATCACTTTCTGCTGTTAGTTCGAGCTGTCGATTAGCTACGGAGAGCAGATACACACCAATCGACAGGAAACTCTCACAAGCGCTATTCTAAAGCATTCAGACGGCTGAGATCGGTCTGCTACCAGAGCTGCGACTGAAAAACTACGTGCGCTCTTTACTTCTCAGATAGGGGGCGCTCGGTTCTCTACTCAATTCGAGCTGTAGGCAACCTACGGGGAAGCAGACTCGAATGGAAATGATCACGAGCGTTCGTCCGCAGCATTGAGACGTCTAAGATCGGTCTGCTACCAGAGAAGCGACCGCCAAGCTATTTGCGCCGCGCAAACAGCCACAAAGCTCGCTTGCTCTACCCGTGACGAGAACTTTGCAATCTTTACATATATTATGTAGAGATATGTTCAGCTTCTGTCGCGTACTTTCTCGCAGCTGTTTGTCAACTGAACTCGAGCTGCGGACAAGGAAAAAGCCCTCAAGCACATACTTATGAAACGGCACACCCTCGCGCGCGCTCAATGCGAGATTGCTGCGCTCGCATGCCATTCATACATATGGCAAGGAAGCTCTACGAGTTCCTGGCGGTAACCAAGGTTCACGGTTTACAGCCGACTTCCAGTTCGTCGCTGACCAACTGGGAGCCGGCGGTAAGCCGTCAACCTTGTATTTTTTTTGGCGGGAGGCTGACCAGGCGCCGAGCCCCACAGGACCCGCTGAGCGCCCACCTAGTCTCAAGGCAGGAGGAGGGTCAGGCAGTTCACATGTGCAGTGAGCGACCTCTACCGCTGCCTCCAGAAGGCCTTCTACACCCGCGAGCTCGGCATGAGTGATACTGCAGTGGGAGGGCAATGCCATTGCGCATTCACCCACGGTTTCCCAGAAGATTGGACAGGGAGATGAGGCGCGAGGGAAGAGAGAAATAAGGCGCGGTCGCTTGGCTACTTGAACGGGGTCAGTAGATTCAAGAAAACGAGGTACATATCCAATCTCCAGCTTCCATCCGACACCTACCCCTCGGCTACACACTCCGCCGCCGAAAGAACCGCGGAGGCCAATACATCGAAAGTTGTCACTCACGTGTGCGCGCCAGCCGCACTCAGGAAAGAGGTTACGGAAAAATGTTGCCTGCTCTAGCTTCATGCGTTTGTCGATCTGCTTCACCGCTGCCCTCTCGGAAGATGTGTTTCACGAGGTCCCTGCCCCACGACGGTGGTCTGACTTCAAATCGGCGAGGCTCTCCAGTGTCTGGATAATCCAATCCACCCTGGCTCGATACGCGCATCCACCTCCTCCTTCTCCTCCCCCGACCTTCCCGAGCCCATTAATCCAGTTACAGATAAGAAGCGAGTCCCCCGACAGTTCAAGCCCCATCTCGTCACCAATGAGGTCCCACACGATATCCTGCCCATTTAAGGCTGCAAGACGCTTGGCCAGCTTCTCTGCCTCCTTCGCCGACAACTGCCGCGCGTCCATATCCCCCCCCCTCCTCCCCCCCCAGATCTCGGTGATATCCTCCTCCTCCACGGACCACAAACATCTCGAAAGCGGAGCCCAGATCCCACATATCCAGGAACTTCCGAGAGCTCTCCACAAACGAGGCGCACGAGAAGTCACAGGCCCTCCACCACCGATCCCCCACGTTCAGGCGATGCGGAAACAGCTCCTGCAACACAAAAAACCATGGATGTTCACCCGCTGCAGCGCCTCCTCTCCTCACTCGTGATACCAGCGACGACTCTCGTGCGAATCACCGCTGGGTTCTGAAGAACTGAATCTGCAAGTCCCGCCGCCTTTCCCAAGCTACGGACCTGCACATCAGTAATATCCTAGCATCTCTATGCGCCCGAGACAAGGATGACTGCTGGCCTGGTCCAGGAATCGACACACGCTGACGCTTCAAAGGCCTCTGGTCGCTGGCCTCTGGGATCAAGTAGCGCTGCAATCCGAGTTGCCCCCGAAATAGGCAGAGACATCGGCTCCCAGCTGCCACAGACAGTACAGCACCCGTTGTACAGCTCCCCGGAAACCTGCCTCTCGAAATCGTTCCCGTGCCTTTCTCAGATGTGCTGGCATCGAAATCCCCCACGTCTGGTCCGAGGGTTCGCTTACCGCCATCATCCTCTGGAGACACCAACCTTCGAACACCCACAAGCTACGAAGAGACTTCCCATCCCGAGTGATCCCCTGACACCCATAGAGCAGTACCGATTGGACGAGGGAAATGTATTCCTTGCATTTACCCTGCCAAGGAACGGCCCTGGCTCTGCAATAACGCACGTTTGCATAGAACGCCCTCGTCGCCGAACATATCCGCCGTGCTAAGTCACAACGAGCTTCACGATACGTACTACGCACATCGTTCCCTAACACGTTCATGCGCTCTACTACCTTGAACTCTACTCGCTGACTCTCCACCTGCACAACGATAGGAGGACACCTCTCAGAGAATCCCACGTACCCTACCTCAAGTGAGTCGGCCTTCCACTCGAAGACCCAGTCTCGCAACACTGCCGTCATCGAAGAAATCTGAAAAAGCTCCCATGCGTCGCCCCAAGCACGAAGACATTGTCCGCGTACAACAGATGATTGACTGCTACCATGGACTCCTCCTCCCCCTCCTGCGTATTCGGATTCAGACACCCGTACCCGACTCCGCGCCTATCCCACTCCGTGAACAACCCCCCCCCCCCCCCCACATAGCACACAATACCAAGTTCCAGAGTCCAGGGGAATCGTTTCCGCCAGTCAGAATATGCTTGTCTATCCGCACGTCGGGAATTTCCAGAGATTGGAAAATAAAACATGTGGTCTCGTTGGGGAGGGGGACCAGCACACCATATTTGAGCCAGTCTGGAGTCGATGGATGAGACATCCATGGCCCTCTTCACTCTCGCGATCGCGGCGTGCTGGAACGCCTGCTTCACGCCCGCCGAACCTACCACCAGCTTCCTGTCCTTGCCCCGCAGTGCAGCGCGCCGACAGGCCGCCTTGAGGCCCGAATAGATTTCCGCACGCGAACGGCCAGGAACAAACCCAAACAGAGAGAACTGAGTACTAGCACCAGCCAGATATGGATCCAAGAGTAGTATCATGCATGTGCGGCGGGTATCGTCGTCAATCAATGCTGCATAGAATACGTCACCCGCGGCCCCTGCTTTGAAACGAAGGCGCACGCCCCCCGTCATAGGCTTAGACCGTGCCAACTTCTCCGTACGAGTGAGGTCTACCGGTCCATAGAGATGCTCCTCAGCTGTCTTCAAACACTCCAGGACAGTACGGATAAGCAGTACCGCATTCGAATCATCAATCATAGACAGCTCCCGAGACGTGCGTGAGCTCCAATCTTTGACCCAACCGTACAGCTCAACATACGATGGCACGAACTTCTTACTCTTCTCCGCCACGAGACGTGCTGAGGCCGCAGTCAAGGCCGAAGAGGCCCCCTGGGAAACCGAATCCTGGTTGGCAAGGAGCTCCAGATTCTTCAAACGACGTTATTGACCCTGCTGCTCCTGATCGCTCGAACTCAACTGGGACTGATGAGATGCTAGCTTCTGAACAACTTTGTTCAACCTGGTATCTGTCGCAAAATTCGAGGCCCTGACCTGGTCCTGGAAATCAAAAGACACCTGCATAAACATTCTCAACGACTCATCCTTCTGCAGATCCATGATTTTCTGACGGTGCTCCTGCTGCGCAACTCGGGGATTTCCTACCTTACTCATCCTCGCAGCGCTCTCCTCCCTCTTCTCCTCCTCCACACCTGCTTCCCATAGCACTACTACCCGACGATGCGGTAGCCATTTCGTGAACTCACGTCTGCGACGAACTCAACATGGGATGATGCCTATGCGAGAACGTCAACGTACAAATCAACGCACCGCTCAAACGTACAGATCAATACCCCAAGAGATCAGAAAGTTCAACGTACAAATCAACGCAGCCCAGAGGATCTGAACGGATACTTGTCGCACGTGGAGCACAACTAGAATAGAGCACGTGCCAGAGAAATGCCCAGAAATCAGCAGACATGACGCATGCAGAGATGCCAACAATCCAGACGCCGCAACCTGACGCATGCAGAGATACAGCAATCACTCCAGCAAACCTGGTGCCTGACGGAGATGTCGTAGGACTCGTCCGAGCAGCAGCCGCCATCGCGAGGGGCACCGAGGCCCGAGGAGGAGGAAGAAGACGGGCGGCCGAGGGCGGGGGAGCGCGGCGGGGGGGCCACCAAGGAGCTCCCGACGGCACCCAAGGCCGCCCGAAGGCAAACCTTGGTTTTTTGAGTTTGAGTCAGGGCGCGGACAGCTGTGTCAGGTGAACCCTAAGACTGGCGCCGGCGGTGAACCGTCAACCTGGTCACCGCCGGAAACCTCGTAGAGCTCCTTCCACGCGCGAGAGTGCTCAGAGTCGGAAGAGAGAGCTTCTGGAGGCATTTCTCAAAAAAATGAACATTGATTTTTTTCATGTCGAGATGAAGTTGGTTCCTCCAAGTGTTTTGATAGTTAATGTGCGCCTACAGAGCTCATATTAAGACGCAAAGACCCTCATAGTCGGTCACAGGTGCGAAAAATCTGGTTTCTCAAAATAAATGGTCAAATATCTTTCACATACTCGCAAAACCACCCAAAAGTTGTCACTGGGCGCCGGCGGTACACCGTCAACATTTCTTACCACCGGGGGACTCGTAGAACTTCCTGACAACATAAAATACTGCAGGGAACGAATAACTTTTCAGCCCAAGCGATTTCATACCTCTCGATGCAACAGCCGAACGCCCCCGATGCTTCTGGCTTGTTTCTGCACGAGCTCTGTAGCTCTCCTACAGCCCGAGTTACGCGCGTGAATCGACAGCATCTCTCAAGATAACTCGAACAATACAAATAGTTTGCAAACCCAGATCGAGTAGCAGACCGAGACCTCTGAATGCGAGAGGCGGACGCGTCTGATGTCTCCGACCAGCCCTGCAGCTCCCCTACAGCCCGAGTCAAGTGCAGAAACAACAGCACCTCTCAAGATGACTCGAATAATACGAATAATTTCGCGAATCTAGTTCGGGCAGCAGACCGAGTTCCGAGCTCTGGATTCGACAGGCAGACGCGTCTGATGTCTAAATCGATTCCTGTGAGCACGAGCACTCTAGCCCCCTCCAGCCCGAGCTGAGTGCAGAAAACCGACAGCACCTCTCAAGATGACTTCAACAATACGAATAGGTTTGCGAGTCTAGATCAGGCAACAGACAGAGTTCAGAGCTCTGGATTCAACAGACAAACGGAACTGATGATTCTGAATCAGTTTCTGTAAGTCTCAGCTCTGTGGCTGTCCTGTAGCTCGAGTTAAGTACAGAAAGCCGACAGTCCCTGTCAAGATGACTCAAATAATACGAATAGGTTTGCGGACCTAGCTCGGCTAGCAGGCCGAGTGCAGACCTCTGGATGGTACAGACGAACGCGCCTGATCATTCTAAATCGATTAGATGGCTTACCAGCTCTCTAGCTCTCCTATATCTCGAGTTAAGTCCAATATACCGACAGCGCGTATCAAGATGAATCGAAACGGCCGATCCCGCCTGGACGCTTTTCAACAGTAAAGGTACCCGATCGAGCTGAGTTAAGATGGCGAGCGGGAAGAAGATCGAATACCACGGGAAAAAATACTAGAGCTCAAACGAATAGTGAATTTCGAGAACAAAATTTCCAACCGACCAGAAGTCATAAAAAGGTCCGTCGAGATTTTGCTTGCCAACTAGCTCTCCAGTGGGCCGGAATTACTCTTGAGCTTCCATGAACAACTTGCTCAGGGAAGCTCTACGAGTTACTTTGTCCTTTCTGGTCGGGTCGACCAATGGGGACCGCCATTAAGCCGTCAACCTGGTTTTTGCGGGCTTTGCGGTGGGGTCCTCCAGCACATGCAAGCAGCGGTGCTCCCCGCGGCCACCAGGCGCAAGTGGCTCTACCGAGCGTGTGAGACGCTATCTATAACGGACGCAATCTGCGAGATTGCGTGAATTAGCTTCGAGGCGGCCGTTAACTCACAGACCGTCACGGTTGACTCCCTATCGAGGCCAAACGCCTCTTCGGCAATCACGTGACACTGTATAGCATTTTTATGTTCTACAAAAGCCTGCAGCCACCAGCCTCCCCCAGCCCCAATATCCGAGGTGCCTCCGTCGAAGTAACCCCTCAATCCTAAAACTTTCGAAGTATATAAAGGGGCAAGATACTCGTTTCTCTTCGATGTGTGTGGGCAAGCTCTGCAAGCCCACGTGAGTTCATCAGCATAACTGTTACCCTCCCTATAAAGATGTTTGATTGGGTCAGCCCCCGCACACGCAGTTCTCAAACAGGTGTCCGTTATAGCATCAAGAGTGTTTTGTGCCGCCTCCAAGGTGTTGTTATAGCCCATGTTCGTGCACCTCCAGTGCCCTCTTATCCATTGGACCACACACAAGCTGTCACCCAGTATTTCAAATGGAATCTTATCAGACTCATAGTCAAAGATAGTCTCATTTTCAAAGTTATGAGCAATGCGACGCGCAATCCTATCATTATTAACTTTCGTCTCCTCCTCCTCCGTACGTACAACCGAAACTCTAGGTTTGGCCAGATAGTCGAGAATGGCGGGCAGGTGCAATCTTTTGAGCAACTTCTCAACGAAAATCGACCAATCTTCTTTCCCAAACATCATAGTCTCCCACCACTTCGTATTGCCATTTTGATCAGCAATGAAGACATCTTCCCATTTTCTCCAACCGACGTATTTAGTCCCACCACGCCATCCAAGAAGAGCAGCCTGAGAATCCCTCGAGCGTGCAGCGAACGCGCGACGATGAGCGGCCCAGTCACCTGACGCATGCATCATGCCCAACCGCGCCTGAGAGTAGGCGTTGAGTTTGAAGACATTCACGTTTGCGCCAGAGGGTCGTGCCTCTCGCGGCTCACTATCATGATTAGAAGAGGGGGGGTCCCGTGGTCGCTTACTTCCCTGTGGGGCAGCAGACTGACTATCGGCGGAAGCGATGGGGTCATCATTCACCTGAGCAATACACCGTCTCTTTTGACTGCCCCTTGGCGAACATATTTCATCCCGATCTCTTTTGTCGCATGGGCGTTGGGGCTGTCTGACACGCTTGGCGAGCTCCTCCTGGCTCGCAGTGAGACTCGGGCCAGGGCACCGCTTCTCTCCCCTGGCGGCCAGACGGGTCTCCACAATCTGCCTGCGACGATTCTTGGCCGCGGGCGTGGGTTCGCTCTCACCGTCGGCTGGGGGGGCTGTGGCCACAGGACTGACAGTGCCTTGGGCTTCGCGCTGGCTGCTCCTTTCTTCCAGGAGCCTGGCGCACTCAAACAGATGCGCCACCTGCAGCGGATCACTCAAAGGAACTCTTATTCTGGACGCAGACGACACACGACCAGAAGAACAATGAGCATCCTTTTTGTTCGGCTCCAAAGAAACTCTTATACTGGACGCAGACGACACACGACCAGAAGAACGTTGACAATCTTTTTTGTGCTCCGTCAGTCCCCCACGGCTACCAAACATAGCCGCAGGTCTCTGGGGCTCAGGCGAAACACTCTGAGGCACAGCACGAGGCGGACAATGAGAATGAATGGAGTGTGTACTGTGTGTGTGCAGCGTAGCTGTCGGAATATAACAAGGCAACTGATCGAAAGAACTTCCTCTCTCAGCCTGCGGCACAGAAGACATCGAGCGAAGGTGTGCATGCTCTCCACTGTTCGTGTGCAGCGTAGCTGTCTGAATATAACTGGGCAACGTGTCGAAGGAACGGTCATCAACCTGCGGCACAGGCAACAAAGAATGGACATGTGTTGTATCATCACTGTGAGTGTGCAGCGTAGCTGTCTGAATAAAGCTGGGCGCGGACTCCGAAGATCGTTGGCCAGACAACTGAGGCACAGGCAAAGAAGAATGGACATGTGTGTGAGCCTGACTGTACGTGTGCAGCGAAGCTGTCGGATCAACATGTACTCTGTCTGTGTGCAGCGTAGCTGTCGGGATATTTTGACACGCAAAGCCTCTGGCAAAGCAAGCAATATCTTTCGCCCAGAGCCAGTTCTTGTGAATGAAGAGTTCCACCGCCGACTGAAATCCAAGGTTGGCGAACTGGTCGCGAGCATACTTGAACCTCCTCTTTTGGTAGACCGTCCAATCTTCAGTCACTCCTTTCCTCCTTCCTCCGATGATAGCTAATAGCTTTCCTTCCCAGGAGAATATTTTTTGTGCCGTGATGTTGTCAATCGTCATCCCTTCAATTGCGAAAAGTAGCTTACTCTGGATACGGAGTCGGTATCGCTGGAATCGTCTCTCAATCGGGATGCGATGACTTCTATAATATTCGATGTCGGCAAAGAAGGCACCACGGGCACGATCCAAGTTGAATTGCAGATCGCTATGCTGTGTCCAATATCTGTCCAACCTGTAACCCAGGATGTCCAAAGTGTTAACGCATTCAAGTTTATACGTGTGGGTCTGGATATGAAGAACTACATCATTCGAGCCATTGACGCCAAAGGGGATGAGCTTGAGAGAGGATGGTTTCCAATTGAGGCCGGCCTGGAGCAGGGGGAGAGTGAGCTCAGTCACCATGGTCCTGAGCTGCCGTTCATCTCTAGCGTACAGCAACAAATTGTCCGCCCAGAGGGCATGTGAAATCGTCGATCTAGTGGGCATGGGAACGGGGGACTCGACTACATAACCCAGATCACGCCCTGGCCAGGTCCCGACGATATCATTCCACAAGGCCACACTCACCACTTTGAATATGAATGGTCCGTCCACCCCGCCCGTCCTGATACTCCGATCCCAACCAATCCAATCCAAATTCTGGGTCCCTTCGAAGGTGGCTTTACACGTGTTTTCGGTCATAGGACAAAGAAGGGCATAAATCAAAGCGGGGTCAAAACCAAGCTTCTCCATACTTTGTAACGCTAGCTTGATAGTAACGTGGTCAAACGCCTGGAGTACATCGAGGCTGGCCAGATAGAGCTTCTCCCCTTTTCCCCATTGTGCAGCATGTTGGCAAAGATGTTTGGTAAACGATGTGACCTCAGAAACCTTCCTGAACTGCACAAACCCATACATGTTAAGAGAGTGTTTGATATTCACCAGGTGTTGTTCCCCTTTAATGACTAGGACATGGTTGTACCACTTCTGGACCAGGCTCAGGAGGCAGATCGCCCTAGTCTCTGAGAGCTCCTGAATGGACGGCGCCTTCGGGATGAGAGTTACCAGAAACCTCTTCCAATCCGAGGGGACCTGTTGGCGACGATTGGCGATCAGGCTGAAATGATGTCGGATTGTCTTGAGGCTGGCAAAGGGGATGAGCTGCAGCATCTCCCGTGTCACTTGGTCAGGTCCAGCCGCCCCACTCTTGAGGCGAGCCCTCGCTCGCAAGATGTCATGCATGGTGATGCTCACGCACTGGGACTGGTTGAGCTTCGATGCCAGACCTTCCAGAACCGACTTCACCTCCCTCCTCGCCCCGTAGTCCTCCACCCTGTCTTTCAAGTACCTCCCAATTTCCACCTGTTTGGCCTCGACATCGTAAGTAAGTTCCCACTCCCCCGTCATCTTTTTGACTTTAAGTGCCTGTGCTTGTGTACGTAATTTACGCTGTTCAACTTTGTGTTTGTATTCGAGCATGTCGGCATCATATTGTTTTCGCAGTGGTTTGATCAATCTCCGAAGACTCCTTACTTCATTCTGGCATCGAAGTTCTCTGGGCCAAAGAGCACGCCGTAACAGCCGTTCGAGCGTCCAAAGACGTTCCGGCCTCACAGGTGCACGAAGTGCGGCCACCTGGCGGCCAGGGATACTTGCCGCCGTATCTGCGATGATCTGGCTGAGTGTGCCCCTGCCCTGCCTCCTCTGGTCGCCCACCTCCTCCTTCACGGGTCTCACGTCCCTTTTGATGTCCTCCTCCTCCTCCTCTTCAACCAAAGACTGTAATGGGCGATACCGAGAGCCTGCATCTTGAAACTGCCGTGACAGGGCACGGTCGAAGCTGGCGGCAGCCGCAGCAGGGTCCACAGGTTCCCATTGATGCAAGGCAGCTCGCTTCCTATTCTTGCAGCGTCGCCGCCTTCCCACAGCAACCGCAAGATGAACTAGTTTGTGGTCGCTGATCTCCTGGATTGTGGCCGATCTCCCTGGGGCCCGAATCCACTCAGCAGTAGTCCCCGAGTCGAATTGATCAGAAGCACTGATGCCTATATAATCGAGCACCGCCTCCCCTCGGGGTGCTGCCCTACCTCGCCAAGTGGCACAGCGAGGGCCAAACGTGTTTGCCAGTCGTAAACGATGCACACTGCAAAATTCTGTCAATAGGAACCTCATCTCCTCCAATTGTTTCTTCCTCACACCCTCCCTTCCTCCTCTGAATAGTACCTCCACCTCTTCCTTCACTCCCATACCAGTGATAGCACGGCCGTTGGCGATAATATTAGGAGCCATCTCAACGTTGGCATCCGTAAACAAGATAAGCATGTCTGGCTGCTCAGGGTGACGTCTGCGATACTCTCTGATCCTCCTCTTCACCTCCTCCAACACTTGACTGAATTCCCTCACCTCCTCATCCTTATCATCTGCATATGGCAAATACAAGCAAACAATAGCGGCTGGCCTGAACCATGCAATGACAAACCTTGGTCCGCGCTCAATGTCCCGTAGCAGAGCCTTCCAAGGGCCCTTCCACAAAATAGCAGCTTTCTTACACGAAGAGCGTTCCATGTGCCACCCATCCCCAGCAAGGATCTTTCGACTGTCCGTGAAAAACTGTGCCTCCTGGAGCCCCAACAAGAAAATGCCTCTGTCGTTGGCAGCATCCAGGATAGCTTTGGAAAACTGTGGGCCTCTTTTCTCGATATTCCATGTGCCCACTCTGGCAATCCACTCATGTCATTCAGCCCTCAGATCAGCCTGGAGCTGTGCCGTATTGATGGCAGGGTCCAAGACGGCCAGAGCGGGCAGGATCTCATAGTTCGTTGCTGGGTTAAAAACAGCGATGACCTTGCCATTTGTGGTGTCGTTGGGGAGCTTGCCCCAGAAGTGCGTCGTAGGTGGTCCCAGCTCCGCTCGAACAATAATTCCCAGGGCCGCATTGACATGGCGCCTGAAGATGTTCTGAAACTTACCTGCGCAATTAACATGTGGTTGTTTGTGCGGAGCCGCCTCAACAATGACTTTGATACTACCCTGTGCTTCTGTAGCCTGTTTGGCCACCTCTGTCAATGTTTTACTGGTTCCACTGTGCACTGCCGCAAGGAGTCTATGGCGCATATCCCACAATATTCTTGAGTCGGTCCCCATGGTGAAAAAGATTCTGATGCGACTGTATCCGAATGTGCGACCATCATTTTCTTCTTGAGTACGTGGTGTGTCAACCCTGCCTTCCGCCGAAGTGCTGGCGACGATCGGAGAAAGAACAATCTCATTGAGGATATCGTTAACCTGTGATTGTGTCAGCATCTGGCGGCCTCGTTGCTCATAGTTTTTCCAGTCCGTCACCCAGCCCTTGATTTCAATGAAAGACGGGTTCCAGGTCGCACGAGTAAAGGCCCCAGACATCCGTGAAGACACTCCATTGCTGGACCCTGACTCCGATCTAGTTTGAAGCGTGTTGAATTCTGTTCTCAGTGCTGACAAGGATGCTGCATTATCAGTAATCTCGCGTCTCATTGAGGCAATTGACGCCGTGTGCGTCGCCAGTGTCGCCTCCATGGGGGCAAGGCGTGCAGTGAGGGTCTCGTTCAGCTGTATCCTCTGGGCATCGATCATGGCACTCTGAGCGCCGGCCCACCAAGCAGGGGGCTTGTCATCCGTTCTGTCACCACTGCGGCTCCTCTGGTCCCCACCTCTTCGCCTGCTGTCGACCAGGCCCGAGACAGGTGGCTGTGCCCGCTGGGGGCCGAAGGGTCCTACCGCTGTGTTCTCCTCCATCCTGAGATCTGGGAAATCAAGGGAAGATAGAGCACTGTCTGTCTCCGTCGATACTGTGGAACTCACCTACAGCTGACTCTGATAGCACACTGGGGGGTAGCTTTCTACTCTCCCACGAGGGACTTCTCTGAGTATTCCACGCCGTCTTTGCAAACTCGACCCCCAAAGAGTGTGTACGGTACTCAGGCAAATTACACTCTGCAGCACGCGTACGAGAACCTGAATCGAACAAAGAATGAGTGTGTACGGTACTCAGGCAAAAGACACTCTGCAGCACGCGTACGAGAATCTGAATCGAACACAGAATGAGTGTGTACGGTACTCAGGCAAAATACACTCTGCAGTAGCGCGTACGTTAATGGGAACCAAGGAAAACAGCACGGCACAATGCCGCTCGAGACGAGGGCCCAGCGGGAGCCCCCAGCCGCCAGACCCCTGAGGAGGGAGGCAACCTGGTTACCGCCGGGAACCTCGTAGAGCTCGTTTCTTGCACGGCGATCGTCGGAACACATGAAAAAAGCTTCTAGAGCGAGAAACGAAAAACTTCAAAAATCACGTTTTTCTGTTTTCATCCAACATCGGTTCCTGCAAGTCTTTTAAAAGTAATATTGCAGCTATCCACATAAAAATTTAGCTAAAAATAAATGATCAATATCTTTCAAATCTTAGCAAAATCGACCCACATCACATTGTCTCGTTTGGCCGGATCGGCCAACTAGCTCCACCCCGCCGGAATTCCTCTAGCTTATCGATGCCGAAGAGCTCTACGAGGTACTAGCCCCACCCGCGCCGGAATTCCTCTCATCGATGACGAAGAACTCTACGAGGTACTCCCAAACGGAACACAGGGTAGCAATTGCAAGCATCTCCTATCTTCACACTGCCGAGCCACAGAGGCGTAGGCATACCTCGTAGAGCTCTCCAGCAACGATGAGCTAGAGGAATTCCGGCGCAGGATGCAGCTAGTTATCGGAGCCGCCCCGGGCGGACAACGCGTGACACTTGGGTCGGTTTTTCAGAGATTGTGAGGATTTTTTTAATTCATTCCATATTTTTATTCTCCGCAAGGAATCATGGCGCGCTCGATGGTGCAATCCTCGGGACTCTAGCTGCATTATTTCAATCAAAAGACTAGAAGGAACCGACAACGCGTAAAACCCAGAAACACGATTTCTCTAGTTTTCCATTGATATCAACAGCTAACGGTCTCTTTCCATGTGTTCCGAGCAGCGCCACGCAAGCGAAAAAGCTCTACGAAGCTTCTGGCGGTAATCTGCTTGACGGTTTACCGCCGGCTCCCAGTCGGAATAGGATGCAGAGGGAAAGAAAAGCATCTCTGAACTTCACACTGCCGAGCCACGGAGGCGTGGGCATAGGGATAAAATGCAAGATTACTAGAGTGAAAAGCAAATCCGGGCAACGATGAGAAGATTGAGCTGCTCGGGTGAAAGAGGCTACCCACTGGGAACCGGCGGTAAACTGTCAACCAAGTTACCGCCGGGGCCCTCGAAGAGCTCTTTTCTCACGCGGCGCTTCTCGGCAAGCGAAGAAAGCGTCTAGAGCAAGACCCTCGAAAAATCATGTTTCTGTTTCTCCAACGTCGGTTGCCCCAAGTGTTCTGATAGTAATACTGCAGCTACGGATCTGAAAATTTTACTGGCAGACGCGCCGCTAATCCACTACAGGTGCCAAAATCTGAATCCTCGAGATAAATGGTCAAATATCTTTCAAATATTCGCAAAACCATCCAAAAGTTAACATTTTGTCCTTTCTGGTCGGGTCGACCAACTGGGCGCCGGCGGTAAACCCTCAACCTTTCTTACCGCCGGGGGACTCGTAGAGCTTCCTGACCATATAAAATGTCGGAAAAATGCAGAGAACGAATAGTGTTTCAGGCCACGCGATGTCAAACCTCTCGATGAGACAGCCGAACGCCCCTGATGCTTCTGGATCGTTTTCTGTGCGTACGAGTTCTGTAGCTCTGCTACAGCCCGAGCTACGTGCGAAAATCGACAGCACCTCTCAAAATGACTCGAACAATACGAATAGTTTCGCGAACCTAGCTAGAGTATCAGACCGAGTTAAGACCTCTGAATGCGACAGGCGGACGCGTATGATGTCTCCGAATCGATTCCTGTGATTACCAGCCCTGCAGCCACCTGCAGTTCGAGTTAAGTGCAGAAAACTGACAGCACCCTCAAGATGACTCGAACAATACGAATAGTTTCGCGGACCTAGCTCAGGCAGCAGACCGAGTTCTGAGCTCTGGATTCGACAGGCGGACGCGCCTGATGTCTCCAAATCGATTCGTGTGATTACCAGCCCTGTAGCCCCTCCACAGCCTGAGTTGAGTCCAGAAAACCGAGAACGCCTGTCAAGATGACTCGAATAATACAAATGTTTCGGGAACCTAGCTCGGGCAGCAGACCGAGTCCAGAGCTCTGGATTCAACAGACGAACGCGCCTGATGATTCTCAATCGATTTCTGTGACTATGAGCTCTATAGCTGCCCTACAGCTCGAGTTAAGTACAAAATACCGACAACGCGTATCAAGATGACTCGAAACAGCCGATCCCGCCCGTGTGCTTTTTGGCAGTAAAAGGTACCCGATCGAGCGGAGATCCAGATGGCGAGCGGGAATAAGATCGAATATCACGGGAAAAAATACTAGAGCTCTAACGAATGTTCAAATTTGGAACCAAATTTTCAACCGACCAAAAGTCAGCAAAAGTTCCGTCGAGATTTTTCTTGCCAACTAGCTCTCCAGCGCCCCGGAATTACTCTTAAGCTTCCAGCAATAACTTGCTAAGGGGAGCTCTACGAGTTACTAGCTCCACCCCGCGCCGGAATTCCTCTAGCTCATCGATAACGAAGAGCTCTACGACTGGGCGCCGGCGGTAAACCGTCAAGCTTTCTTACTGCCGGGGGACTCGTAGAGCTTCCTGACAATATATAATGTCGAAAAAATGTGAGAACGAATAGTTCTTGAGCCCAAGCGATTTCAGACCTTTCGATGCAACAGCCGAACGCCCCTGATGTTGGATTGTCTTCTATACGAGCTCTGTAGCTCCTACAGCCCGAGTTACATGCGTAAATCGAAAGCTCCTCTCAAGATGACTCGAACAATACGAATAGTTCGGCAAACCTAGCTCGAGTATCAGACCGAGCTCAGACCTCTCAATGCAATAGTGGGACGCGCCTGATGTCTCCCAATCGATGCCTGTGATAACCAGCCCTGCAGCCCCCCTACAGCCCGAGTCAAGTGCAGAAAACCGACAGTACCTCTGAGGATGACTCGAACAATACGAATAGTTTCGCGGACCTAGCGCAGGCAGCAGACCGAGTTCCGAGCTCTGGATTCGACGAACGGACGCGCCTGATGTCTCCGAATCGGACAGGTGGACGCAACTGATGTCTCCGAATCGATTCCAGTGATTACCAGCCCTGCAGCCCCCTTGCAGCTCGAGTTAAATGCAGAAAACGGACAGCACCTCTCAAGATGACTCGACGAATACGAACAGTTTTGCGAACCTAGCTCGGGCAGCCCACCGAGCACCGAGCTCTGGAATCGGCAGGCGGACGCGCCTGATGTCGCCGAATCGATTCATGTGAGTACAAGCCCTGTAGCCCCCCTACAACCCGAGTTAAGTGCAGAAAACTGTCAGCATCTCTCAAGATGATTCCAACAACACGAATAGTTTCGCGAACCTAGCTCGGGCAGCAGACCGAGTTCAGACCTCTAGATGGAACAGACGAACGCGCCTGATCATTCGCAATCGATTGCTGTGAGAATGAGCTCTGTAGCTGCCCTACAGCTCGAGTTAAGTACAAAATACCGACAACGCGTACCAAGATGACTCGAAACAGCCGATCCCGCCGCGATGCTTTTTACAGAAATACTGGCACCAGCGGTGAACCGTGAACCTGGTCACCGCCGGGAACCTCGTAGAGCTCCTGCCACGCGTGAGAGTGCTCAGAGTCGAATGAGAGAGCTTCTGGGGGCATTTCTCAAAAAATTGAACCTTCATTTTTTTCATGTAGACATAAAGTTGGTTGCGCCAAGTGTTTTGATAGTAAAAATACGCCTACAGAGCTCATATTAAGACGCAGAGGCTCTCACAGTCGTCTACAGGTGCGAAAAATCTGGATTCTCAAAATGAATTGTCAAACATCTTTCAAATTTTCGAAAAACCCACCCAAAGTTATCACATCTTCTTTTCTGGCCGGATCGACCAACTAGCTCCACCCCGCGCCGGAATTCCTCTAGCTCATCGATGGCGAAGAGCTCTACGAGGTATTTACCCGATCGAGCTGAGATTGCGAAGGCGAGCGGGAATAAGATCGAATATGGTCAGAAAAAATACTAGAGCTCAGACGAATCGTTGAATTTTGAAAACAAAAATTTCAACCTCTTGCCAACTAGCTCTCCAGCGCGCCGGAATTACTGGCGCCGGCGGTGAACCGTCAACCTTCCTTTTTTTTTTGCGGTTTTCGGTCCGCCACTAGAATCCGAATCCGAATCGGCGGAGCAGTGCAACTGAGCCCCCACCATCTTAGGTAGGTCGTAGCAGAGCGCACGCCACCTTAGCAGCAGCTCTCGTCAGGGCAGCGCAGGCAGCTAGTTCACAGCAGGTTACCGTGCTACCAGGAGGCAAGCTCATCGCCTCCTCGGCCACATCGTGCCAATGGAAGCTGTGCGAGCTGGTGCAGGAGGAAGAGGAGGAGGAGGAGGAGGAGGAGGAGATGGGAAAATCAACCTGCACGCTGGAACCCCTACCTACAACGCCAATCTGAAGCCACCACCCACCTCCACATCCTTCATTACTGACACCCCCATCGAATGCACCACGGAGAGCAGTCTTACGAGTACTGAGGAACTTATCATATGCAAACCAGCGAGTAATAGTTTGGCCACCTCTGGCCTCCCACGACAATTTATCCGCACGCTCATTACCCTCACGAAAGAAATGCTTATACAGATTCAGTCCCGATGCAGGTGAGGTCAGTCCCCATCCAGACAGCATCGATACCGTATTTTGTAGTGTTCCCACCAATAGAGCTTCCTGGCAATATATAATGTCGACATAATTGCAGAGAACGAATAGATTTTCAGCCCAAGCGATTTCAGACCTCTCGATGCAGCCAAACGCCCCCGATGCTTCTGGATTGTCTTCTTTGCGAGCTCTGTAGCTTTCCTACAGCCCAAGTTACGTGCGCAAATCGACAGCACATCTCAAGATGACTCTAAGAAAACGAATAGTTTGGCAACCCAGCTCGAGTATCAGACCGAGTTCAGACCTCTGAATGCGACAGGCGGACGCGTCTGATGTCTGCGAATCGACTCCTGTGATTACCAGCCCTGCAGTCCCCCTACAGCCCGAGTTAAGTGCAGAAAATCGACAGCATCTCTCAGGATCACTCGAACAATCCAGTAGTTTCGCGGGCCTAGTTCGGGCAGCAGATCGAGTTCCGAGCTCTGGATTCCACAGGCGGACGCGCCTGATGTCTTCAAATCGATTTCTGCGACCACCAGCACTGTAGCCACCACCCCCCCCAGCAGCCCGAGTTCAGTACAGAAAACCGACAGCACCTCTGAAGATGACTCGAACAATACGAATAGTTTCGTGATTCTAGATCGAGCAGCAGACCGAGTTCAGAGCTCTGGATTCGATAGACGAACGCGACTGATGATTCTGAATCAGTTTCTGTAAGTATCAGCTCTGTATCTGTCCTATAGGTCGAGGTAAGTGCAGAAAACCGAGAGCATCTGTCAAGATGACTCGAATAATACGAATAGGTTTGCGGACGTAGCTCGGCTAGCAGACCGAGTTCAGACCTCTAGATTGAACAGGCAAACGCGCCTGATCATTCTGAATCGATTAGTGCTTACCAGCTCTGTAGCTGTCCTATATCTCGAGTTATCTTGAGAAAACCGTCACCGCGTGACAAGATGACTTGAAACGGACGATCCCGCCGCAGTGCTTTTTTGGCAGTAAAAGGTACCCGATCGAGCTGAGATCGAGATGGCGAGCGGGAATAGGATCGAATATCACGGGAAAAATATTAGAGCTCTAACGAGTTGAGGAATTTCGAGAACAAAATTTTCAACCGACCAAAAGTCAGCAAAAGGTTCGTCGAGATTTTTCTTGCCAACTGGCGCCGGCGGTGAACCGTCAACCTGGTCAGCGCCGGGAACCTCGTAGAGCTCCTTGCACGCGTAAGAATGCTCAGATTTAAACCAGACCGCTTCTCAGAGCATTTCTAGAATAGCATCATATTTGCAGTGTCAACGTGACGTCAGTTCCTCCAAATGTTTGGGTTAAAACTGTCTCGAGAGAGCTAAGCTGCTCGCAGAATAAAGTTAAGACTAATGCTCGGAGTGAAAATCTGCTATCCTAAAATGAATTGTCAATATCTTTCAAATATTCGCAAAACCACCCAAAAGTTACCACTTTGTCCTTTCTGGCCGGAGCGACCAACTAGCTCCATCCCGCGCCGAAATTCCTCTAGCTCATCGATGCCGAAGAGCTCTACGAGGTGTTAGCTCTCCAGCGCCCCGGAATTACTGGGCGCCGGCGTAAACCGTCAATCTTTCTTGCCGCCGGAGGATATAATGTCGCAAAAAATTGTAGGAAACGAATAGTATTCAGCCACAGCGATTTCAGACCTCTCAATGCAACAGCAGAACGCCCCTGATCTTGCATGTTCTTCTGTAAGCTCTGTAGCTCTCCTACAGCCCAAGTTACGTGCGAAAATCGACAGCACCTCTCAAGATCACTCGAACAATACAAATAGTTTGGCAAACCTAGCTCGAGTATCAGACCGAGTTCAGACCACTGAATGCGACAGGCGACGCGTCTGATGTCTGCGAATCCATTCTTGTGATTACCAGCCCTACAGCCCCCCCTACAACTCGAGTTAAGAAAACGGAGAACAGCTCTCAGCATGACCCGAACAATACGAATAGTTTCGCAGACCTAGTTTGGGCAGACTAAGTTTCGAGCTCTCGATTCGATGGATGAACGCGCCTGATGTCTCCGAATCGAATCCTCAGATTACCAGCCTTGTAGTCGCCCAACAGCCAAGTTAAGTACAGAAACAAGAGGACTCGAACAATACAAATAGTTTCGCAATCTAAATCGGCAAGCAGACCGAGTTCAGAGCTCTGGATTCAACAGACAACGCGAATGATGATTCGAAATCGGCGTCTGTGAGTATTAGCTCTGTAGCTGTCATCTAGCTCGAGTTAAGTACAAAAAACCGAGAGCACCTCCGTGTGTCAAGATGATCTGAAACGGCGGATCCCGCCGCAGTGCTTTTTTGGCAGTAGAAGGTACCCGATCGAGCTGAGATCAAGATGGCGAGCGGAAATAAGATCGAGGAAAAATACTAGAGCTCTGACGAATGGTTGAATTTCGAGAGCTAGAGGGTCTAAGACTGGCGCCGGCGGTGAACCGTCAACCTGGTCACCGCCGGGAACCTCGCACAGCTCATTTCACGCGTAAGAGTGCTCGGAGTCGAAAGAGAGAGTTTCTGGAAGCATTTCTCGAAAAAGAGAATTTTTTTTCGTGTCGAAATGAAGATAGTTCCGCCAAGTGTTTTGATTTCTCAAAATGAATTGTCAAATATCTTTCAAAAAATTGCAAAACCACCCAACAGTTACGACTTTGTCCTTTCTGGCCGGGTCGACCCACTGGGAACCGGCGGTAAACCGTCAACCAGGTTGCCGCCGGGCACCTCGTAGAGCTCTTTTGTTGCACAGCGCTTCTCGGAACACATGAAGGAAGCTTCTGAAGCTCTTGAAAAACTCGAAAAAACACGATTTGTTGGTTTTCATCCAAAGCCGGTTCCCTCAAGTCTTTTGATAGTAATACTGCAGCGTAGAGCTCTTCAGCAAAGAGCTAAGAGGAATTCCGGCGCAGAGTAGAGCTAGTTGGCGGTCCCGACCAAAAGAGAGGATGTGGTAACCGGGGGTCGGTTTTTGTCTCTGTATGCAAAATTTTGAAATTCGTTTTGAGAACCAGTATTTTTCTCACGTGTAGTGGGTTGTGCCGCGTCTGCCAATAAAATTCTCAGGTCCGTAGCTGCAGTATTACTATCAAAAGACTTGAGGGAACCGACTTTGGATGAAAACCAAAAAATCGTGTTTTTTTTTCCGAGTTTTTCTGCTCTTGCTTCAGAAGCTTCCTCATGTGTTCGGAGAAGCGCTGTGCAACAAAAGAGCTCTACGAGGTGCCCGGCGGTAACCTGGTTGACGGTTCACCGCCGGTTCCCAGATTACCAGCCTTGTAGTCGCCCAACAGCCAAGTTAAGTACAGAAACAAGAGGACTCGAACAATACAAATAGTTTCGCAATCTAGATCGGCAAGCAGACCGAGTTCAGAGCTCTGGATTCAACAGACAACGCGAATGATGATTCGAAATCGGTGTCTGTGAGTATTAGCTCTGTAGCTGTCATCTAGCTCGAGTTAAGTACAAAAAACCGAGAGCACCTCCGTGTGTCAAGATGATCTGAAACGGCGCATCCCGCCGCAGTGCTTTTTTGGCAGTAGAAGGCACCCGATCGAGCTGAGATCAAGATGGCGAGCGGAAATAAGATCGAGGAAAAATACTAGAGCTCTGACGAATGGTTGAATTTCGAGAGCTAGAGGGTTTAAGACTGGCGCCGGCGGTGAACCGTCAACCTGGTCACCGCCGGGAACCTCGTAGAGCTCATTTCACGCGTAAGAGTGCTCGGAGTCGAAAGAGAGAGTTTCTGGAAGCATGTCTCGAAAAAGAGAAATTTATTTTTTTCGTGACGAAATGAAGATAGTTCCGCCAAGTGTTTTGATTTCTCAAAATGAATTGTCAAATGTCTTTCAAAACATTGCAAAACCACCCAACAGTTACGACTTTGTCCTTTCTGGCCGGGTCGACCAACTAGCTTCATCCCGCGCCGGAATTCCTCTAGCTCATTGCTGCCGAAAAGCTCCACGAGGTATCTACGAGGTATTAGAAGCCGGGCGTGGTGCGCGCCAGCAGCCCACTTGGTAGCGCCCAAAAACCCGGAGAGGGAAGACACTCTTGGGTGGGAAATCTTTCCTGGAGAGCTCTGGGGGCCCCCCTGCCGCGCTGCTGAAGCGCTGCCAGGATCGCTTCCATGCATGCCTGCACGCATGCAGGCACGCTTGGAAGCTTGCCGGAAGCTCTCCTGGACACGTTGCCGGCTCGCCGGAGCTGCTGCGAGGCCTGCGGGGCGCCATGGAGGAGCTCCTGGCGGCCACCACCACCGTCCAGCTTCTAATCTTAAACCCTTTAGCTCTCAGCAAGCTCTCCGGGAATAACTCGTAGAGCTTCCCTTAGCAAGTTATTGCTGGAAGCTTAAGATTAATTCCGGGGCGCTGGAGAGCTAGTTGGCAAGGAAATCTAGACGGACCTTTTGCTGACTTTTGGTCGGTTGAAAATTTTGTTCTCGAAATTCAACAATTCGTTTGAGCTCTAGTATTTTTCCCCGTGATATTCGATCTTATTCCCGCTCGCCATCTTGATCTCAGCTCGATCGGGTACCTTTTACTGCCAAAAAGCACTCCGGCGGGATCGGCCGCTTCGAGTCATCTTAATACGTGCTGTCGGTTTTCTCAAGATAACTCGAGCTTCAGGACAGCTACAGAGCTGGTAAGCACAGCTAATCGATTCAGAATGATTAGGCGCGTTCGCCTGTTGAATCCAGAGGTCTGAACTCGGTCTGTTAGCCGAGCTAGGTCTGCAAACCTATTCGTATTATTCGAGTCATCGTAGCAGACGCTCTCGGTTTTCTGTACTTAACTCGAGCTGCAGGGCAGAGTTACAGCTCATAGTCACAGAAATCGATTGGGAATCACCAGACGCGTTCGTCTGTTCAATCGAGAGCTCTAAACTCGGCCTGCTGGAGCTAGGTTCGCGAAACTATTCGTATTGTTCGAGTCATCTTGAGAAGTGCTCTCGGTTTTCTGCACTTAACTCGTGCTGGGGGAGTGCTACATTGCTGCTGGTCACAAAAATCGATTTGGAGACATCAGGCGCGTCCGTCTGTCGAACCGAGAGCTCAGAAATCGGTCTGCTGCTCGAACTAATTCCGCAAAACTATTGTATTATTCGAGTCATCCTGAGAGCTGCTGTCGGTTTTCTGCACTTAACTCAGGCTGCAGGGGGGCTGCGGGCTGGTAATCACAGGAGTCGATTCGCAGACATCAGACGCGTCCGCCTGTCGCATTCAGAGGTCTGAACTCGGTTTGATACTCGTGCGTTTTTTGTCAGAGTCATCTTGAGAGGTCTGAAATCGCTTGGGCTGAAAAACTAATCGTTCTCTGCAATTTTCGCCGGGAGACTCGTAGAGCTTCCTAGCTCGACATAAGTTGAGAAAACCGAGCGACTACCAACATGAATGCGCCAGGCGGACGCGTCTGATCTCTGCGAGTCGATTCCTGTGATTACCAGCCCTGCAGCCCCACTGCAGCCTGAGTTAAGTGCAGAAACCAACAGCAGCTCTCAGGATGACTCGAACAATACGAATAGTGGGCAGCAGACCCAGTTCTGAGCTCTGGATTCGATAGGCGGACGCGCCTGATATCTTCAAATCGATTCCTGTGGCCAACAGCCCCTCAGCGCGAGTTCAGTGAAGAAAACTAAGAGCACTTCTCAAGATGACTCGACCAATACGAACAGTTTCGCGATTCTAGATCGGGCAGCAGACCGAGTTCAAAGCTTTGGATTCGATAGACAAACGCAACTGATGATTCTGGATCGGTTTCTGTAAATATCTGCTCTGTAGCTGTCCTACAGCTCGAGTTAAGTACAGGAAACCAAGAGTTCCTGTCAAGATGACTCGAATAATACGAATAGGTTTGCGAAGCTGGCTCGGCTAACAGGCCGAGTTCAGATCTCTGGATTCAACAGGCGAACGCGCCGAATCATTCTGCATCGATTGGCTGTGCTTATCAGCTCTGTAGCTGTCCTAAAGCTCGAGTTATGTTCAGAAAACCGTCAGCCCGTATTGAGATGACTCAAAACGGCCGATCCTGCCACAGTGCTTTCGATAGTAATATTCACCCGATCGAGCTAAGATCGAGATGGCGAGCGGAAATAAGATCGAATATCACGTCAAAAAATACTAGAGCTCAAACGAATTGTTCAATTTCGAGAACCGAATTTTGAACCGACCAAAAGTCACCAAAAGTTCCGTCGAAATGTTTCTTGCCAACTAGCTCCAGCGCGCCAGAATTACTCTTAAGCTTCCAGCAACTAGCTTAGGGAAGCTCTACGAGTCATGATATACTATCAGGAAGCTCTACGAGTCCCCCGGCGGTAACTTGGTAGCGTGCAAAACCCGGAGAGCGAGAGAATCTCGGGGACGGGAAATCTTTTCCGGAGAGCCTTGGAAGCTCCCCTGGAGCGCGGCGGAACCGCTGCCAGAAACGCTTCCATGCGTGCCTGCACGCACTGGCGCCGGCGGTGAACCGTCAACCTGGTCACCGCCGGGACCTCGTAGAGCTCCTTTTACCCTTAAGAGCGGCCAGAATCGAAGCAGAGAACTTCGCAGCAGATTCTCTTCAAATCTTGACTTTTCAATTTTTTTATGACAATCTAAGATCCGGTTCCTAGCTTCGCTTAGAAGAATTTTTCGACGGAATGAGCTGAGAATTTGAGAGGCAACTTCTGTGATGCAAAGCTTCGCTCTGCGCAATTATCAGCCCAAACGAATGGTTAGAGCTGCAAAATCGGCTGAGCCAGGCCGCGGATGGTATGATTGCGTCCCTTTTCGAAATTTCGCCAACTAGCTCCGCCCTGTCGCCGAATTCCTCTATCTCTCATACCATGAGAGCTCTACGAGGTATGTAGGCATGCGTGGAAGCTTGCCGGAAGCTCTCCCGGACATGTTGCCGGGTCGAACGAACTGCTGCGGGGATTCTGGAGCGCCGCGGAGGAGCTCCTGGCGGGCACCACCACCGTCCGGCTTCTAATCTTAAACCCTTTAGCTCTCAGCGAGCTCTTCGGGAACTTGTAAGCGTCCAAAACCCGGATAGCGAAGCCAAGCGCGGAACGCCGCACGGGGACCTCTGCCAGGCCGCCTGAGACGATGCGCGGGACGCTGGAAACCTCGCAGGAGACGCTTGCAGGGGCGCCGTTTACGATGCGTGGCGCCTTGCAAAGCGCGCAAGGAAGATCTGCCTAGGAGCCTGGAAGAACTGCCGAAGCTCTTCCGAAGCTCTGCCGAAGCGCTTCGCGCACCCTGGAGCCACGCGTATTGGGAAACGCTAGGAAGCCACGCTCCCGGACCCGCTGCCGGTTCCGGCAACCTGCTGCGAGAATCGTGGACCGGCGGAGGTGGGCGCGTGCTCCTCACCACCCACCGCCGGCTTCTTATCTGAAACCCTCAGCTCTCCAAGGAGCTATCCGGGAACAAAGGTTGACGGTTTACCGCCGGCGCCAGTCTCCGCCGCTCCAGAATCCTCGCAGCACTCTAGAATCCTCGCAGCATCTCGCCTGAGCCGGCAGCGTGTGCGGGAGAGCTTCTGGCAAGGTTCCACGGTTGCCTGCACGCGTGCAGGGACGCGTGGACGCGTTCCTGGCAGTGCTTCGGATGGGCTGCAGGGGAGCCCCCAAGAACTCCCCACCAGGGGTTTCCGGTTCTGCAGGCTCCCTTCGCTCTCCGGGTTTTGAACTACCAAGTGGCAGTAATATCTATCCGATCGATCTGGGATCAAGAACTGGGCGCCGGCGGTAAACCGTCAAGCTTTCTTTTTGCGGCTTTGCGAGGCTCCTACTGGCCCTAGGGCCACGAGCAAGCATGAGGTCAGGTGTCATCAGGAAGCGAAAGCTCTTATTCGAACCTAAAGTCAAGACAACCCAGAGCAGCGAAGCTGCGATGAATCATCAATCACAAATATGAGCGAACGAGCAAACGCACACAGAAATGAATCAAAGTGCAGTCAACTAAACATGCAAGAGAAAAGAGAAGTCCCAGCGAAAGCTGAGTAAATCATAGTATGAGGAAGAACAGTGAAATAAGAAAAACTGCAACTATCAAGTCTGTGATAACCATAGAACTGCCTGTGGGAGCGCAGTCACGATGCACTCCAAAGCACTGAGTTCTGTATCAGTAACAGTTGTGGTCGGAGAAATAAGCCAAGCCCTCTCAAAAACTGACTTCCATATCAGCTGAGCGGGGTCCCGTCGATCCCAATACCGAGGTTTGAGGCCTATGTCTATCCAGCAACCGCACCCACATCCCTCAGACGACACGCCGCCATCGAAACCAGCCCGAATAGCAGCAGCAACGTAAAATTCTGTCTCATAATCATGTGTATACGGACTACATTCTGAACTAGAAATCTGGCCCTCTCGGGCCTGGTGTGTTAGAACGTCGGCACGAGTGTTCCACTCCCGAAAATCATGACGAATAAGATCCATACCCGGCGCTGGAGGTCGTATATTATAGCTGCAACAAAGCCCATCAAGCGTATTGATAATTTTTGATATTCTATCCGCATATGATCTATTATCTGCACGCCACCGTCCCGTAGCCCAGCTAACCACGAGAAGCGAGTCACCCACCACCTCCAGAGGGATTCCAGGGGCCTCCAGGTTCCAACGGGTTGCTTTCATATTATGAAGAGCGATGCGCTTTGCAAGTTTCTCAGCAGCCATCGGACTATCATCCGTGCTCACCTGGATTTCACCATCTCCATCAAGCTTTCTTACCGCCGGGGGACTCGCAGAGCTTCCTGACAAAATATAACGTCGAAAAAAATTACACCGAAAAAATAATTTCCCAGCCCAAGCAATTCCCGGAGAGCTCGCTGAGAGCTGGAGGGTTTAAGGTTAGAAGCCGGACGGTGGTGGTGCCCGCCAGGAGATCCTTTTCGTCGCTCCACAGGCCTCGCAGAACTCCGGCGAGCCGGCAGCGGGTTCGGGGGCGCTGTCTACGTGTGCGCGCGTGCAGGCACGCGTGGAAGCGTTCCTGGCAGCGCTTCGACAGCGCTGCAGGGGCGCCCCCCAGCGCCCTCGAGGAAAGATTTCCCCCTCTCGACGGTCTCTTTGCTCTTCGGGTTTTGGACGCTACCAAGTACCTCGTAGAGCTCTTCGACATCGATGAGCTAGAGGAATTCCGGCGCAGGGTGGAGCTAGTTGGTCGACCCGGCCAGAAAGGACAAAGTGATAACTTTTGCGTGATTTTGCAAATATTTGAAAGATATTGACCAATTCATTTTGAGGAAGCAGATTTTTCGCACCTGTAGTGGGTTATCGGGCGTCCGCCAGTAAAATTTTCAGGCCCATAGATGCAGTATTACTATCAAAACACTTGGGGGAACCGACTTTGGGAAAACCGAAAAATTATGATTTTTCGAATTTTTCTGCTCTCGCTTCAGAAGCGTCCTTCGTGTGTTCCGAGGAGCGCTATGCAAGAAGAAAAGAGCTCTACGAGCAGCCCCGGCGGTAACCTGGTTGACGGTTTACCGCCGGTTCCCAGTTTCAAACCTCTCCGATGCAAGAGCCGAACGCCCTTAAGTGTCGGAAATCGACAGCATCTCTCAGGATGACTCGAACAATACAAATAGTTCGCAGACTAGTTCGAGCAGCAGACAGAGTTCAGAGCTTTGGATTCGAAAGGCGGACGCCCCTGATGTCCCTGAATCGATTCCAGCGAGTACCAGCCATGCAGACCCCCTACAGCCCGAGTTAAGTGCAGAGAACCGACAGCATCTCTCAGGATGACTCGAACAATACGAAAAGTTTCGCGATTCTAGATCGGGCAGCAAACCGATTTCAGAGCTCTGGATTCAACAGATAACGGCGACTGATGATTCTGGATCAGATTCTGTACGTATCAGCCCTGCAGCTGCCCTAAAGCTCGAGTTAAGTACAGAAAACCGAGAGCGTCTGTCAAGATGACTCGAATAATACGAATAGATTTACGGACCTAGCTCGTCTAGCGGACCGAGACCTCTGGATTCAACAGCCGAACGCGCCTGATTATTCTGAATCGGTTAGCTGTGCTTACCAGCTCTATAGTTGTCCTGAAGCTCGAGTTATATTGAGAAAACAGTCAGCGCGTGACAAGATGAACCGAAATGGCTGATCCCGCCTGAACGCTTTTTTGCAGTAAATAATAACCGGTCGAGCTGAGATCAAGATGGCGAGCGGGAATAAGATCGAATATCACTCGAAAAATACTAGAGCTCTGACGAATGGTTGAATTTCAAGAACAAAATTTACAACAAACCAAAAGTCATCGAAACGTCTGTCGAGATGTTTCTTACCAACTAGCTCTCCAGCGCCCCGGAATTACTCTTAAGCTTCCAGCAACAACTTGCTAAGGGAAGCTCTACGAGTTACTCTATGGAATGTTTAAATGTTGAAAACAAAATTTTCAACCGACCAAAAGTCACCAAAAGGTCCGTCGAGATGTTTCTTGCCACTTGGTAGCGTCCACTTGGTAGCGTCCAAAACCCGGAGAGCGAAGACACCCTCAGGAACGGGAAATCTTTTCTGGAAAGCCTTGGGGGGGCCCTGCAGCGCTGCTTGAGCGCTGCCAGGAACGCTTCCATGCGTGCCTGCACGCGCGCCGGCCCGCTTGGAAGCTTGCCGGAAGCTCTCCCGGACACGTTGCCGGCTCACCGGAGTCGCTGCGAGGCCTGTGGACCGCCGTGGAGGAGCTCCTGGCGGGCACCACCACCGTCCGGCTTCTAATCTTAAACCCTTTAGCTCTCAGCGAGCTCTCCGGGAAAAACCCGGAGAGCAAAGAGACCCTTTGGGGGCGGGAAATATTTCCTGGTGAGCTCTGGGAAACTCCCCTGCAGCGCCGCCGAAGCACTGGCAGAAACGCTTCCATGCGTGCCTGTATTCGCGTAGATACGCGTAGAAGCTTGCCGGAAGCTCTTCCGGACCAGTTGCTGACTCAGGAAAGCCACTGCGAGGATCGTGGAGCGACGCAAAGGAGCTCCTGGCGGGCACCACCACCGTCCGGCTTGCAATCTTCAACCCTTTAGCTCTCAGCGAGTTTTCCGGGAAACTAGCTCTCCAGCGCCCCGGAATTATTCTTAAGCTTCCAGCAACTGGTAGCGTGCAAAACCCGGAGAGGAAAGAGAACACAGAACGGAAAACCTTCCTGGCAAGCCCACGGAAGCTCGCGTGAAGCTCTTCCGGGGCTCTGGGGGGCTCCCCCGCAGCGCTTCCGAAGCGCTGCCAAAAACGCTTCCACGCGTGCCTGCACGCGTGCAGGCACGCGTGGAAGCTTGCCGGAAGCTCTCCCGGACCAGCTGCCGGCTCGAACGACCTGCTGCGAGAATTCTGGACCGGCGGAGATGGGCTGCTGGCGGGCACCACCACCGTCCGGCTTCTAATCTTAAACCCTTTAGCTCTCAGCGAGCTCTACGGGAAGAACTTGCGAAGGGTAGCTCTACGAGTTACTCCTAAGCCTCCAGCAACAACTTGCTGAGGGAAGCTCCACGAGTTACTCGTGAGCTTCCAGCAGCTAGCCAAGGGAAGCTCAACGAGTTACTTTACGAGGTACTTGGTAGCGTCCACTTGGTAGCGTCCAAACCCAGAGAGCGAAGAGACCCTTGGGGACGGAATATCTTTCCTGGAGAGCCCCCGGGGACTCCCCAGAAGCGCTTGTGAAACGCTGCCAGGAACACTTCCACGCGTGCCTGCACGCGCGTCGGTACGCGTGAATGCATGCTGAAGCTCTCCCGGACCCGCTGCCGGGACGGGCGAGTTGCTGCGAGGATCGTGGAGCGGCGAAGATGGGCTGCTGGCGGGCACCACCACCGTCCAGCTTCTGTTCTAAAACCCTTTAGCTCTCAGCGAGCTCTCCGGGAAAAACCCGGAGAGCGAAGAAGACGCACACCGGAAAGCTTGCCTGGCAAGCACACGGAAGCTATCGTGAAGCTCTTCTGGGGCTCTGGGGGGCTCCCCGGTAGCGCTTCCGAAGCGCTGCCAGGAAAGCTTCCGCGCATGCCTGCACGCGTGCAGGCACGCGCAATCGCTTGCCGGAAGCTCTCCCGGACCCGCTGCGACGTTTTACAAGTCGCTGCGGGGATCCTGGACCGACGGAGATGGGCTGCTGGCGGGCACCACCACCGTCCAGCTTCTAATCTAAAACCCTTTAGCTCTCAGAGAGCTCTCCGGGAAAAATGTGTTCCACGGCCGTGCGGAGCCGTTGTGCTGCAATCATTTCACAGAACATTACAGCAGCAGAGGCATCAAGTGAGATAGCTTCCTCCGCGACCTGCCGCGCCCCGTGCACACACATGTCTATACACCATCCTGCAGCACGTCCATCCACAGAGCGACCTCCGTCGAAGAATCCACGGAGGCCGTCTAGTTTTGTTGTACTCGCATGTTGAATAAGTAAGGTGTGGATCGCAACGTAACTATTTCTGGTTCTGCCCAACCATGTCAGCCCGTCAGCTCTTTCATTCCCTTCACGAGAGATCCACTTGAACATATTGTGGCCCCAACTCGGAGGCCTCATACCATACAACACAGAGATATGCTCCTGCCAGTTTTGAATGTCGCCAAGAATGTGCTTGTATATAATATTGGATGTTGTCCAGAGGCCGTTAATCCAATTCACACTTGTGGAGGAGTCACCAATCAATTCCATCAGTATCGAATCCTGAGGCTCCGCATTCCACTCCGATGCGCGTTCATTAATGTGCGCAAGTCGTTTCTCTTTCTTCTTATCCTCCTCTCTTTGCTGCTCCTCCGTCTTCCCCCCCCCTCCTCCTCCCGAACATATCCCTCAGGTTGTGCATGTTTGAAATAACAATACCCCCATGCCTCCTCCATCTTATTAACTTCCAGTGCCCGCTTCAGATATTCTTTCCATCTTGGACGTGAAAAGGATAACGAAGGATAACGTGTGATACCAATCTTTTCCTGATACCAACTCGAAAATAACTGGAGGCCGGCGATAAACCGTCAACCAGGTTACCGCCGCGAGCCTCGTAGAGCTCTTTTCTCGCACGGCGCTGCTTAGAACATGCGGCAGGAGCTTTTCTGATACGCGACGTGAAAGCTCGAGAAAGGATTTTTTTTAGTTTTCGCTGAACGACGGTTCCGCCAAGCGTTTTGATAGAGAAACTGCAGCTACGGACCTGAGAATTCATGAGCAGACGCGACACAACCCATTACAGGTGCGAAAAATACCGCTTCTTAAAACGAATGATCAAATCTCTCACAAAGTTCGTCCAACCGATTCAAAGTTCGCACATTGTCCGTCGGGCCGGCTCGGCCAACTAGCTCCACCCCGCGCCCGGATTCCTCTGGCTCATCGATGCCGAAGAGCTCTACGAGGTACTCGTAGAGCTTCCCTTAGCAAGTTGTTGCTGGAAGCTTAAGAGTACTTGGTAGCGTCCAAAACCCAGAGAGCAAAGAAGACACACACCGGAAAGCTTGCCTGGCAAGCACACGGAAGCTCTCGTGAAGCTCTTCTGGGGCTCTGGGGGGCTCCCCGGCAGCGCTTCCGAAGCGCTGCCAGGAAAGCTTCCACGCGTGCCTGCGCGCGTGCAGGCACGCGTAAACGCTTGCCGGAAGCTCCCCCGGACCCGCTGCGACGTTTTACAGGTCGCTGCGGGGATCCTGGACCGGCGGAGATGGGCTGCTGGCGGGCACCACCACTGTCCGGCTTCTAATCTAAAACCCTTTAGCTCTCAGAGAGCTCCCCGGGAATATACCTCGTAAAGCTCTTCGGCGCCGATGAGCTAGAGGAATTCCGGCGCGGGGTGGAGCAAGTACCTCGTAGAGCTCTTCGGCGACGATGAGCTAGAGGAATTCTGGCGCAAGATGGAGCTAGTCATAACTCGTAGAGCTTCCCTTAGCAAGTTATTGCTGGAAGCTTGAGAGTAATAACTCGTAAAGCTTCCCTTAGCTAGTTGCTGGAAGCTTAAGAGCAATTCCCGGAGGGCTCGCTGAGAGCTAAAGGGCTTAAGATTAGAAGCCGGACGGTGGTGGTGCCCGCCAGGAGCTCCTTTCCGTCGCTCCACGATCCTCGCAGCGGCTTTTACCCCGCAGAGCTCTTCGGCAGCGATGAGCTAGAGAAATTCCGGCGCGGGGTGGAGCTAGTTGGCCGATCCGGCCAGAAAGGACAAAGTAACAACTTTTGGGTGGTTTTGCGAAAAATTGAAGGATATAACTCGTAGAGCTTCCCTTAGCAAGCTATTGCTGGAAGCTTAAGAGTAATTCCGGGGCGCTGGAGAGCTAGTTGGCAAGAACAATCTCGACGGACCTTTTGGTGACTTCTGGTCGGTTGAAAATTTTGTTTCCGAAATTCCCCAATTCGTTTGAGCTCTAGTATTTTTTCCTGAGATATTCGATCTTATTTCCGCTCGCCATCTTGATCTCAGCTCGATCGGGTACTTTTTACTGCCAGAAAACACACGGGCGGGATCGGAGATTTCGAGTCATCTTGACACGCGCTGTCGGTTTTCTCAAGATAACTCCATCAGACGCGTATGCAGAGGTCTGAACTCGGTCTGATACTCGAGCTAGGTTTGCCAAACTATTCGCATTGTTCGGGTCACCTTGAGAGGTGCCCTCGATTTACGCACGTAACTCGGGCTGTAGGAGAGCTACAGAGCTCGTACAGAAGACAATCCGGAAGCATCGGGTTTGTTCGGCTGTTGCATCCGAGAGGTCTGAAACTGCTCGGGCTGAAAAACTATTCTTTCTGTGTAATTTCTTCCGACATTACATGTTCTCAGGAAGCTCTACGAGTCCCCCGGCGGTAACAAAGGTTGACGGTTTACCGCCGGCGCCCAGTTTGACAATTCATTTTAAGAAAGCAGATTTTTCGCACCTGTAGTGGGTTATGGCGCGCCCGCCAGCAAAATTTTCAGGCCTATGGATGCAGTACTACTATTGAAACACTTGGCGGAACCGACATTCAATAAAACAGAAAAACGTGATCTTTCGAATTTTTCGTTTCCCGCTCCAGAAGCTTTAGAGCTCTTCGTTATCGATGAGCTAGAGGAATTCCGGCGCGGGGTGGAGCTAGTTGGCCGACCCGACCAGAAAGGACAAAGAGTTCCGACGATTGGTGTGCAAGAAAAGAGCTCGACGAGGTTCCCGGCGGTAACCAGGTTGACGGTTTACCGCTGGTTCCCATCTGAGCCGGCAACTGGTCCGGGAGAGCTTCCGGCAAGCTTCCACGCGTGTCTGCATGCGTGCAGGCACGCATGGAAGCGTTTTCGCCAGTGCTTCGGCAGCGCTACAGGGGAGCTTCCCAGAGCTTTCCAGGAAATATCTCTCGTCCCCAAAGGGTCTCTTCGCTCTCCGGGTTTTAGACGCTACCAAGTAACTCGTAGAGCTTCCCTTAGCAAGTACCTCGTAAAGCACTTCTGCATCAATGAACTAGAGGAATAACTCGTAGAGCGTCCCTTAGCAAGTTGTTGCTGGAAGCTTCAAAGAAATAACTCGTAGAGCTTCCCTGCGCAAGTTGTTGCTGGAAGCTTAAGAGTAATACCTCGTAGAGCTTTTCGTTATCGATGAGCTAGAGGAATTCTGGCGCGGGTGGAGCTAGTTGGTCGACCCGACCGGAAAGGACAATGTGATAACTTTGGGTCGGCTTTGCTAATATTCCCGGAGAGCTCTCTGAGAGCTAGAGGGCTTAAGAGTAGAAGCCGGACGGTGGTGGTGCCCGCCAGCAGCCCATCTCCGCCGCTCCAGAATCCTCGCAGCATCTCGCCTGAGCCGGCAGCGTGTCTGGGAGAGCTTCCGGCAAGCTTCCACGCGTGCCTGCACGCGTGCAGGGACGCGTGGAAGCGTTCCTGGCAGTGCTTCGGAAGGGCTGCAGGGGCGCCCCCAAGAACTCCCCAGGAGGGGTTTCTGGTTCTTGAAGCTCCCTTCGCCCTCCGGGTTTTAAACGCTACCAAGTTCCCGGAGAGTTCTTTGAGAGCTAGAGGGCTTAAGATTAGAAGCCGGGCGGTGGTGGTGCCCGCCAGCAGCCCATCTCCGCCGCTCCAGAATCCTCGCAGCATCTCGCCTGAGCCGGCAGCGTGTCCGGGAGAGCTTCCGGCAAGCTTCCACGCGTGCCTGCACGCGTGCAGGGACGCGTGGAAGCGTTCCTGGCAGTGCTTCGGAAGGGCTGCTGGGGCGCCCCCAAGAACTCCCCAGGAGGGGTTTCCGGTTCTTGAGGCTCCCTTTGCTCTCCGGGTTTTGGACGCTACCGAGTTTAAAAGATATTTGACAATTCATTTTTAGAAAGCAGATTTTTACTCCGAGCATTAGTATCTTAACTGGCGCCGGCGGTGAACCGTCAACCTGGTCACCGCCGGGAACCTCGTAGAGCTCCTCTCACTGGTAAGAGTGCAGAGAATCGACACATAATCAAAAAAATGAGATTTTTCGAAAATCTTCAAATTCGATTTTTTCGATGTTCATATTCGCTCAGTTCCTGAAAGTCAACTCATGCAAAAATGCATCGAGAGAGCTGAGCTGCTGTTAGAGAGGAGTTTATATGCCAATCCTCGGCGTAAAAATCTGCTTTCTCGAAATAAATGCTCAAATGTCTTTCAAATTTTCGGAAAACCACCCAAAAGTTATCACATTGTCCGCCTCGGCCGGCTGGGCCAACTAGCTCCACCCCGCGCCGGAATCCCTCTAGCTCATCGATGCCGAAGAGCTCTACGAGGTACTTTACTGGGCGCCGGCGGTAAACCGTCAACCTTTCTTACCGCCGGGGGACTCGTAGAGCTTCCTGACAACATATAATGTAAATACACTGGAAACAAATTTTTCAGCCCAAGCAATTTCAGACCTCTCGGATGCAACAGCCGAACGTCTCCTATGCTTCTGGATTGTCTTCTGTACGAGCTCTCTAGCTCTCTTACAGCCTGAGTTTCGTGCGTAAATCGACAGCACCTCTCAAGATGACTCGAACAATACGAATAGTTTGGCAAACCTAGCTCGAGTATCACACCGAGCTCAGACATCTGCATGCCACAGGCGGACGCGTCTGATGTCTCTGAATCGATTCATGTGATTATCAGCCCTGCAGCCCCCCCTACAGCCCGAGTTAAGTGGGAAACCGACAGCACCTCTCAACATGACTTGAACAATACGAATAATTTTGCGGACCTAGTTCGTGCAGCGGACAGAGTTCGGAGGTCTGGAATCGAAAGGCGGACGCGCCTGATGTTCCGATCGATTCCAGTGATTACCAGCCATGCAGCCCCCCTACAGCCCGAGTTAAGTGCAGAGAACCGACAGTATCTCTCAAGATGACTCGAACGATACGAATAGTTTGGCGATTCTAGATTGGGCAGCAGACCGAGTTCAGAGCTCTGGATTCAACAGACAACGGCCAATGATGATTCTGAATCGGATTCTGTACGTATCAGCTCTGCAGCTGTGCTGTAGCTCGAGTTAAGTACAGAAAACCGAGAGCGTCCGTCAAGATGACTCGAATAATACGAATAGATTTGCGAACCTAGCTCGGCTAGCAGACCGAGTTCAGGCCTCTGGATTCAACAGGCGAACGCGCCTGATCATTCTGAATCCATAAGCTGTGCTGGCCAGCTCTGAAGCTGCCCTGAAGCTCGAGTTATCTTGATAAAACCGACAGCGCGTATCAAGATGACTCGAAACGGCCGATCCCGCCTGCCTGCTTTTTGGCAATAAAAGGTACCCGATCGAGCTGAGATCAAGATGGCGAGCGGGAATCAGATCGAATATCACGGGAAAAATACTAGAGCTCTAACGAATGGTTGAATTTCGAGAACAAAATTTTCAACCGACCAAAAGTCACCAAAAGGTTCGTCGAGATTTTTCTTGCCAACTAGCTCTCCAGCGCCCCGGAATTACTCTTAAGCTTCCAGCAATAACTTGCTAGGGGAAGCTCTACGAGTTATTCTAATATTTTTTCCCGGAGAGCTCTCTGAGAGCTAGAGGGCTTAAGATTGGAAGCCGGGCGGTGGTGGTGCCCGCCAGCAGCCCATCTCCACCGCACCAGAGTCCTCGCAGCATCTCGCCTGAGCCGTCAGCGTGTCCGGGGGAGCTTCCGGCAAGCTTCCAAGCGTGCCTGCACGCGTGCAGGGACGCGTGGAAGCGTTCCTGGCAGTCCTTCGGAAGGGCTGTGACTCGTAGGGCTTCCCTAAGCTAGCAGCTGGAAGCTTAAAAGTCATTCGGACGCGCTGGAGAGCTAGTTGGCAAGAAAAATCCCGACGGAACTAACTCGTAGAGCCTCCCTTAGCTAGTTGCTGGAAGCTTAAGAGTAATTAACTCGTAGAGCTTCCCTTAGCAAGTTGCTGCTGGAAGCTTAAGAGTAATTCCGAGGCGCTGGGGAGCTAGTACCTCGTAGAGCTCTTCGTCGTCGATGAGCTAGAGGAATTCCCGGAGAGCTCGCTGAGAGCTAAAGGGCTTAAGATTAGAAGCCGGATGGCGGTGGTGCCCGCCAGGAGCTCTTCAACGGCGGTCCACAGGCCTCGCAGCGACTCCGGTGACCCGGCAGCGGGTCCGGAAGAGCTTCCGGCAAGCTTCCAAGCGCGCCTGCACGCGTGCAGGCTCGAATGGAAGCGTTCCTGGCAGCGCGTCAGCAGCACTGCAGGGGGGCCCCCAGAGCTCTCCAGGAAAGATTTCCCGTCCCGGAGGGTGTCTTCGCTCTCCGGGTTGCTCTTCGGCATCGATGAGCTAGAGGAATTCGGGCGCGGGGTGGAGCAAGTACCTCGTAGAGCTCTTCGGCATCGATGAGCTAGAGGATTTCCGGCGCGGGGTGGAGCTAGTAACTCGTAGAGCTTCCCTTAGCAAGTTGTTGCTGGAAGCTTCAGAGTAATTCCCGGAGAGCTCGCTGAGAGCTACAGGGCTTAAGATTAGAAGCCGGACGGTCGTGGTGCCCGCCAGGAGCTCTTCCCCGGCGGTCCACAGGCCTCGCAGCGACTCCGGTGACCCGGCAACGGGTCCGGGAGAGCTTCCGGCAAGCTTCCAAGCGCGCCTGCACGCGTGCAGGCACGAATGGAAGCGTTCCTGGCAGCGCGTCAGCAGCACTGCAGGGGGGCCCCCCGGAGCTCTCCAGGAAAGATTTCCCGTCCCGGAGGGTGTCTTCGCTCTCCGGGTTCTGGACGCTACCAAGTGACTCGTAGAGCTTCCCTAAGCTAGCAGCTGGAAGCTCAAGAGTCATTCGGACGCACTGGCGGGCTAGTTGGCTCGAAAAATCTCGACGGAACTTTTGCTGACTCGACTCGTAGAGCTTCCCTAGCTAGCAGCTGGAAGCTTAAGAGTAATACCTCGTAGAGCTCTTCGGCATCGATGAGCTAGAGGAATTCCGGCGCGGGGCGGAGCTAGTTGGCCGACCCGGCCGAGGCGGACAATGTGACAACTTTTTCCCGGAGAGCTCGCTGAGAGCTAAAGGGTCTAAGATTGGAAGCCGGACGGTGGTGGTGCCCGCCAGGAGCTCCTCCACGGCGGTCCACGTTCCTCGCAGCGACTCGCCCGGCTCGGCAACGGGTCCGGGAGAGCTTCTGGCAATCTTCCAAGCCTGCCTGCACGCGCGCAGGCAAGCATGGAAGCGTTCCTGGCAGCGCTTCAGCAGCGCTACAGGGGGCCCCCCCGAGCTCTCCAGGAAAGATTTCCCGTGACTCGTAGAGCTTCCCTACGCTAGTTGCTGGAAGCTTAAGAGTAATTCCCGGAGAGCTCGCTAAGAGCTAAAGGGCTTAAGATTAGAAGCCAGACGTTGGTGGTGCCCGCCAGGAGCTCTTCCACGGCGGTCCACAGGCCTCGCAGCGACTCCGGTGACCCGGCAACGGGTCCGGGAGAGCTTCCGGCAAGCTTCCAAGCGCGCCTGCACGCGTGCAGGCACGAATGGAAGCGTTCCTGGCAGCGCGTCAACAGCACTGCAGGGGGCCTCCCCAGAGCTCTCCAGGAAAGATTTCCCGTTCCAGAGGGTGTCTTCGCTCTCCGGGTTGCTCTTCGGCATCGATGAGCTAGAGAAATTCGGGCGCGGGGTGGAGCAAGACCTCGTAGAGCTCTTCGGCATCGATGAGCTAGGGGAATTCCGGCGCGGGGTGGAGCTAGTAACTCGTAGAGCTTCCCTCAGCAAGACGCTGCTGGAAGCTTAAGAGAAATTCCCGGAGAGCTCGCTGAGAGCTAAAGGGTTTAAGATTAGAAGCCGGACGGTGGTGGTGCCCGCCAGGAGCTCTTCCACGGCGGTCCACTTGGCAGCGTCCAAAACCCGGAGGGCAAAGAGAACACACACCGGAAAACTTTCCTGGCAAGCCCACGGAAGCACGCGCGAAGCTCTTCTGGGGCTCTGGGGGGCTCCCCGGCAGCGCTTTCGAAGCGCTGCCAGGAACGCGTCCACGCGTGCCTGCACGCGTGCAGGCACGCTTCGACGCTCGCCGGAAGCTCTCCCAGACACGCTGCCGGGGCAGGCGAGCTGCGAGAATTCTGGACCGGCGGAGATGGGCTGCTGGCGGGCACCATCACCGTCCGGCTTCTGATCTTAAACCCTTTAGCTCTCAGCGAGCTTCCCGGGAACAGGCCTCGCATCGACCCCGGTGACCCGGCAAAGTGTCCGGGGAGCTTTCGGCAAGCTTCCAAGCGCGCCTGCACGCGTGCATGCACGAATAGAAGCGTTCCTCGCAGCGCATGAGCAGCAATGTAGGGCCCCCCCTAGAGCTCTCGAGGAAAGATTTCCCGTCCCGGAGGGTGTCTTCACTCTCCGGGTTTTGGACGCTACCAAGTATATCGTAGAGCTCTTCGGCAGCGATGAGCTAGAGGAATTATGGCGCGGGGTGGAGCTAGTTGGCCGACCCGGCCAGAAAGGAGAACGCGATAAATAACTTGTAAAGCTTCCCTTAGCAAGTGATTGCTGGAAGCTAAGAATAATTTCGGCGCGCTGGAGAGCTAGTTGGCAAGAAAAATCTCGACGGAACTTTTGGTGACTTTTGGTCGGTTGAAAATTTCGTTCTCGAAATTTGAGAATTCGTTAGAGCTCTAGTATTTCTTTCCGTGATATCCGATCTTATTCCCGCTCGCCATCTTGATCTCAGCTCGATCGGGTAAATGTTACTCTTGAAAACCACTGTGGCGGAATCGGCCGTGTTGAGTCATCTTAATACGCACTAACGGTTTTATGAACATAACTCGAGCTTTCGAACAGCTACAGAGCTGGTAAGCACAGCTAATCAAGGTAGAATGATAAGGCGCGTTCGCCTGTTGAATCGACAGGTCTGAACTCGGCCTGTTAGCAGAGCTAGGTCTGCAAACCTATTCGCATTGTTCGAGTCCTCTTGACAGGCACTCTCGGTTTTCTGTATTTAACTCGAGCTACAGGACAGCTACAGAGCCAATATTTACATAACCGAATTCAGAATCATCACTCGCGTTATTCTGTCGAATCCAAAGCTCTGAACTCGGTCTGCTGCCCGATCTGGAAGCACGAAACTATTCGTATTGGTCGAGTCATCTTGAGAAGTGCTCTTAGTGTTCTTTACTCAACTCGCGCTGAGGGGGGCGACAGTGCTGGTGGTCACAGGAATCGATTTCAAGACATCAGGCGCGTCCGCCTGTGGAATGCAGAGCCCTAAATTCTGTCTGCTGCCCAAACCAGGTCTGCGAAACTATTCGTATTGTTCGAGTCATCCTGAGAGGTGCTGTCGGTTCTCTGCACTTAACTCGGGCTGTAGGGGGGCTGCAGGGCTGGTAATTACAGGAGTCGATTCGCAGACATCAGACGCGTCCGCCTGGCGCATTCAGAGGTCAAAAAATATCCACTATGAGTCGGAATGTTGGTAGGCTGTCGGTTTTCTGAACTTAAGTCGAGCTAGGAAGCTCTACGAGTCCCCCGGCGGTAACCAAAGTGGACGGTTTATCGCCGGCGCCCAGTTTGAAGTGGTTTTGCGACAAATTGAAGATATTTCGCAATTCATTTTGAGAAAGCAGATTTATCGCACCTGTAGTGGGTTATGCCGCGTCTGCCAGTAAAATTTTCAGAACTATAGGTGCAGTATTACTATCAAAACACTTGGAGGAACCGAAATTGAATTAAAAAAACAGAGAAACGTGATTTCTCGAGTTTTTTCGTTTCTCGCTCCAGAGCTTTCTTCACTGGGCGCCGGCGGTAAACCTTTCTTACCGCCGGGAGACTCGTAGAGCTTCCTGACAATATATAGTGTGGAAAAGAATTTCAGAGAACGACTAGTTTTTCAGCCTAAGCGATTATAGACCTCTCAAGATGACTCTAACAAAACAAACGAACAGTTTTCTCATCGAGTATGAAACCGAGAACAGACCTCTGACTGCGACAGGCGGACGCGTCTGATGCCTGCGATCGATTCCTGTGATTACCAGCTCTGCAGCCCCCCATACAGCCCGAGTTGAGTGCAGAAAACAGAGAATATGAGTTCCGAGCTATCGGTTCGACGAACGGACGCGCCTGATGTCTCGGAATCGATTCCTGTCACCAGCAACACTGTAGCCCTCCCCCCCAGCACGATTTAAGTACAGAAAACAGAGAGCACTTCTCAAGATGACTCGAACAATTCCAATAGGTTCGCGAAGCTAGCTCGGGGAGCAGGCCGAGTTCAGAGCTCTTGATTCAACAGACAAACGCGCCTGATAATTCTCAATCGATTTATGTGATTCTCAGCTCTGTGGCTGCCCTACAGATCGAGTTAAGTACAAAAAACCGAGAGCGTCTGCTGCAATGACTTGAATAATACGAATAGATTTGCGACTCTAGCTCGGCTAGCAGACCGAGTTCAGACCTCTGGATTCAACAGTCGAACGCGCCTGATCATGCTGAATGCATTATCTGTGCTGATCAGCTCTGTAGTTGTCCTGAAGCTCGAGTTATCTTGAGAAAACCGACAGCGCGTATTAAGATGACTCGAAACGGCCGTTCCCGCCCGTGTGCTTTTTGGCCTTCAAAGTTACCCGATCGAGCTGAGATCAAAATCGAGCGGGAATAAGATCGAATAGCATGGGCAAAAATACTAGAGCTCCAACGAATGTTCAAACTTTGAGAACAAAATTTTCAACCGACCAAACGTCACCAAAAGGTCCGTCGAGTTTTTTTCTTGCCAACTAGCTCTCCAGCTCCCCGGAATTACTCTTAAGCTTCCAGCAATAACTTGCTAAGGGAAGCTCTACGAGTTACATGTTTTGACGGCCGTGCAAGAAAAGAGCTACGAGGTTCCCGACGGTGACCAGGTTGACAGTTTACCGCCGTTTCAGTACCTCGTTGGGCTCTTCGGCGTCTGATCTGAGGAATATCTTGTAGAGCTCTTCGGCGTCGACGAGCTAGAGGAATTCCGGCGCGGGCTGGAGCTCGTTCGTCGACACGACGAGAAAAGAAGACTCGCGCCGGCGCTGAACCGTCAACCTCGCCACCGCTGGGAATCTCGTAGAGCTCCTCTCACTAGTAAGAGCGCAGAAATCGACACAGAATCAAAACATGGAGATGTTTTGAAAATATTGAAATTCGATTTTTTCGATGTTCATATTCGCTCAGTTCCCGGAAGTCAACTCATCGAGAGAGCTAAGCTGATGTCAGAGAGGAGTTCATATGCCAATCTTCGGCGTAAAAATCTGCTTTTTCAAAATAAATGGTCAAATACTGGGCGCCGGCGGTAAACCGTCAACCTTGGTTACCGCCGGGGAACTCGTAGAGCTTCCAAGCTCGACTTAAGTTGAGGACACCGACAGCACCTACCAACATTTGACTCATAGTGAATATTTTTTGACCTCTGAATGCGACAAGCGGACGCGTCTGATGTCTGTGAATCGACTCCTGTCATTACCAGCCCCGCAGCCCCCCTACAGCTCGAGGTCAGTGCAGAAAACCGACAGCATCTCTCAGGATGACTCGAAGAATACAATAGTTTCGCGAACCTAGTTCGGGCAGCAGACCGAGTTCCGAGCTCTGGATTCGACAGGCGAACGCGCATGATCTCTTTAAATCGATTCATATGACAACCAGCACTGTAGCTCTCTCTCAGCGCAAGTTGAGTGAAGAAAACCGAGATCACTTCTCAAGATGTCTCGACCAGTACGAATAATTTCGCGATTCTAGATCGGGCAGCAGACCGAGTTCAGAGCCCTGGATTCGACAGTCAAACGCAACTGATGACTCTGAATCGGTTTCTGTGAATATCAGCTCTGTAGCTGTCCTACAGCTCTAGTTAAGTACAGAAAACCGAGAGTTCCTCTCAAGATGACTCGAATAATACGAATAGGTTTGCGGACCTAGCTCGGCTAACAGATTGAGTTCAGACCTCTGGATTCAACAGGCGAACGCGCCAGATCATTCCAGATCGATTAGATGTGCTTACCAGCTCTGTTAAGTACAGAAAACCAAGAGTTTCTGTCAAGATCACTCGAATAATACGAATAGTTTGCAGACCTAGCTCGACTCACAGAGCGAGTTCAGACCTCTGGATTCAACAGGCGAACGCGCCTAATCATTCTGCATCAATTAGCTGTGCTTACCAGCTCTGTAGATGTCCTAAATCTCGAGTTATGTTAAGAAAACCGTTAGCGCGTATCAAGATGACTCGAAACGACCGTTCCCGTCACAGTGCTTTTTGGCCTTCAAAGTTACCCGATCGAGCTAAGATCAAGATGACGAGCGGGAATAAGATCGAATATCACGGGAAAAAATACTAGAGCTCTAACGAATGGTCAAATTTCGAGAACAAAATTTTCAACCGACCCAAAGTCACCAAAAGTTCCGTCGAGATTTTTCTTGCCAACTAGCTCTCCAGCGCGTCGGAATTACTCGTAAGCTTCCAGCAACTAGCTTAGGGAAACTCTACGAGTCATCTTTCGACACGACGAGAAAAGAAGATGTGACTGTCAAAGACTTGGGGGAACCGCCGTCCTGGTGGTTACATCGCTGAGAGCTAAAGGGTTTAAGATTAGAAGCTGGACGCTGGTGGTGTCCGCATGAGCGCCTCCACGGCGGTCCACCGGCCTCGCAGGCGCTTTTTTGACCCGGCAACGTGTCCGGGAGAGCTTCCGGCACGTTTCCACGCGTGCCTGCACGGGTGCAGCACGCATGGAAGCGTTTCTGGCAGCGCTTGAGCAGCGCTGCAGGGGGGCTCCGCGGAGCCGTCCAGGAACAATTTCCTGTCCCCGAGAGTCTCTTCGCTCTCCGTGTTGTCGATGCTTCCAAGTTCCCGGAGAGTTCTCTGAGAGATAAGGGGTTAAGATTAGAAGCCGGACGGTGGTGGTGCCTGCAAGGAGTTCTTTCACGGCGCTCCAGGTTTCCCGCAGCGGCTTCGGTGAGCCGGCGACGGGTCCAGGGGAGCTTTCGGTAAGCTTCCAAGCGTGCCTGCACGCGTGCAGGCATGTATGGAAGCGATCCTGGCAGCGCTTCAGCAGCAGGAAAGATAACTCGTAGAGCTTCCCTTAGCAAGTTAATGCTGGAAGCTTTAGAGTAAATCCGGAGCGCTGGAGAGCTAGTTGGCAAGAAAAATCTCGACGGAACTTTTGATGACTTTTGGTCGGTTGAAAATTCTGTTCTCGAAATGTGACCATTCGTTAGAGCTCTAGAATTTTTTTCCCGTGATATTCGATCTTATTCCCGCTCGCCATCTTGATTTCAGCTCGATCGGGTGAATATTACTGTCAAAAAGCACTGTGGCGAGATCGTCCGTTTGGACTCATCTTGATACGCGCCGACGGTTTTCTGAACATAACTCGAGCTTCAGAGCAGCTACAGAGCTGGTAAGCACACCTATCGCATTCAGAATCATCAGGCGCGTTCGTCTGTCGAATCGAGAGGTCTGAACTCGCTCTGCTAGCCGAGCTAAGTCTGGAAACCTATTCGTATTTGAAGTCATCTTGACAGGAACTCTCGGTTTTCTGTACTTAACTCGAGCTGTAGGACAGCTACAGAGCTGATATTTACAGGTATTTAGAATCATCAGTTGCGTTTTTCTGTCGAATTCAAAGCTCTGAACTCGGTCTGCTGCCCGATCTAGAATCGCGAAACGATTCGTATTGGTCGAACCATCTTAAGAAGTGCTCTCGGTTCCCTCCATTCAACTCGCGCTGAGGGGAGCTACAGTGCTGGTCACAGGAATCGATTTGAAGACATCAGCCGCGTTCGCCTGTCGAATCCAGAGCTCGGAACTCGGTCTGCTGACCGAATTAGGTCTGCAGAACTGGGCGCCGGCGGTAAACCGTCAACCTTTCTTACCGCCGGGGGACTCGTAGAGCTTCCTGACAATATATAATGTGGAAAAGAATTTCAGAGAACGACTAGTTTTTCAGCCCAAGCGATTATAGACCTCTGAAGATGACTCTAACAAAACAAACGAACAGTTTTCCAATCGAGCTCGAGTATGAAACCGAGTTCAGACCTCTGAATGCGACAGGCGGACGCGTCTGATGTCTGCGGATCGATTCCTGTGATTACCAGCTCTGCAGCCCCCCATACAGCCTGAGTTAAGTGCAGAAAACCGAGAGTACCTCTCAGGATGACTCGAATAATACAACAGTTTCGCGGATCTCGTTCGAGCAGCAGACCGAGTTCCGAGCTCTCGGTTCGACGAACGGACGCGCCTGATGTCTCGAAATCGATTCCTGTGACCAGCAGCACTGTAGCCCCCCCCAGCACGATTTAAGTACAGAAAACCGAGAGCACTTCTCAAGATGACTCGAACAATACCAATAGGTTCGCGAACCTAGCTCGGGGAGCAGGCCGAGTTCAGAGCTCTTGATTCAACAGACGAGCGCGCCTGATAATTCTCAATCGATTTCTGTGAGTATCAGCTCTGTGGCTGCCCTACAGATCGAGTTAAGTACGAAAAACCGAGAGCGTCTGCTACAATGACTCGAATAATACGAATAGGTTTGCGACCCTAGCTCGGCTAGCAGCAGACCGAGTTCAGACCTCTGGATTCAACAGGCGAACGCGCCTGATCATTCTGAATGCATTAGCTGTGCTGACCAGCTCTGTAGATGTCCTGAAGCTCGAGTTATCTTGAGAAAACCGACAGCGCGTATCAAGATGACTCGAAACGGCCGTTCCCGCCTGCCTGCTTTTTGGCCTTCAAAGTCACCCGATCGAGCTGAGATCAAGATGGCGAGCGGGAATAAGATCGAATATCATGGGAAAAAATACTAGAGCTCTAACGAATGGTCAAATTTTGAGAACGAAATTTTCAACCGACCAAAAGTCAGCAAAAGGTCCGTCGAGATTTTTCTTGCCAACTAGCTCTCCAGCTCCCCGGAATTACTGGGCGCCGGCGGTAAACCGTCAACCTTTCTTACCGCCGGGGGACTCGTAGAGCTTCCTGACAATCTATAATGTGGAAAAGAATTTCAGAGAACGACTAGTGTTTCAGCCCAAGCGATTATAGACCTCTGAAGATGACTCTAACAAAACAAACGAACAGTTTTCCAATCGAGCTCGAGTATGAAACCGAGTTCAGACCTCTGAATGCGACAGGCGGACGCGGCTGATGTCTGCGGATCGATTGCTGTGATTACCAGCTCTGCAGCCTCCCATACAGCCTGAGTTAAGTGCAGAAAACCGAGAGTACCTCTCAGGATGACTCGAATAATACAACAGGTTCGCAGATCTCGTTCGAGCAACAGACCGAGTTCCGAGCTCTCGGTTCGACGAACGGACGCGCCTGATGTCTCGAAATCGATTCCTGTGACCAGCAGCACTGTAGCCCTCCCCCAACACGATTTACCTACAGAAAACCGAGAGCAATTCTCAAGATGACTCGAACAATACCAATAGGTTCGCGAACCTAGCTCGGGGAGCAGGCCGAGTTCAGAGCTCTTGATTCAACAGACGAACGCGTATGATAATTCTCGATCGATTTCTGTGATTATCAGCTCTGTGGCTGCCGAACAGGTCGAGTAAAGTACGAAAACCGAGAGCGCCTGCTACAATGACTCGAATAATACGAATAGATGTGCGACCCTAGCCCGGCTAGCAGACCGAGTTCAGACCTCTGGATTCGACAGACGAACGCGCCTGATCATTCTGAATGCATTAGCTGTGCAGACCAGCTCTGTAGTTGTTCTGAAGCACGAGTTATCTGAGAAAACCGACAGCGCGAATCAAGTTGACTCGAAACGGCCGTTCCCGCCCGTGTGCTTTTTGGCCTTCAAAGTTACCCGATCGAGCTGAGATCAAGATGGAGAGCGGAAATGAGATCGAATATCATGGGAAAAAATACTAGAGCTCTAACGAATGTTCAAATTTTGAGAAAAAAATTTTAACCGACCAAAAGTCAGCAAAAGGTCCGTCGAGTTTTTTCTTGCCAACTAGCTCTCCAGCTCTTCGGAACTGGGCGCCGGCGGTAAACCGTCAACCTTTCTTACCGCCGGGGGACTCGTAGAGCTTCCTGACAATATATAATGTGGAGAAAAATTTCAGAGAACGACTAGTTCTTCAGCCGAAGCGATTATAGACCTCTCAAGATTACTCCTCCTCAAGAAACGAACAGTTTTCCAATCGAGCTCGAGTATGAAACCGAGTTAAGACCTCTGAATGCGACGGGCGGGCGCGTCTGATCTCTGCGGATCGATTCCTGTGATTTCCAGCTCTGCAGCAGATCTTGTTCGAGCAGCAGATCGAGTTCCGATCGGTTCGACGAACGGGCGGTCTCATGTCTCGAAATCGATTCCTGTGACCAGCAGCACTGTAGCCCTCCCCAGCACGATTTCGTACAGAAAACCGACAGCACTTCTTGAGATGACTCGAAGAATACCGATAGGTTCGCGAACCTAGCTCAGGCAGTAGGCCGAGTTCAGAGCTCTCGATTTAACAGACACATGCGCCTGATAATTCTTAATCGATTTCTGTGATTATCAGCTCTGTGGCTGCCCTACAGATCGAGTTGAGTACGAAAAACCGAGAGTGTCTGCTACAATAACTCGAATATGAAGAGGTTTGCGACCCTAGCTCGGCTAGCAGACCGAGTTCAGACCTCTAGATTCAATAGGCGAACGCGCCTGGTCATTCTGAATGCATTAGCTGTGCTAACCAGCTCTGTAATTGTCCTGGACCTCGAGTTATCTTGAGAAAACCGACAGCGCGTATTAAAATGACTCGAAACGGTCGTTCCCGCCTGCCTGCTTTTTGGCCTTCAAAGTTACCCAATCGAGCTGAGATCAAGATGGCGAGCGGGAATCAGATCGAATATCATGGGAAAAAAATACTAGAGCTCTAACGGATGTTCAAACTTCGAGGACAAAATTTTCAACGACCAAAAGTCACCAAAAGGTCCGTCGAGATTTTTCTTGCCAACTGAAAACCGG
>CAUYUJ010005888.1:0-12500 GCA_963575745.1 Prorocentrum cordatum
CCCTCCCTTGCTCCCTCCCTCCCTCCCTCCTTCCCTCCCTCGCTTCCTCCCTCCCTCCCTCCCTCCCTCTCTCCCTCCCTCCCTCCCTCCCTCCCCGCGCCGCCCGAGCGGCCTCCGCGAGCTCCTGCTGAAACTCCCCCCGTAGCACCGCCTGCGTGGGGTGGCCCGGGGTGAGCTCGTCCAGCAGCGCCAGCAACGTGGATGCGACGCCGCGCCGGCGGTCGGCGCCCTCGGGGCTCGTGTCGTTCTCCTCCAGCTCCGCCCGGAGCTCGTCGGCCGCCTGCTCCGCCTGGGGCGTGTTTTTTACTATTCCCGGGCGGCCGCACTCGTCGGCGATCGACTATCAAACGACACGAGAAGAGGCGACGCGTTTCTCCCCCCCGGGGGCTCTCCGGGCCAAACCGCCTGCGGTGCAGCTCCGAAGGAGCATCGTCGACGAGGGGACCGGAGGCGGAGCGGAGAAGTGCAGTCTACAGTGTGGGAGGGGAGGGGAGAAAGGGGGGGGGCGTCCGGCAACGTCACGTTCCGCGCCGGCGCCGTCTGGGAGTGTCTCGGAGCAGCCCAAGAAACCCCGGAGGTCAGCACGAAACGTGACGGTGCCCCATGGGGGGAGGGCGGCCAGGGCCGGTCACGGCCACGGTCGCGAAAAATTGAAAGCACCGCTCTCCTGGATGCTGAACACGGCGGCGTGCGCGTCCGCGGCAAGCAGCTCCTGGGCGCGCTGCTTCACCCTCGCGTTCTGGGGTCCGATGTCCAGGATGGCGTTCTCGATCGCCCTCTGGATCTCGTCCGACACCTCCGACATCTGCGCGTCCATTTCCTCCACCATGGACCGGGCCTTGGCTTCTCGGCGCCTCTCCCAGAGAGTCTGCATCCGCCCCTGGAGAGTGGACAGGTGTACCTCGAACGTGGCCTCCAGCGACGCCGCGTGCCGCAGCTCCTCCGCCACGAAATCGACTACCTTGTGTGGGAGCCCACCAAAAAGCAAAGCAAAGCATCCAAAAGCACAACGACAACACACCTGTGATCAGTCGAGGACCCGTCGTTCTTGCCTGCCGCGTGCCCTTCTCAAGCGTCTAGCCCAAATCCTCGATACCGACCCCCCTTGCTGGAACTCTGCTTTCCTACGTGCTACGGGAAGGTGGCGGGTAACTGCCTTGGAGTGGGCGGGTGCTGCGGGCGAGCGGGGCCCACCATGGATGAGCGCGCGAGCGGGTGTATCGAGACAGGTGTGATGGGGGCCCTGTGACACACAAATAGATACACACAAATAACAAGATTCCCCACAGTTCCTCATTTTCTCTGGGTTCTTGTCTTCCCCCCCACTTCCCATATTTTCCCATACTCTCCTGGGAGAGAGCGTGATCCACCGCCGCTTTACTGTGGAAAATTGCCGCCCTTTTCCTCCGGAACCCGGGGTTCCCCCCCCCCCTCCGAAAAATCCCCCCCCCCTGCTGGACCCCTCCCCCCTTTGCCCCGGCAAACCCTCCCCCTCCCCTAAACCCTCCCCCTCCCCCCCCCCCCTCGAACTCGAAAACCGGGGGGGGTCACTACCGGTTCGAACCCCCCCCCCCCCTCGAAAACCGAAGGGGGGGGTCACTACCGGTTCGAACCACTGAGCTGTCCCACTGTTCCCACCACTGTCCCCACTGTCCCCACCACTGTCCCCACTGTACCTCTGTCCCATTGTCCCACCGCCGTCCTCGCCACCGCCTTCACCACTGTCCCCACCACCACTGTACCCTCCACTGTCCTACTGTTTCCACCGCATTCCCACTGTCCCCACACCACTGTCCCCACCACCACCGTCCCCACCACTGTCCCACTGTCCCCACTGTTCCCACCATTGTCCTCACCATTGTCCCCACCACTACCGTCCCCACCACTGTCCCACTGTCCCCACCACTGTCCCGTTGTCCCCTCACCACTGTCCTCACCACCACCGTCCCCACCACTGTCCGCACCCCCCTCGGTTTTCGAGAGGGGGGGGGAGGTTCGAACCGGTAGTGAACCCCCCCGGTTTTCGAGCTCGACGGAGGGGGGGGGTTCGAACCGGTAGTGACCCCCCCCACCTTTTCATGATGAACTGGGGGGGGGGGGGGAGAGGGTTCGAACCGGTGGTGACCCCCCCCGGTTTTCCGGAGGGGGGGGGGGGAGGGGGGGGGGGGTGGGAGGGGTTCGAACCGGTAGTGACCCCCCCGGTTTTCCGCCAGCAGCGGTAGAACACGCTCTTTCTCTCCTGGGGATCGACGATTCCTTGTGTCTCTGTGTGTGTGTGTGTGTGAATGTGTGTGTGTGTGTGTGTGTGTTTTCTCCCCCTCCCGAAGGTGGGCAGGCGGACCCTCGCAAAAGGGGCGGGCGGGCAGGCGGGGCCGAACGCGGGTGGGCTGCCGCAGAGTCGAGCAGCGCTGGGGAGGCTGCAGTGGTGAGGACCGCCTTGAAGGGGCCCTGGGACACACAAAGAAATAAAAAGATTCCCTATCTCTTCCAATATTTTCTGGGTTTTTGTCTTCTCCCCCAGTTCCCATATTTTCCCATATTTTCTGGGGAATCGACGATTGATTGTGTCTGTGTGTTTTTTCCCCTCCTGACACCTGGGATCCACTGGTGGCCCTCGGAGGATTGGAGGTGTGAGAATCGTACATACGGGTTACCTGCTACGGATGCTCTTGGAAAGAGGGGGCGGTGAGGATCACGTTGTGGTTCTATCCATGTGCAGCTGCCCTGAGAAGATTGGCGGGCGCCTCCCGACGCATTCTTTCGAGGGCATCCCACGCGGGTGCCATTATGCTCGCGGTGTGCACACGGACATCATGGCCATCATGGCCAGTGCGCGTGAACTTGTCAATTTCGGCCGCCCCCCATCGTCAACTCATACAACACGGTATGCCCGCCGGTGACTGCTTCTAAACCACTATGAGGGCATCTTGAGGACGAACTCTCAACCGTACCAAGCATACGATCAACAACAACAACAACAACAACAACAACAACAACAACAACAACAACAACAACAACAACAACAATTACTAGCACGTGGGGACACTCCGTTCTCACCAGTGCCAGGGTTTTCATAGGAGGCGGGCAATACCCCCACTTTGTGGGGGGGCCGGTTCAAGCTCTACCAAATTTCCAAACGACTCTTCGCCACCACCCACACCCAGCTTCCCGCCCTATGACGTTCGGACACTTCACTTCGTGGCATGCGGACGACCGTGGCTACTATTCAGGGCCCCGCGGCCGACGACGACGGCGTGCGCGCGCGAAGAAAAAACGAATGTGTCCCGCATGGTATTATTTGACAGGGATGATGGCCCTGGCAGGTGCGCAACCGTTGTCGCAGAAGTTCGAAAAAGTTGCTCGCAAAAGCCCGTTTGACAGAAATGTTTAAAAAGTGTTGGGTTTCCTACGAATCCGCAAGAGCGCGCGGGATGAGATTTTGACATTTTTTTGTTGAAAAACCATTGGTTTTTTGATGTTTTTATGTTAAAATCGCTCCGAACACTAAGCTTTTGGAAGGATTTCGTCTTGCGCGCGCGAATGTCCACTTTACCTTATTTTTTGCAAGGGATTCTTGAAATTTGATTATATTAGAACAAGAAATGTCATTTTATAGTGTTTTTTGCAAGGGTAAGGGAAAACGGATTACAACAAAACAACCGGATCTGGACCCCATCCACTTTTCTGAAGCTTTCGCGAAAAAATGATGAAAATGTAGCTGCGGCCTAGGCGCGGCGGGGGGGCCGTGCACCAGGGGTCCCAACAATAATTATTCTTTAGAATTAATCATGTTCAACAACAACAACAACAACAACAACAACAACAACAACAACAACAACGACAGCAGCACCAGCAACATCAACAACAACACCAACAACACCAACAACAACACCACCAACAACAACAACAACAACAACCTCAACAACATCAGCAACAACGACAATATCACCAGCAACAACACCACCACCAACAACAACAACCATAACAACAACAACACCAGTAACAACAACCACAACAACAACAACACCAACACCAACACCAACACCAACACCAACACCAACACCAACAGCACCAATATCAACAACAACAACAACAACAACAACTACTACAACCGTTCCTACTTGTTCGCATGCCACGCGGCATATGGTTCCCCAGCCCTCGACGCAGCAGGAACGACCAATCCGAAATCTGACATACCATAAGAGGCCTCGGGGCACTTTCGCCATTCACCCTTACCATTCCCGAGGCGCCGCGGCGCTCCTGTGGGCCCTCGTGGCCTTCGGGGCAGAAGATTCCCAGTGGGCTGCCGCCCCAGTGGACTGGCCCAGTGCGCCCACACGGACCGCTGGGCGTCGCAGGTGGTGCGGCTGGACGGGGGCGCTCGAGAGACCCCAGAGAGGACCTCGAGACCCTGGCCCAGACCACCCAAGGAGTGAGGGCGGGGGCAGCTGGCGACGCCAGCACAAAGCACTCGACCCGCAGACAAGGAGGAGGAGGAGGAGGAGGAGGAGGAGGAGGAGGAGGAGGAGGAGGAGGAGGAGGAGGAGGAGGGGGAGGGGGAGGAGGGGGAGGGGGAGAAGGACAAGCTAGGTGCGCTCGCGTCATAATCTGACGTCCTACCCCTCCCTCCCATCCCTTACCATGGCGCTGATTTTCTCTATCCGCGGACGCGTGTCGTAGCGGACCTGTGGCTCCGCGCGCGCGTGCGTAGTGGGTGGTGGTGCACGTGCGTGCGTGCGTGCGTGTGTGCGTGGTTGTCGTGGTGGTGGTGGTGGTAGTGGTGGTGGTGGTGGTGTGTGGTGGTGGTGGTGGTGTGGTGTGGTGGTGGTGTGGTGGCTGGTGGTGGTGGTGGTGGTCTGGTGTGGGTGGTGGTTGTGGTGGTGGTGGTGGTGGTGGTGGTGGCGGTGCGGCGCGGTGGTGGCGGGCGGATGGGCGCGCGAGAAAAGGCCCGCGCTGGGGCGAGAACGCCATCCTGAACGACGGAGGCCAAACACCGATCCGAAAATGAGGCCCACGCTGCAGCGGGAGCACGATTCGGAACGATTCGGGAGCAGAAATGAGGCCGGCGCCTCAACGAGAGCAGCATTTTGGGAAAAAATGACGCCGGCGCCTCAGCGAGAGTCGTTTCCCGGGATTTCCCGGGCATCCTGCGTGTAAAAAAACAGTACGCGGAGGATGCGCGGCTATCACCCGGACGCCATCAGGGGAAGGATTCGGGAGCAGAAATGAGGCCGGCGCCTCAACGAGAGCAGCATTTTGGGAAAAAATGATGCCGGCGCGAAAGCAGCATTTTGGGAAAAAACGACGCCGGCGCCTCAGCGAGAGTCGATTCCAGGGATTTCCCGGGCATCCTGTGTGTAAAAAAACAATACGCGGAGGATGCGCGGCTTTCACCCGGACGCCATCAGGGGAAGAGGGAGAGTATATTCATATTGAGTAATTGTGGAGGAGGAGGAGGAGGAGGAGGAGGAGGAGGAGGAGGAGGGGAGGAGGAGGAGAGGAGGAGGAGGAGGAGGAGGAGGAGGGAGGAGGAGGGAGGCAGGAGGAGGGAGGAAGGAGGAGGGAGGAGCCACCGGGAGCCGATCCGAGCCACGAGCCACCGCGGGGCAAGCTGGGGCGCTCTGGGGATCCCCGCGGGCCCTCACGGAAGCAAGCGACACCACGCCTCCCTCCTCCTCCTCCTCCCTCCTCCCTCCTCCTCCTCCTCCTCCTCCTCCTCCTCCTCCTCCCCCTCCTCCTCCTCCTCCTCCTCCTCCTCCTCCTCCTCCTCCTCCTCCTCCTCCTCCTCCCCTGCCAGGTTCTCGGACCACCAAGGAAGGCGCAACGACCCCTTCGGGAGCGACGACCGACGTTTGCTACAGTAGGGGCTCGACCACAGGAAGCCTTCCACAAGAAACCCAACCCTGAGACCCCAGGACGTCCACGGATTTTTGATGTGTGTGAACGTCTCTCTGTCCATAGCAAAACCACGGAGACCCAAGAAACCCAGGGCACCCTAGAGGCAAGCAGGGTGTTTCTTGGCATGGGTCCCCACTGTATCTCGCCTCGGACCTTGCGGAAGGAGAGCCAGAGCCATCCAGAGTTGCCGAATCCAGCCATGGCGACTCGGATGTCCCGAATCTCCCTCCCCGGGAGCCACGTCCAGGGATCATCGAGCAAATTCCACGGGGCACCCGCTGACAGGCTGTACAAAAGATACCCCAAAAATACCCCAAAAAGGCAATCAAATACTCAAAAAGTAATCCCCAGACTATTTTTGGACTATTTTTTGACTATTTTTGGGGCAGTTTGCATTTTTCGTCGAAAGTCCCCCTGTAGGGGGACAGGCCCGACTTAACTGTACCCGACCGCAGCGTCTTCGACCCTAATTACCCCCCTTTGATGGGGTCTCTCTTTATGGCGCGGGCGCCCAGCATGATGGAGAACTTGCCGTCGCTCGGACGCCCCTTCTCCGTGCGTTTGCTCGAGATCCAGGCCTCGGAACAAAAATAGCGAACACTCATGCCACATTCATCTGTGAACGCCTCCCCCTCCCCCCAATGTTCAAAGTTGGCGGTGGGTCTGATGAGTTGCACCTCGACCGCAGTCTCCCCCGCGCGTGCCAACTTTGAGCTTGGGGGGCAGGGAGGGTGTTCACTAATTGCTCCCTCTACCGTCGTGCGTGTAGTTTTCGCAAGGTGGTACAGGATGCTCCTCGATGGTCCACGCCGGAAACATGCACACGTCCGAGCGGCACACATGGGAGTCCCCCGGGCCTTCTGAGAAGTGTTCGAAGATATTTTTGAAGACGCACAGAAAACCTCTGAGGAGGCGCGAGCGCTTCTGAGAAGCCCCGCGGCCTTCTGAGAAGGCCTTCTTTTTCTCTCTTCCCCCCCCCCGCTCGCCGCCATCCCCGAAGACACACAGAAAACCTCTGAGCAGACGCGAGTGCTTCTGAGAAGCCCCGCGGCCTTCTGAGGAGGCCTTCTCTTTCCCTCTTCCCCCCCCCCTCGCTCGCCGCCGAGACTCGGGCCGTCGGTCGGGCCAGGCGGGCGGATCCCAACGTGAGCGGCGGGTCGGGTCGGTCTGGTGGGCACCCTCGCGGGCGGGCGGCAGGACCCTGCGCCGGGTGAGCCGCCGGGCTGGGCGGGTGGGCCCGGCTCGGGCGGTCGGCCCGGTCGGGCGGGCTCTGCTTCTGACGTTAACGGTCGGGTCGGCCGGGCCCAAAGGGCCCAGAGGTCAGTCAGGTTGGGCGGGCGGGCGGACCCGAGCTCGGGCGGCTGGTCGGGTCGGGCGGGTGGACCCTTCAGGACGGGCGGTCGGTCGAGTCGGGCGGGCCCTACAGTAGGAGCTCGACCACAAGAAGCCTTCCACGAGGAACCCAACCATGAGACCCCATGACGTGGATTGATTCTTGGTGTGGGAGCTTCGCGCTTCCTATCGCACAACCATCGAAGCCCAAGAAACCCGGGGAGGCCAGCAGGGTGTCTCTTGGCATGGGCTTCCACTGTATCGCTGCCCCTGAAAGTGCGCTCGCTCCGTGGATGAGGTCTCGCAACGTCGCGGAAGGGGAGGGGGCGGAGGAGGAGAAGGAGGAGGAGAAGGAGGAGGAGAAGGAGGAGGAGAAGGAGGAGGAGAAGGAGGAGGAGGAAGAGGAGGAGACGACCGTAAAAGAAACATCCTGTCATCTGCAATCTACTCTGATCCGCCACTCACGAAGTGAACAAAACAGACCGAACCGAAGCACGGCAGGCGGAAGCCCCATGAATAGCGACGAATACCGGGAGGCGGCGCGCGAGGAAGAGGACAATACAGGCCCAGGGCAGCGCAAGGAAGAGCGACGCAGGGAGGCCCTCCCAGACGAACATCACTTCGACCAGCACGAGTCCACATCATCGTCGTCGAAGCCAGCAGGGGCGCCATGGCAGAAGCACGGCATGATCTCGGGATCGACGAGCCTGGCCGGGCCCCCGCACGCAGGACAAAGCTCAGCACCAAGCAAGAGGAGCGTGAGCCCGACCGCAGGATGCGGCACCACGCGAGGCGGCGACAGTCGGCGCAGGCGAACACGGGCGTGGCGAATGCAGCCCCGAGCGCGACGGCGAGGCAGAGGCAACACACGACGCAGCCACAGCATTCTTCACGTCGTCGACGCGCTGCAGGATCCCGCTCGAAGACGTGCGCACAGCGCTCGTGACACATTGCGAAGCGATGGACTCGACCTCGCGGCGGTAGCAGACCATCTTGTCCACGACCAGGGATGCGACCTCCGCATGAAGCTTCGCGACGGCCCCGTCACAATTCGAGACGGGGTCGGTGACGCCATCGTGAGCAGGCCGAGGGGGACCGCGCGGGCGCACACCCATCTCGAGCGCACCTCGCAGCTGGGCAACGGTGCTGCTCTGAGCCGCGAGCAGACTGAGGGCAAACCCAAGCTGCGCAGACGTCGCTTCCGAACCGCCACACGGGGCGGCGGGCCACGAGCCAGCAGGGGCCACGGCAGCGGGAGGAACGAGCCCTGCCGCGTCGGCACACGGCGAGGGGGGCGGCACGAGCACGCCCAGGCCGGCCTGCGCGGGGGCGGCGGCGTCCGCAGCGGACCGAGCGTGTCCTTGCCGGGCCCCGCTGCCAGCATCCCAGCCCGAGGCAGGGGCGGTGCGATCGCGCCCAGCGGCAGCACCTCCGGCCCAGGGACCATGCTGGCAAAGAGGATCACGGACAGCGAGAGGGACGCGGCTCGCGGCCGCGAGAGCCTTACTGCCCACGTTGTGCTTGGCAGCGTTGGGGTGCTTGTGGGCCCTCTGGGGAGTGGTCGTGCACGGCCTTCCTCAGCTCGGAGCGGATCGCCAGCGCGGCCGCACGCGCAGCGTGGTGAGGGGCCCCACCGGCACTGCACGGCGTGCAGCTCCATCGATGTGCTGACCCTGGCAGCGTCGTCCCGCAGTGCGAACGGCACGCTCGGCCAGCAGCGGCCAGGAGCAGGTCGTGGAACGAGGTGACCCACACGAGCAGCACGCTGTCGCCGATCACGAAGTTTATCCGTAGAGTGGCGATGAACCATCCTGCAGGCATGAAGGGGAGGACCGCACGAGGCAGTTCGCAACCAAGAAGCACCTCTCACCAGGGCGGCAGCGACGTGGCGGCGCCCGCGCGGGCGAGACGGAGCCTGACTTGAGCCAAAATGGCTTGAGCCAAGATGGCTACGGAGGAGGAGGAGGAGGGGGAGGAGGAGGGTTGTCCTTGAAAGCCAGGGCGCTGGCGAGTCACCGCGGCCATCGCCCCTCCGTCAGCAAGCCGGCGGGTTACCATTGGGACACCATTAGAGGCCTCCTAGATGGGGTCGAAGGATCGCGCCGCATTGCCGATACATCATTGATGCATCGGCGATGCAGCGGCGATGCAACGGCGATGCATCTTCGACCTGGGCGATGCATGGGCGACGTCGACGTGAAGCGAATCGGGCTCCACATCGAGCCGCATCGGCGATGCATCGGCGATGCGGCGCGATCCCCGACCCCATCCACTCCGATCCCATCTAGGAGGCCTAGAACCATGGAGACATCGCCGAAACACTGGCGGGGACACCACGCCCGCCGCTTGCCATAGCAGCAGCCGGGGGGAGGGCCTTTTCTCCCATCCATCCAGGCGACCTGGGGAACTGGCACACAGCTTCGCACTGCTTCGCGCGCACGTCACGCACGATACCAGGGGGAACTACGATTTCTTAGAGGCGCTACTTCAAAGAGGCCTTTATACCTCCAACCTCCCTACAAAGTAACATTTCCCGTGGAGGCTTGGGATAGTGAGAAAAATAATGCTTTACACTGTGCAGTTGCCCTGAGAGGGTGGGCGCGCCTTCTCAGAAACACCTTTCGAGGACCGCCTAAGTGGGAACCAGTGGTACCGTAGTGCTTGGCTCTCGACACACACACACACACACATCCTGACAGTCATGATTTCGTGTTTGAAAAATGGCAACAAGGTTGGTGTACCCCCCAAGCACGTTATACGGTAAATCACGGTGCTGGCGAGGGCCCCCACAGCAATCGCACGAGAGACTCCAAAGCCCAACAAAACGACCACCTCTATGTTACAAGAGGAGCACAAACCACAGAACAGCAAGAGACGACCTTGCCATCCCCCCCCCAATGACGGGCCAGCCGACCTTCGGATTGTCCTTCCCGAGCTCCAGCTGGTACTGCCGCGCCGCCCGCGAGTGCGGCGGCAGTGGCCCGGCAAACGGCCGCGACCACCGTGTCTCCAGCTCCATCTCCAGGAACTGCGTGCGCCGCGTGCGCGCGAGGTCGATCTCGGCGCGGACCGGCGTGTGCACGGCGCCGAACATGGGCTCCAGCCGTTCGTCAACCTTGTCGTACTCCGGCACGGAGGTGCACTGCGCCAGCTGCAGCCGCAGCTCGCGCTCCGCCCTCTCGACGACCTCGCGCAGGCGCACGAGGGGGCCGCCGAAGATGCGCGACTCGAAGCAGGGCGGAATCTGCGACTCACTTCGGCAAGAATCGATGGCAGCCTGGACCTCTGCCGGAGTGTCCAGAACTGCGACGCGGTCTTGCAACGCCTCGGTCACCTCTACGATCATTCCGTCAAGCTTCTCGCGCAAGACCATGAGAGACATGTGCTCGTCCGAAACAACGCCCTCGTAAAACTCGATCACCTAATAGGAAAAAAAACAGCAGAAACAAAAACAAGGGCAGTGGAACACGGCAAAACAAAAACACTCGAGTGCCACAAGAGCAAACAACAAACACAGTAAGGCGAAGCTTGATGAAAAGCTGGGCGGAATCTGGTGAAAATCAATACGGACTAAAGTGGCCCTCCTGCCACAAAAGCATGCCACATCTCCGAAGTCTTCGGAGGTCCCCAGATACCTCTCCATATCTGGAGGCCTCTGGAAACCTGCGGAGGCGCCCAGAGGCGTCAGGAGGCAAAAAACATAGGTCAAGAAAACACTGGGTGACCCGAACCCCCTCCCCCTTCTTGCCGGTGACCCGCCCCCTCTCGCCAATCCTGCTCCTTCCTCCTCCAGCTGTCCTCATCTTCCCCCTGCTCGTATGACGCGCATGGCCGTAAAACCAAGTTTGTTAGCCCAATGCCGCGTGGTTTGAAGTCTTGCGCGATACGAAAGCACACAGTCCAAACCACTATGCTAGTACCACTGGGCGCTCGGCACTGAGCCTTGCCCGCTACGTAGGTGGTAAGCCCCACGTCCCAAACAGTACTCCCAGAGCTACGACGCGCGATTCAAAAGACAACGGCGCCGAACCATGAATCTGAAGTCCAGGCTAATTCATACGACCACACTACGCCCTGGCCAGTCTCCTTTCTGTGTTGGGGTGCTTGCTCCCTGGTGTGTTTGATGCTTACCCGAATTTTCCCAATTTTCTTGACGGGTGGATCCCCCACCTCGCGCACGCCGCCCAGCGTGAGGCCCGTCTGCTTCGCAGACACGATGCCGGCCACCGCCATCGCCTCACTCTCGGCATCGATCCACTGCACGCTCCGCATGCGCCGGCAGAAATAGAGCGCCACAGACAGCAGCGGATCCGGTGGGGCGAACTCCGCTATGGCCTCCGCGTCTCCCCCGAAGCTCCGCAGAAACTCCCGCCGTCGCAGCATGGCCTGGACCAGCCCCCTCCCCCTCCCCTGCCCTCCGCTGCCTCGCCCGCCTTTCCGCCCTCCCCAGTCCTTCCCGTCTCCAGTCCCCCGACGTCAGTTTTTTTCGGCGATGTGCGTCCCAGGCACCTTCACCAGGCCAGGCTTTTCATGCAAGGCAATATCATGCAAGGCAATATTTAGACCGCCCTGGGAAGCGAGGGCCGAACGGCTGGGAAACGCGGCCGTCTGAAAGATCTGGTGACGCAGCAGGTCTGGGTCCCCATACCCTCCCACCCTATCTCGCCCTCCCCTCCCTCGGCGACGACGCCGACGGCGATGACGACGCGGATGGAGGAGGAGGAGGATGGAGGAGGAGGAGGAGGAGGAGGAGGAGGAGGAGGAGGAGGAGGAGGAGGAGGAGGAGCAGGGCGCGTTCGGACTCAGATTCTCGAAGCGGTCTGTCCCGAAGCGCGGGCCGAGCAGAGTCGCGGGGCGGAGCTCAGCCGTGGCCGCGAGAGGGCCACGAGAGGGCCCGAGAGGCGGACAACAGCGCCCCCGGGCATCGATCTTCGAACCTCGGTGCTGCTGGGCCAGGGCGGCGGCGGCGACGACTCGGGGCTGTCTGGGATGGCCGATCTGGAGGGTGGGCCTCGCCGACGGACGGGCATGTGTGATCCAGGGTCGAGGCGTCCTGCGTCCCCGCCTCAGACGGAGTGGGCCGCAGGGCTCCTACGCTCTCCCCAGAGGTGGTCAAAGCTCGCGGGAACGGATTGCAGCGCAGGGGGTCTGGGTTTTCAGGAGGTCCGGAGGTCGTCGTCTTCGTCCTCGTCTTCGTCCAGCCTGGAGCACGCGTGGCTTTGCGACGCTTGGGAGAGCGTTGCGGACTCAATGTATGTTACAGGGAGCAC
>CAUYUJ010005888.1:15000-38493 GCA_963575745.1 Prorocentrum cordatum
GAAAGCGAACCGGCGGCCACGAATGCCAAGAAGAAACATGGGACGGGCAGGAAGAGGGGACCTCAGAGCGCGAGCAGCCCAAAATTGGAGGCGAGGACATGAGCGGAGGCAATGGGAGACACGATCGGGCTCCCCCCAGCAACCATAGACACATCCGCACGGGCACTGCATCCGCCCGCCCGCCGCCCAGCCCCCAAGGGCCGATTCGAGGGCAATAAGCGCCCAAGCCGCGGGGAGATCCCGATGCGCTGCACTGTGCGACTCCCAATCCTCACTCGATTATCTCAGTCTCAGTTTAAGGTGCCTGCGAATTCGACGCGCCAAGAGATCTTCGAGAGGGGCCCGAAACGAACCAGATTGAAAGACACGACAGAGCCGACTCTGCCAACGCGGACGGGCCTCCTCTCGGAGTTCCTGGGAAGGGGAACGGAAAAGCTCGAATGCCTGCGCCCCACTTGCTCGGACCGTCACGTCCGATGGAAAGCCTAGAGCCGCCTCCTCCAACACTGGCGCAAACCTAACGCGCCCGCCAAGTGTTTTCGTCTCCCAAAGTTGCACCACAACCTGAGGCGTCTCGCGACGGCTGCTCTGCGCTGTCGAATGCGGGCCTACATCCCAGGCCAAAGCTCAAGGTTGGCGTCGGCCTCCATCTGGCGCGTGGCCCGCCGACGCTCCTGGAGCTGCAGGGAGACAATGTAAATCGTTAAAAGCACCAGGATCGGCGAACGACGCCGCATCAGACGCCAGGAGGCGGGGGCGGATCCATTCGCGGCGCGCGGGGAGGCGGCGCGCCATCCGAAAATCCGGACGAGCAGCGCTCCGAGCCGCTGAGCGGGCGACCAGAGCCCCCGAAGTGAGGGCACGCGGGGTAGTCCCCCAATGTAAATATCGCACCGCTCTCGCCGCAACCTGTCGACACAGCGCGATGAAGGGCTTCAGGGGGCTCGCAGCGCCCGAAGTCAATGAAGGATTCGCCTTCGGCCACTAGCTTCGGATAGAGAGGACCGGCGACGACGCGACGCGGAAGCGGACGAGGACGAGGACAGAGCAGGGAGGGGGGATCATTAGCCGGCGGCCGAGGTCCCATCGCGAGCCCGACGGGCGTGCGGTCACCGACACAGGAGAGAAACATCTCCCGAGGCTCACCACGCCTTGAAACCGTCTGGCGGCCCTCGCAGAGGGCCCGCGGCGGAGTCGCCGCGAAGAAACGATCCACGCAGGATTCCGAAAGCGTCCCTTGGTGCCAACAAGTGGGGGCCGCGCAGGTGAGCTCGGTGAGCTGCTTCCAGGTAGCCTTCCACGTGCCGTCACCCGCGCGCGGCTGTCTAGCAAGGCCATTCGACGCAGAGGCGATTTAAACATCCCAATTTGGACTGAGCCCCACGTGCCGCGGGCGTGCCCGAACGACAGACACCCGAGACAACGTCGCACGCTCGACGGCCCACCGAAGTTGTGGACATTCCAATGAAACAGACAACAAGTTGGGGAAGACAGCTTCAACATCAATATGCGCCCAGGGACGAGCGGGAGCTCGCCGACCTGTAGAGCCTCACCAAGATTCGACACTAAAGTAACAACGCCACATACATGGGGCCCCTCACAGTACGAACCAAAAACTTTGTGAGTGGACCCGACGCGCTGGCACAATTCGGCGACTGCGGCAGGTGAGCCATGCGTCTCCTGGAGACTCACCAGAGCCCTCGAACTAACGAGGGCACTCGGAGCACGAAGCCGTCTTGCCATACCCGACGAAGAATGATGGCAGAGCGCCCGAGCGTTCCACGTGACGAGGTCCACCGAAGCCCCACCCGCGAGGCTGTTACCTACACCGCTCGACCTGCTTCAGGGCGAAGACGCGCTTGCCCAAGGCGACCATAGCAGCGCAGTCCAGCCCCATGTCCGCGACGCCAGTCTTGTAACACAGCACCGTGGGGAACTCGCCAGGCTCAACCTTGATCTTGGCCACGGGCTCCCACTGGTAGGTGAGCATGCCAGCCTCCTTGTCGATGTCGATCTTGTAAGTTGCGCGATGCTGATCCTCAAGCGCCCTCCTGAGAATGCGGCATGCCCTCTCACGTGCGAGATCAGCCCGGTTCACGTCCCGAGCGACAAACACAGGAATCGCGCGACCACCAGGAGCCGAAACCGCAAACGATCTCCAGTTACCACCCGTGAGACGAAGTGCGCTCTGACAGTGCCGAACGCGGGTAAGCTTGGTGGCCTATATTGGGCCCTCCACGCGCAGGACAAATCTCTTGCTCAGCTGTGGGCTGTCGAGCTGCACCTCCTTCCCATACTCGTAACCGCAAGCAGTGACCCACTCTTGCAAACACTCCTTCGCGCGCATGAGGGAGATCTCTTCCTTTGCACTAACCGTGAAGATTGTAGGATCGATCTCGCGATCCCAGTCACTGGCATGTGCGACCTGGACCCGCGCTGGGACCGTCTTCGCCAAGCCCAGCTCGCCCTCCAGGCGTGTGAGCCGCTCGAGCAAGTCACGCTGTCCCATCTCCATTGCGGACAGCTTCTCGTTGGTAGCGTTGAGCCTGGGCGCGAACTAGGAGAGATGGCTCAACTAGCGCGTCGAACTTCTCGACAGCAGGGCCAGTCGAAGCCCCCAGAGCGACAGGGAGAAGTGCTTGAATCGAATTGAGGCAGACCGTGGACATCTCACGCAAACGCCGCTCCTGGAACTGAGCAAACAAGTCATCATGAACCGCGGACACTTCCTTGCGGAGCTGCTCCCGAAGCAAATCTGCCGCCCAATGATCGGGGCCCCGCGCACACACGCCACCGGGCGTCCCTGCCCGCACAGGACTCCCAGCAACGGGCATGCCAGGATCAGAAGCCACAGGTGTGTCAGGAACATCATGACCAGCAGCACGAGCAGACGCCATGTCCGCAGCAGCGTGTGCCAAGCGCACGGCAGCCATCTCCTGCGACGGGAACGTCGGGGCAGCTTCCCATGCCTCCTGCGTCAGTGGAGCGGCCAGGGCTGCGAGACCGTGCCGAAGCACCAGGCGAGGCCAGAGCAGCAGCGGCGGCAGCAGCACGGGAGCCATCGTCATGAGGGTGTTGCCCACGAGCGCCAAAGCGAAGAGGCGAGACCCCGTCCTGCATTGAGCCAGAAGACCCTGAAGCGGCACGGCGGCGGCGCGGGGTATGCTTGATGCCCTTCTTGTTTGTGTCCATCCCGTCCTATGGCAGAACTTGTGCGAACAAGAAGCGAAGCGAGAGGGGGACGGACTCTTGGCCCCAGCACCGCGCAGCTCGACTGGGGTTGCCTGAAACTGGAGCTAGCCTCGGATTAGAAGTATCCACTTCCTGCCCAGGGGACAAAAACATCTTGAGCCAAAATGGCTACGGAGGAGGAGGAGGAGGAGGAGGAGGGGGAGAATGGGGAGAGGGAGGAGGAGGAGGGAGAAGAAGACGAGGAGGAACCGTCACGCCTTCCTTGACGGCGACGACGACGACGAGCACGACTGCGACGACGACGAGCACGACGGCCTGGACCAGCACCACGGCGCGGACCACGGGCGGGGGAAACTTGACCGCAACGGGTCCTGACCAGCGGAGGGCATTTAACACACTCTTGTAGAGGGCAGAAAATCCACCCTCAAAATAACCACCCCGACACGCGAGGTCTTTCAGCAAACGAATTCAAAGAAGAAATCGAACAGGGCAAAACTGTTTAGTAAACGCCCAAAGCCGTTTAGTAAACGTCAGTTGTCGGGTCCCGGTGGTTTTTCCTCCCTTGATCCTGGGCCCCAGGTAATCGACCGGTGTGGAGAAAGGCAACTCTCCGGGCCAAGCCACGAGACGGAAAGAGCGATCACCTTCGCGCCCCTTCGAGCGACCCGGGCATATATAGGTACCTCCTTCCCTGGGCAAACCACGAAAGAAAGTAGCCCAGATTCCCCAGGTCACTCGCGTTCTCCTCCCCCTCCTCCCCCGCCTCCTGGACTCCTTCCCTTCCTCCCCCCCCGTCCTCCCCCCTCTCCTCCTCCTCGTCCTCCCTCTCGTTCTCCTCGGTACTCGACGATGCTCGAAACGAGGTGCGCCCAATGCCCTGCCCCTGGGGTACCGCCCTTGCCACAACCTCCGCTCCTTGCTCGGCATTGTACGCCCGCTGCCGCCTGACGTCCTCCACAAGCGCATCTGCGACTGAGAGGGCGGCCTGGCTGCGAAGGAGGAGGCGGGGGGAAACGGAGAGGAAGCTGGTGGAGTAGGTGCGGTGAGAAGGGGCGGGAGGGCTAGGACGATGAGGATGCTGAGGAGTAAGGAGGAATAAAAAAAGGAAGGAGCATAGATAGGTGGAGGAGAGAAGGACGAAGTGAGGAGGGAGGAACACGATGATAGTAATAGTAGTAATGATAATAATAATAATAATAATAATAATAATAATTATAATAATCATAATAATAATGATGCTGATGATGATGGTGATGGTGGTGATGTTTTTTTTTGAGCTCAGCAGCTCGACTCCACCGAATGCAGGACGTCTGGCGGCGGTGGGAGACACCAGCCTGCATGGTGGTGATGATGATGGAAACGGTGATGAAGATGATGCAAATGATGATGAAATGGTGATGTTGGTGATGATGACAATGACGTTGAATCTGAGTGTGATGGCGATTGTAGTATTGCTGATGCTCATGCTGATGATGATTATGCTGATGCTGATGATGCTGATGATGATGCCGACCTTAATGATGGTGATGCTGATAGTGATGCTGCTGCTGATGATGATGATGATGATGATGATGCGGATGGGGATGATGATCATGATGATGCTGATGGTGATGACGATGTTGATGGTGATGATGCTAATCATAATAATAGTGATGCTGATGGTGACGATGATGATGCTGATGGTGATGATGGTGATGATGATCATGATGACTATGATGATGGCGACGATGATGACGACGATGAACATGGTGGTGAGGATGATGATGCTCATGATGATCAATGGTGATGATGATGATGATGATGATGATGCTGATGGTGACGATGATGATGCTGATACTGGTGTTGGGGACGACAGGGCAGTTGTTTTTAACACATGGGATTTTAACACATATAGGATTATAATGCATGGCTAATGTATGAATAAATGTATGCACGAACTCATCCTTGTATTCAATACTAAATCCCTGCATGTTTAATACATGATCCGCACGCGGAGCATGTATAACAAACGGCACTGTATGATGATGGCGATGATGATGATGGTGATGATGATGACGGTGGTGATGAGTATGCTGATGAGGATGGTGGTGATGATGATGATGATGATGATGATGGTAAAGATGGTGATGATGATGCTGATGATGATGATGATGGTGATGATGGTGATGGTAATAGTTAAAGGAGAAAGAGGAGGAGGAGGAGGAGGAGGAGGAGGAGGAAGAGGAGGAGGAGGAGGAGGAGAACGAGGATGATGATGTAGCGGGTAAGGAGTAGAAAGGTGGAGGGACGTGGGGAAGGAAGGTGGGAGGGAGGCGAGGGAGGAAGAGAGAGAGAGAGAGAAAGAGGGCGAGAGAGGAGGAGGAGGAGGAGGAGGGGGAGGAGGAGGAGGAGGAGGAGGCGGCCTGGGCCCGGATCTCCTCCATCCAGCGCGCAGCCCAAGAGGGCGGTCCCTGGTGGGGTGTAGAGCCCAACTGCTGGGACCGCGCCACTGCGCGGGCTCGGGCCAGAGCGGGTAGGTTTTGCACATCCCCGTCACGCAGGCAAGAGGGGCCGTCGTAGTCGCCGTCGTCCTCATCCTCCTCCTCCTCCTCCTCCTTCTCCTCCCCTCCTCCTCCTCCACCGTCACCGACCGTCGTCGTCGTCCTCCTCCTCCTCCCTCCTGGCATATCTTACATCGCACAGCTTGTGCCGCAGTCTTACGCAGCATCGCTTATTCCATCTAGCTAACACCGTACACACATATGTGTATATATACATATATATATATATATATATATACATGTTCCCATAATGTTACATCCTGCATGGAAAACTCCCCCTGGATGGCCCCCCATACCTTTTTCGACGGTCCTCCCCGGCCCCGGGGCATCTTTCGAACGGACTTCCAAGCTTTCCCAACCAGCAGCCCGCGCGCCGAACGATCGGCTGAAACGCTTTTATAGCTTCCCGGCGGCCCAAGACGCCCGATGATGGCTCCCAAACGGCCCCAAACGGGCCCCCAAGACTCCCAAGAGCGCCGCGACATGCAAAAATCAACGCTTTTCCCACAAGTGTTTGACATATGTTGACGTCCTCGTCATTCCGGACATCCTTCATCCCACGACGGCCCAAGAGGCTTTCGAGATCCCCCCAAGACGGCTCAAGAGGCTTCCAAGACGGCCCCGAAACGGCCCAACAGAGCCCTCAGACGCCCAAATTGGCTCCAAGACTGCAGCGCGCCCCATAGACGCCCAGGGGCGCGCCCAAGAGAGTCCCAAGACGGCCCACGAGGGCTCCGAGACAGCCCATGAGAGCCCCAAGACGGCCAGGCCACGAGGGGCCCCAGAGGGTCCCACAGGGGCCCCAAGGGAGCTCCAAGAGGGCCACAGGAGGCCCCCTGGACGGCCAAAGAGGGCCCCCAGATGGCTCCAAGACGGCCCGACGGCCCAAGAGGGCCCAGGACAGCCTAAGAGGGCCCACAGCCGGCCCAAAAGAGCCCAAAAAGGACCCCCAAGAAAGCCCAAGAGGCCCCCAGAGTTTCCAGAATGCTTCCAAAAGACTCCCAGGAAGCTCCTCAAGGCTCCAAGAGGCCCCCGATTCACGATTCATCTCAGGGCTTCACGAGGTCTCAAAAACAAACGCCGCTGGGCCGCAAGAAGCACGACTAACGCCCCAGACTCACGATCCAGATCAGGGGTGTGCTGGCATGGGCGAGGCGGCGGGATGCGAACTCCTCTGACTATGGCCGCACGTGAATTATACCCCTCTGGGACATCATCCGTGTGATGGGTTGCCGAGACGGGCGGAACGACGCCGTGCGAACTTTGACACTGGACCCGCAAGTGGAGCTCCAGAGGGGACGCTATGTGAACCCTGACTTCCTACGGGGCCGTATGATCATCGCTTGTGTGGGCTTTCGACCGACTTGCCCAAGCACTACGCCGAGGGACAGGTGTGGACGCCTTCCTGTGGGATCTAGAGGCGGCCTTTGCGAGTCAACCAGACCCGCATGAGGCTTTGCTGACGGCAAGAGCTCCCGACCAACGCTGGCAGGACTGGATCACCACTGTGTATGCAGTGGCCGACCCTCACTTCTCACGGACTGCTACGAGGGATGACAGGGCTGTGCACTACGAAAAGGAGCGCAGAAGGTTACTGGCGCTGCGTCGTCACCAACGCAGTGTCGGCGACGATGGCACGGAATCTAGCCTGGCCTTGCCTCGCTTTACTCGTCTCCTACGGAGGCTCCGCCAAGCCCGCTTTGCAGAGGTGACGGATCAGATTGTGACGGAACTGCAGTAGGCCTGGCTGGACCAACGGCATGCCGAGGCGTGGCGCCTCGCGCACCTGCTGGCGGAAGAGTGCCGAGGACCTCGGAAACGCCGTTGCAATGTGGCGGATGAGTATGTTCCTCGAAACGATGAAGTGTGCGATTGTTTTGCTCGCGACGGCCCTGCAAGCGGCTTTCAAGCTGTGCCGCTATCGTTCCACGAGCTTCAGCAATAATGCTTGCAGGGGCTGCCTCCTCCTCCTCCTCCTCCTCCTCCTCCTCCTCCTCCCCTCGGTGCCAACAATTCTGCTGCTAATTATGGAGGAGGCCAGGGACGATCTAGAGAGGGTGGGAGATCTGATTGCGAAGGCACCGAGGAAGAAGGCGGCCCCGATACACAGCGCACCGTCAGAGCTGTTGCGATTGGTGCTCGACCCTGCTCGACGGTTCGACGGACCTCATCGGCGGCCAAGACGACGACGGGAACAGGAAGGTAACGGTGATGATGGTGATGACGGTGGCCCCCACCTCCTCGACGGCGTGATGCGCCTCGTCTTATCCCTCGGCATCGCCTTGGGGGTGACCGTCGGGGTCTCGGGGCTGATCTGGAGGCTCTCTCGAATGCGAGCGTGGTCTCCTCGCAGCGGCTCCAGCAGGTCTTCCATCAGATCCGGCGTATACAACGGACCCCAGCGGTCTGGCACCACTCGAGGGCTACGGGGCTCAGCAAAGCCAACGGGAAGGATGGGGTGCAGGCTCGGCGGTACATCCACGGGCTGCGTCGCATCGGCGTGGCAAGCCCAACTGCTACAAGGACCCCCCATGCGAGCCCCCCGACCAAGAGCATGGGCACCTACCAAGCCGTAACCGCAAGGGGCCCTCGTGGCCCAGGAGGCGCTCCCATGGAGGCTCAGACAGCAGGGCCGATCGGTGCTCGTGTCCAAGGAGGACACGTCCAACGCTTTTGGGTGCTCCACCTTTGAGGCTCTCCGGGACACCGTGCAGGTCTCCCTCGCCCCGAACTCTCAGGTGCATTCTGACTAGCGGCATGAGACCAATACTTTTGCTGTGCAGACGGCCGGAGGCGAACAGACTTTACGGAATCGCTGCGGCGCGCTCATGGGCGATAGCCCTGCGGCTGTGGTTTTTGCTCGTGCGCTTCGGAAGCCCATGCATGCCTGGCTGGACAGGTTGCGCCAGCATGCATGGAGAGACAGTTATCCTCCTTCTCGGCCGGCGAACTACGACGAATGGATCTCCAGTCCTCTGGCCCCGCCTATGCCGCCTCCCAATTTCGACGATAACACGTGGCCTTCGGAAGACATTTGTACAGCGTGGACGCCGTTCTTGCAACGGCCTGTGTCGCTGGTTTGCCGTATTTATGCAGATGACACCAGCATAACGCACGTGGTGTCGTCGGCGCTGAATTCACGACATACCTTGGACATTGTTCATCAGCGGCTTCATGAAAGGTTGGCTCCAAGCGGCTACGAGCACAATGCTGACAAAGTCATGTGGCACCCAGCTTTGTAGGCCCTGGGGCACATGGGCACTCGCATGCTCTCTTTGGGGGCTCAGTTCCTGTCGCGGGGAAGATCCAATTCGATTCAGTGTCTCTTGGGATCTCCACGTCGGTCAACGGCGGGGTGCAGACGGAGCTGCGACGTCGAATCCTTGCGTGCAGGCGGGATTCTTATGCCATGGGGAAGTTCTGGGCACGGAGCAGTCTGGAGGTTCACGAGGTCGGCCTCCCGACGGCCCGAGACGGCCCAAAAGCCCCCAAAGATCGCCCAAAGATCGCACAAGAGGCCTCCAAGATGGCCCCAGAACGGCCCAAGAGGCCCCCTAAGACGGCCCCAAGAGGCCCCCAAGACGGCCTAGAAGCTTTTAAGACGCCTAAGATGACCTCCAAGACGGCCCTGGAGCATTCCAAGAGGGCCCCAAGTCGGCTCAGAGAGGCCCCCAAAACGGCTTCCGACGGCGTCCGACGGGCCAGGGGCCCACCAAGACGGCCGAAGATGGCACTAAGATGGCCCAAGACAGCCCAAGAGGCCTCCAAGAGGGCCTCCAGAAAGCCCGAAAAGGCAACAATCATTGACTTCCCATGAATTTTTGAAGGATTGTGGCATTTGCTTTTTTCCGGCCTTCCGACGGCCCGACGGCCCAAGTGCCCCCAAAGATCGCCCAAGAGGCCGAAGACGGCCCCAAGAGGCCCCCTAGACGGCCCAAGAGGCCTCCAAGACGCTCAAGATGGCCTCCAGGACGGCTCAAGAGCCCTCCAAGACGTCCTCCAAGAAGGCCCGAAAGGGTCAAAATGGCCTCCAGGCGGCCAAGATGACCTTCAAGATGCCCACGTGTTCCCCGAAGGCTTTCCACACCGATTCGGGGAACACATGGTCCGATAGCTTGGCAGATCTGGCCTCAACGTTCGGCCACATAGGCGCTTCCAAAAAGGCAGGGGGCGGCGGTGATTCGCCATAGGCGTCTTCGATCCGCCGCCCCCTGTTGATTCATCACAGGGGTGCCTGGCGTGGTGAACCCACTCGGTTGTAGTTTTGGTTCTTTTCCAGGGTCTCCGGCGCGTTTCGCCGGCCACCCGGAAAGATTGGCAAGGACCTCGATCAGGAAAAAAATCCTCCAATATGGTCCAAAATGGCCTCCAAGATGGCCACGTTGGCCCAAGATGGCCTTCAAGATGGTCCAAGATGGCTTCCAAGTCCGCCCAAGATGGTCCAAGATGGTCTTCAAGACGGCCCAAGAGAGTCCAATCTATTTTCCAAGTTCACCCAAGAAGCCTCCAACACGGCCCAAGAGGTCTCCAAGAGTTCCTCCAGGAGGTCCCGAAGAGGCCAAAATCATTGGTTTTCCTAGGGTTTTTGAAAGATTTGGGGATTTGCCTCTTCTCGGCATTCCGACGGCTCAAGACGGCCCAAGAGGCCGCCAAGGTCGCCCCAAGATCGCCCACGAGGCCTCCAAGAGGGTCTCATAACGGCCCAAGAGGTCTCCAAGACGGCCCCAAGAGGGCCCCAAGAGGCCTCCAAGACGACCACGATAGCCTCCAAGACGGCCCCACAGCGCCCCAAGAGAGCCTCAAGCCAGTTCAGGGAGGCCCCCAAGACGGCTCCCGACGGCGTCAGACGTGCCAGGAACCCACCAAGATGGCCGAAGTTGGCTCGAAGCTGGCCCAAGACGGCCCAAGAGGCCTCCAAGAGGGCCTCCAGGAAGGCCAGAAAAGGCAACAAAATACTGATTTTCCCTAGGTTTTGAAGGATTTTGACATTTGCTTCTTTTCGGCCTTCCGACGGCCCGACACGGCCCAAGAGCCCCCAAAGATCGTCCAAAGATCGCCCAAGAGGCCTCCAAGATGGCCCCAGAACGGCCCAAGAGGCCCCCAAGACGGCCCCAAGAGGCTCCCAAGACGGCCCAGGAGGCCTTTAAGACGCCCGAGATGGCCTCCAAGACGGCCTGGAGCACCCCAAGAGGGCCCAAAGTCGGCCCAGAGAGGCACCCCAAACAGCTTCCGACGGCGTCAGACGGGCCAGGGGCCCACCAAGACGGCCGAAGATGGCCCTAAGATGCCCAAGACGGCCCAAGAGGCCTCCAAGAGGGCCTCCAGAAGGCCCGAAAAGACAAAAATCATTGAGTTCCCTTGAGTTTTGAAGGATTGTGGCATTTGCTTTTTTTCCGGCCTTCCGACGGCCCGAGACGGCCCAAGTGCCCCCAAAGATCGCCCAAGAGGCCCAAGACGGCCCCAAGAGGCCCCCAAGACGGCCCAAGAGGCCTCCAAGACGCTCAAGATGGCCTCCAAGACGGCCCAAGAGCCCTCCAAGACGTCCTCCAAGAAAGCCCGAAAGGGTCAAAATGGCCTCCAGGCGGCCAAGATGACCTTCAAGATGCCCACGTGTTCCCCGAAGGCTTTCCAAACCGATTCCGGGAACACATGGTCCGATAGCTTGGCAGGTCTGGCCTCAACGTTCGGCCACATAGGCGCTTCCAAAAAGGCAGGGGGCGGCGGTGATTCGCCGTAGGCGTCTTCGATCCGCCGCCCCCTGTTGCTTGCAAGAGGGGTGCCTGGCATGCCAAATCCTATCGTTTTTGGTTTTGGTTCTTTTCCAAAAGAACTCCCCCCCGGGCTCTGGCGCGTCCCGCCAGCCACCCGGAAAGGTGCTCAATCCAGAAAAAAATCCTCCAAGATGGCTCAAGATGGCGTCAAGATGGCCACGTTGGCCCAAGATGGCCTCCAAGATGGTCCACGATGGCTTTCAAATCCGCCCAAGATGGTCCAAGACGGCCTCCAAGACGGCCCAAGAGAGTCCAAGATACCTCCAAGACGACCCAAGAGGCCTCCAAGAGGGCCCGGAGAGGTCAAAATCATTGTTTATTTTCTCCGGTTTTTGAAGGATTTTGGCATTCGCTTCTTCTCGGCATTCCGACGGCTCAAGACGGCCCAAGAGGCCCCAAAGATCGTCCACGAGGCCTCCAAGATGGCCCCATGGTGGCCCAAGAGGCCCCCAAGACGGCCCCAAGAGGGCCCAAAGACGGGCCAAGAGGCCTCCAAGATGGCCTCCAAGACGGCCCCGAAGCGCCCCAAGAGGGCCCCAAGCTGGTTCAGAGAGGCCCCCAAGACGGCTCCCGACGGCGTCAGACGGGCCAGGAACGCCCTAAGGTGGCCAAATAGGCCCGGGAGAAGTCCCCAAAAAGCCCTCAAGAGGCTCCAAGAGAGCCCAAGATAGCACCAACACGGCCTCCAAGACGGTCCCGAGATGACCCAATCGAGCCCAAGGGTGCCTCAAGAGGCTCCGAAGAGGCATCCTCCCCCTTCTCCTTCTTCCTCCTTCTTCTCCTCTTCCTCCTCCTCCCCCACGTGTGTCCCCGAGGGCTTTCCAAGCCGACTCGGGGAACACAGGCTCCGATAGCTTCGCTCCCCGAGATGCATCCAGGACGGCCCAGAGAGGCCTCCAAGACGGCCCAACGTGGCGTCAGTATTGCCCAGGACGGCCCAAGAGGCCCCAGGAGGCCTCCAAGACGGCCCAAGAGGCCTCCAAGAGGTCTTCCAGGAGGGCCCGAAGAGGCCCAAATCGCTCATTTTCCCTAAATGCTTCAAGGATGTTGGCATTTGTTTCTTCTCGCCATTCCGACGGCTCAAGACGGCCCAAGAGGCCTCTTCCTCTTCCTCTTCATGTTCATTCTCACCCACGTGTTCCCCGAAAGCTTTCCAAACCGATTCGGGGAACACATGGTCCGAAAGCTTGGCAGGCCGCTGGTCACAACGTTCGGCCCCATAGGCGCTTCCGAAAGGGCAGGGGGCGGCGGTGATTCGCCGCAGGCGCGTTGGATAGGGATCTCGCTTGAGACTTCTGCAAATATGATGGCCAGCGCTGTGATTTTGTGATGCACTTACACTGGCCATCGCTCGGACGTCCATTCCCTCTGTTTTTTTTCGGCTTCGTGCGCGGTTCTTCTTCGCCAGATGATCAAGGATGCTCCTCGATGGTCCCCGCCGAAGGAAACATGCACACGTCCGAGCGATGCCAAGCCCTTGCACGGACGGCAAACAGATCCCTGTCAAAAGAGGGGCTATCACTGGACACCTCTGTGAAGTTGAGCATCCTGCCGTAGTGCGCTTGCTGCAGCTGGAAGGATACAACATGGATGCTTCACAACACCGGGTCCTCGCCCGAGTGGCAGCCCCCTCCTCCTCCTCCTCCTCCTCCTCCTCCTCCTCCTCCTCCTCCTCCCCCTCCTCCTCCTCCTCCTCCTCCTCCTCCTCCTCCTCCTCCTCCTCCTCGCCTGAGTGGCAGCCGCACCGGACGCTCGTCATTCGAGGGGGGTGCCTCCCGCAGCGAAAAGGCATGTGCATGGACTTCTGCGAGGAAGGGACTTGGCACGGGAGGGTGTGCTCCAGCATCGTTGCTGCATCCTGGGTTTACTCTGGTTCTCCTCCTCCTGGCGCTGACGCTGGTGGCCGTATGTCCAATCCAGGGTGTTGCCGTCCTCCTCCTCCTCCTCCTCCTCCTCCTCCTCCTTTTCTTCCTCGTCCTCGTCCTCGTCTTCGTTTCCCTCCTCTTCCTGCTGCTGCGTCCCTCTTCCTTCTGAACAGCTCCTCGTGTCGCACCTCAAGGCCGGTCGAAGGAAGGGCCGGGCGCTTCGCCGTAGACCTCCTCACCGTTTACAATCCTGCAGTTCAAGATGTGCAACAGCCTCACGGATGGAGGGCGGGTGGCTCTCAAGATGTGGCTCTCGCCGTAGCGCCGCGCACATTCATGTTAAACGTGGGCAAGGGCTGCACGGGTGGAGGGCGGGCCGATTTCAAAACAGGGATCTCGCCGAAGCGCCGCGCACTTCCGTGGTAAAAGTTTGCAAGAGCTTCACGGATGGAGGGCGGTCCGTTTTCAAACTGCGGCCCTCGCCCTGGCGCCGCGCACCTGTTCCTTCGAAGCTCACAGCAGTTTCAATGATTCTCATTGCTTAGCATTCAAGGAACTGTGTTTTGGCATGGTGTTGAATGTCAGGGCGCAACAGTCACGTTGACTCGCGGCGTTTCAATCCCAGGAAGGGTGTCCTGGCACGATGCAGGGCCGTCCAGGCGCAACAGTGACGGTGATTCGCGGCGTTGACATCCCAGGCTTGGTGTCCTGGCTCAGCTCCAGATGTTCCAGCGGTTGTCTTCCAACGGGGCACTTCCCTAAATGAAAATGGAGCCTTGTGTGGGGCCTGTGCAGAAGGAGCTTCGAGGGAGGGTGTATTGCAAGCTCGTTGATGAGTCTTGGGTTTGCACTGGTCCTCCTCCTCCTCCTCCTCCTCCTCATCCTCTTCCCTCACATCCTCCTCCTCCTCCTCCTCCTCCTCCTCCTCCTCCTCCTCCTCCTCCTCTCTCCTCCTCCTCCTCCTCCTCCTCCCCTCCTCCTCCTCCTTTTCTGCTCCTCCTCCTCCTCTTCCTCTCAGCCCTCGCCCTCCTGTCCCTGCTCCCCGCTTCCTCTCTCTTCTCCCTTCCTGCTCTCATCCCTCCTCTCCTGCTCCTCCCTCCCCCTCCCCTGGATCCGGAACCACTGGCCACCGCCCCAGGCTGCCCCGGGCTGCCCACAGAGGGCCCCGCCGCCGCGCCGGCGCCTGGGAGGCAGCTCTCTCCCATCCCTCCTCCTCGTCCATCCCTCCTCCTCCTCCTCTCTTCATCCCTCCTCCTCCTCCCTCCTCCATCCTCCTCCTCCTCCTCCTCCTCCTCCTCCTCCTCCTCCTCCCCTCCTCCCTCCCTCCTCCTCCTCTCCTCCATCCTCGTCCTACTACTTCTGCTCCTCCTCGGTCGAGGATCGAGGATGGGGACGAGGAGGAGGGTCAAATCTCGAGGTTGCCTGGACGTCTCTGCCTTTCGGGGGGATCTTCAAGGCCACTGGAGGCCCCGAAGGCCACCAGGGGCTTCCAGAGACCTCCTCGTCGCTCCCCTCCTGCTTCCGCCACCAATGCCTTGTACTTCTCCCTTCGTTTCCTTGTCATTGTTTTTCGCTACCCTGTGTTTGCATTATGTTTACGCCTTCTCTTCTCTATCCTACATCCTCCTTCTCTTTCCCATCGTCCCCTCCTCCTCCTTCTCCTTCTCCTTTTCCTCCTTTTCCTCCTCCTCCTCCTCCTCCTCCTCCTCGGTCATCCTCCTCCTCTGGGTTCTCATCATTCACTCCATCTGTTCACCATTACTCGACGCCTCCTCTCACCTCCCTCTGTTTTTTTTTCTGCTGTTCCTCCTCCTCATCCTTCTCCTCCTCCTCCTCCTCCTCCTCCTCCTCCTCCTCCTCCTCTCCCTCCTCCTCCTCCTCCCCCTCCATTTCCCCCCCCTCCTCCTCCTCCTCCTCCTCCTCCTCCTCCTCCTCCTCTCCTCCTCCTCCTCCTCCTCCTCCTCCTCCTCCTGCTCCTCCCTCCTCCCCTCCTCCTCCTCCTCCTCCTCTTCCCCTCCTCTTCCGCTCCCGTCCTCCTCCGCTTCCCCTCCGTCTTCCCTCCCCCTCCGCTCCCCCTTTCTGCCTCTTTTCCTCCCCCTTTCCCCTTCCCCTTCCTCCCTCCGACACTCCTCCCTTCGCTTCCTCTCCTCCTCCCTCCCTCCCCCTCCTCCCTCCTCCTCCCCGCCCTCCTCCCTCCCCTCCTCCCTTCGTCCCCTCTCCTTGTTTCCCCCCTCCCTTCCCTCCCCTTCCCTCCCTCCTGCCCCCTCCTCTCGCCTCCTTCCTCCCCTCCCCTCCCCCCCTCCCCTCCCCTCATCCCTCCGCCCTCCTCCCCCCCTCCTCCCTCCTTCGACGCCGCGACCCCAACCCCACGCGCGCCCCCGCACGCGCGAGGGATGAGGGTAGAGGAACAAAAAGGAGGAGAAAGGAGGAGGAGGAGGAGGAATGAACCCTGTCGTGCTTCCACCCCTCGCTCCTTCCCATCCTCGACCTCCCCTTCCTCCCCCACCGTCCGACTCCGTGTGTGCAGGATCCCGCCAGAGATCTCGACACAGCCCCCGGGGACGACTTTTCGTCTGGATCGTTTCGTGATGATCCTGGAGAATGGCGGCTCGTCATCGCTCCCATTTGGGCTACCAAAAATTGCTTCCATCGACGCGAAACGAACGTCTCGCAACTCGGACCATGGAACACATCATGATAATCTGTGACCATGAACTCCGACGTACACTGATAGCAACGTGAAGCCTGGCATCCAATCTTGTGGGCAAGTGGGAGCGCGCTTGATTGCGCACCCGGCGTGGTTGTATCATGTATGCCTGGAAGACTTCCTCTGGGGTGACCATGCCTGTTAAGAGGGAAACCGTGGTCATGTCCTTGGCTACAGAAAGAGGAGCACTAACGCGCAGGAGTCTCTCGGGACGGGCACGTAACGACACTCCCCCACTTCCCGTCTCCTTTTTTTGCGCTGAACTAGGCTTTAGCGTTCTGGTGGCAGGAAAAACAATGAAGCCGCCTGAGTGCAGACTGAGCGGTGCAGGAGGTGAAAAAAGAAGCGGGGAACACGGATGGCCCGCGAGGGTAACGACTTCGTGTTGGAACTGCAGGCGTCGGCGAGGAAGTCTCCATACCCCCATCCCGTCCCATCATAGGCTCCCCTTCTGCCTCCTTCTCCTCCACGTCCTCGCGACCCTTCTGCCTCCTTCTCCTCCTTCTCTTTCTGCCTCCTTCTCCTTCTCCTTCTCCTTCTCCTTCTCCTTCTCCTCCTTCTCCTTCTCCTCCTTCTCCTCCTTCTGCCTCCTTCTCCTCCTCCTTCTCCTCCCGTCCCATCATAGGCTCTCCTTCTGCCTCCTTCTCCTCCTTCTCCTTCTGCCTCCTTCTCCGCCGTCTCGCCGGCGCCTGTGAGCCAGTCGCAGTCGTACGCCCCGGTCCGCCTGGGTCCTGGAGCGGCCTGCGGGCGGGGCCGCGGGGGAGGAGAGCAGGGGGCGAGCCCTGCTGGAGGGACGGGGAGGGGAGGGGAGGGGGGAGGGAGGGGAAGGGGAGCCAAAGGAGGGGACGGAGGGGGGGAAGGGGGGGGGGGGAGGGGAGGGGAGGGGGGAGGGGGGGAGCCAAAGGAGGGGACGGAGAGGGGGAAGGGGGGGGGGAGGGCAGCGCTGGCAGGAAAGTCGGCCCCTGTGCGGAAGCAGCCCGCCCCCGGCGTCGCAGGAGGAGCGCGGGCCTCCGCGAGCCCAGAGGGCGCCTCGCTTGCCTGGGGGCGCAGGCGGGACGACGAGCCTCCGCAAGCCAACGGCGGGTCGGGCAGCCTCCGTTCAATGGGGGCGCGGGAGCACGGCGAGCCTCGGAGGAATGTCGCGGAGCGGAAGGGGTGGAAAAGAATCAGGGGAAGGAGGGCGGGAGGGAGGGAGGGAGGGAGGGAGGAGGGAGGGAGGGGGAGGGAGGGAGGGAGGGAGGGAGGGAGGGAGGGGGAGGGAGGGAGGGAGGGAGGGAGGGAGGGAGGGAGGGAGGAGGAGGAGGAGGAGGAGGAGGAGGAGGAGGAGGTTTTTGTTCCTCCACCAAACAGAGGTCTGGCCACTGGGGCCAGCTTGAAAGTGGCCCAGAACTAGCGGGGAGAAACTGGAGCCTTGCCAGCTCCGTGCAGCTGTCCCAAGAGGGGCCGATGGGCAACATTCCTATCCTTATTCCCGTGCGTGGGGTGCTTGCTCTGCAAGAATCGGCGCAACTTGTGCTGTGCTGCCTCACTAAGCTTCCACCCGGGGGCCCCAAAACTGGGGCAGACCTTGCCGAGGCCCAGTGGTTTCGTGGAAGCGTGGTGGCAGCACTTCTTGCAAAACAACAGGGTGTCACCCACCTCGGCCCCAGGCCGCGGGGTGAGCTCACACCACTCAATATCGTGTGCCACCCACTCAATACCGCGGGCTGAGCTCATCACCACCCACCACGGCATCGGGGCGCGCCAGAATGCGCCGCGTGCAAGCGGGCACGCACGAGAACACCCTCGGGACGGGCCAGCGGGATGCCGTGGATGCATTATCGAATCGGAAAACCGCCGGTGAAGGTCGACGCCAGACGTGTGTGATGTAATGACTTTCTACACCGCCACTATCTTGCTGCAGGCCGTCTCGCTGTTTCACTGCACAACTGTTGACTTGGAAGGCGAAGCATAACGACCAACGCCTCCTCCTCCTCCTCCTCCTCCTCCTCCTCCCCCTCCTCCTCCTCTTCCTCACTCCCTCTTTTCCCGATCCTACTTTTAAGAATGCTTCCCTTCGTGCTCCTTCTCTCAACGCATTTCCCTGTCTCTAGCATGCTCCTAAGCACGTTGCCCTGTCTCCCCCGCTCTCTCCGCGTCGTCCTCATCATCCCCGTATGCTCCTCCTCTTCCTTGTGCTCCTCCTCCTCTTCCTCCTCCTTTCCCTTCTTGTTATTATCCCCATCCTCCTCATTTTCCTCTCTTCGATCTTGCACATGCTGATTCTGATGGTGCTAATGTTGATGTTGTTCCTGGTCCTCCTGCACTTCCTCCGCGTCCAGTCTCCTTTCCCACCTGATATCATTCATCGTCCCCGATAGTCCCCCTTATCCTTTCTATATAATACTCATTCTTTTGTTTTATGAATATTATTATTCGTATTGGTATCCTGCTCCTCCTTCTCCTCCTCCGCTCCCCTTGCTTTTTTTTTTGCGCACGCGGGAGCGTGCGTGGGTGGGGGGGAAGAAGGGCAAGAGGAGGAGGGGGGGAGGAGGGGGAGGAGGAGGAGGAGGAGGACGACGAGGAGGAGGAGGGCGAGGATGATGATGATGATGATGATGATGATGATGATGATGATGATGATGATGATGATGATGATGATGATGAGGAGGAGGAGGAGGAGGAGGAGGAGGAGGAGAAGAAAAACGAGGACGAGGACGAGGACAAAGACGAGTGAGGCGATGACTAAGCTACATGGTCTGCAGTGGACGCAGGAGGCTGGCGCACTGGTGTGGGGCGGTCGGCGGGGTGGCGCCACCGCGCCGCGAGGGCACGGACGGCCCGCCACCAGGGGGCACGAGGAGGAGGAGGAGGCGACAGAGGAGGGGGAGGAGGAGGAGGAGGAGGAGGAGGAGGAGGAGGAGGAGGAGGAGAAGGATGAGGAGGAGCAGGGGGAGGAGGCAAGCGAACGACGACGACGACGACGACGACGACGACGACGACGACGACGACCCCTACCTCAACTGGGCGCACCTCGGCGTCCGTGGCCGAGGGACGATGAGGAGGAGGAGGAGGAGGAGGAGGAGGAGGAGGAACAGGATGAGGACATGGGGCTGGGGATGGAAGGGCAGGAAGGGGGGGGGGGAGGGGCAGGAGGGAGGAGCCGCAGTGGCGCCTGCGAAACAGTCGTAGGAGGAGAAAGGGCGAAGAGGGACGCAGGGACGCAGGGCGCGCGTGTCTGCCAGCTGGAGGTGAGCAAGCCCCCCTAGGGGCTGCGCGGGCGGGCGGGGGCCCGCTCACATGTGCGCGGGCACGAAAGAATCTGTTTCCAAATCCATCCGTTTGTTAGTGTCGGCTATATCCCAACAGCTGTTGTTTGTTAGTGCGAATCCCCCATGGTAAACCGCATCAGCTGTGCCACGTCGTCGCATCACCGTTTGCGCGGCGTTGCCGATGTCGGTGCAGTGCTGTGTCTGGGAGTGCGCATGATGAGTCGAATCATTCGTCGCTGAGCGCGTCGTAATGGCAGGAGCATGTCGTTGGCGAGCCTTCGTGAGGCGCAATCGCGCACGATGGTTGGCGTCACTGTGCCGCTGAATAGTCTCTCTAATGTGGAGAAAGTGCACCTTGCTTGTTCACTCGTCGCGGAATTGTTGGAACCTCCGCCATCTCATGGCACGTATACCGGTGAGTTCAGTGCGGTGGTAGTCGTGTAGTGACAGCTTCCGACAAGGTACCTCGTGTTTGCTTAGGAGCCGAGAACTTCGACGTAGTCGCCGCCGATGAAAGCGTGGGTTGTTGTTCGTCCCTGTTGCCTGCTTGTGCTCGTGAAAGTTTGGGTCTTATCAGGGTGTAGCTCTATCCCACATGCCGAGACTGCCTGCTTAAGGTCTCGCAGTGTGCAACTGAATTGTCGCAAGTTGGGCGCGAGAAGAAGGACATCGTCGGAAACATGCAGTTTGATAAGACGTATGTAACTCGTGTTCCCCAGTTGTTTACCGAAGCCTCGTCTTTTGCACATGGACGCGGTCTTCGGAGCACGTGATCAAGGACTGCGTTGAACATGTGAGGGCTGAAAAAGTCTCCTTGCTTGGCGCCCGCTCGATGTTGAAACTTCTGCTGCGAATCTCAGTATTCGCAATGACCACTGGTCGCTGTACGCTGAAGAACTTCCGTAGCAAGGTGTTGTAGGGTGCTGGACGATTCTATTCGCGCAGCGTTTCCCAAAAGTACAGGTGGCCCGCGCTATCGTATGCTTTGTTGAAATCTACCGCGGATGCCTACAAGTTGAATTGCCACTCGAAGAGTTGTTCGTACAGTAGTGTTGTCGTGAAGAGGGGGTCCTGTGTTGAATCACTTGCGGAAACCAGTTGGGTCAGGTGATTGCTCGGATTCAAAGCTTTTCGAGCTGATTGCACTGCAATCGAGACGTATGCTTCTGTAAGGATGGTAGGATTGCAGTCGGTCACATTTGTTGGTAGTTGCGGGTCGCCAGACTTGAAAATGGCGCTGGTTGTTGTGTGTGTGTGTGTCTACATTGTTCTGGCGGCGTCTGCTCTGGCGCTACTGTGCCACTGAAAAGCTCCAACACGTGCTACTCGATGGTAGCTCCTCCAGCTTTCAGAAACTTCGCGGTGAGGCCTGCCGTGCCTTCGCCCTGACCAAATTTGAAGTTCTTCGTTGCTTGATGCAACTCATCCTCGGTGAATTGTGGAGTACGATATATATATATATATATATATATATATATATATATGTATATATACACACATATACATAGGGTATTGCTTATCGCTGTGTCTTGCTCGTTGGTCGTGCTCCGTTGTTCCCGTTATTTCGTCTCTGGCGGCTGCCTGTGCAAATGCTCGTAGAAATCCGCGAAGACGTCTGATATCCCCTGTCGGGTGGTCTCGTCGTTACCGTCCGCTGTTGTCATGGCTGGCCTGAGGACGTTCCCCAATCAGAGCTTGCCTCTGTAGGGGTCCTGGTGGATTCACATGGTCAGGTGAGGTGTGTCACCGATTTCCGCGGCCCGCCCGGGTGCCCGGGTGCCCGGGTGCCCAGGTGCCTGGGTTCCTGGGTGGCCTGGTGCCCGGGTGCCTTATAGCCCTATAGCCCTATAGCCCCCATGGCCCCCATGGCCCCCATAGCCCAATAGCGCTATAGCCCAAGAACCCCATAGCCCTACAGCCCTCTAGCCTTACAGCCTTATAGCCCCATCGCCTCTATAGCCCTAGAGCCCTATATCTTCATAGCCCTACAGCCCTATAGCCCTATAGCCCTATAGCACTATAGCCCAATAGCCCAATAGCCCTGAAGCCGTATAGCCCTATAGCCCAGTAGCCCCATAGCCCTATATCCCTATGGTCCTGTAGCCCTACAGCCCCATAGCCCTATAGACTCATAGCCCTATGGCCCTATGGCCCTATAGCCCCATAGCCCCAGAGCTCCATAGCCCTACAGCTCTATTGCCCTATGGCCCTATAGCCCTATAGCTCTGCAGACCTATAGCCACATGGTCCTATAGCCATATAGTTCCATAGCCCTATAGCCCCATATCTCCATCGCCCTATAGCCCAATAGCCCCATAACCCTATGGCCTTAAAAAGACTTTGATTGGGGCTGTTCTACGGTATCATTCTGTCATATGTATTCGTATGCAGGATACGTTTGCCGAGAGCTGTCCCAGTGGCTGTGTCGCCCTACGGTGTGTTCCTGCGCTGTGTTATGAGTGTTTGTAGCTGCCTTCGTGGCCTCGTCGTCGTCGTCGTCGCACGTCTGTTGATTGTGCGTGTTTTTTTCCCGTTCATGGTAGTCTTCGTGAGCTGATCGGATGGCTTGCTCAGTGCGGGTGCAGGCTTCTTGTATGCCTCATGATGGTTCGCTGCTTGCGAGGCGTTCATTCAAGTGGTGCTGGAAATCCGGATCGTTAGTTCGCGGTGTCGCCTGATGCGTGCACTTACGTTGTCGTTGCTTCTGTCGCCGTCGCGGTTGTTTCATACAGACACTGCCAACTGGATGTGCACGGCTTGGTGGTTGGAATCGAAGTCGGGGTACTTCGCAGCGAAGGCACCGAGTAATAAATACTGGGCCCGCTGGTCCTCACGAACGTAATCGATCTGAGACTGCGCCCGCGTGCGTGCGTATACGTGGTACGTGGATATGTAGCCGGGGCCAGCGTAGAACCTGGTGTGTGCGATATTGAATCTAAGCATGCAGGCTTACGGTCGTCACCATGTGCCCCGATGCGTTTTTTCACACCCGCGCCGTTGTGCCGTCTGCCAACCTGCGCGTTGAAATTGAAGCACTGTCGTGTTTTTCTATTGTTGTGCATCGCGCGTCATATACGCACTGCACGCGCCGGTCGCTGTTTGCACCATGCAGAACATATGCTACCACGGCTAGGAGCGGTCGTTGCGGAATGTCGGGGTCTACGTAAGCGATTATAGGCGATCGTCTCGTTGATAGGTCCAGACCTCTTGATGCGTTGTGCATGCCGCTCGTGTGCCAGAGAAGGAACGCCTTGATTTGGAGAGTCATGGCCTGCAGCTGCATATGCGTGCTCACCACGCCCTGGTGTCAAAAACTCACGTTTTACCGTCCTCCATGGCCTCCAGCAGGCATCCCCTGGAGCGCGTTTCGACCAGGCTTTCGGGGCGGGTCCAGCCATGTCCAGCCATGGCGGGATGACCCCCCGAAGAACCCAGCAGAGGAGAAGGAGGATCCTCCCTTCGGGGGCGTCCAAGAGGGGGGCGTCCGAGAGGGGGTTCGCGAATCGTGGCCAAGGGCATGTGTGCGGCTCAGGAAGGGGTGGGGGCGTCTTCAAAGAAGGAGCGGGGGCCACGAGATCTGGGAGATCCCATGGCCCCCGCCATGATACAGTCGGCCCTGGGACAGACTATCACCCTTCAAGAGCATTACAGTCAACGCGCCTAGTACGGACGCGCGCCCTTCTAGGATACCCTTGTGTTCTTGCCTCTGCGGCCCGTACCTTTGCCGTTTTCATTGGTCGCCCGCCGCCCCACAAATCTCAACTTCGGCCTCCAAGGGTGCGTCCTTGCCACTCGTCCTTACTACACTCATAACTTGTCTTAAGAAATTATTTGTTAAGAAATGGAGACCCAGCTTTGGTGAATTTCTTAACCCCGGTGCGAGACCCAGCTTTCGCCGCCGAATTTCTTAACGATTCGGCTGAAGGGTTGTGCTGAGGGGTTGTGCTGAGGGGCTGTGCTGAGGGGTTGTGCTGTGGGGTTGCGCTGAGGGGTTGTGCTGAGGGGTTGTGCTGAGGGGTTGTGCTGAGGGGTTGTGCTGGGGTGTTGAACTGAGGGGTTGTGCTGGAGGGTAGTGCTGACGGGTTGTGCTGAGGAGTGGGGCTGAAGGGTTGTGCTGAGGGGTTGTGCTGAGGGGTTGTGATGAGGGGTTGTGCTGGTTGTGCTGAG
>CAUYUJ010005888.1:38593-56093 GCA_963575745.1 Prorocentrum cordatum
GTGCTGGAGATTGTGCTGGTGGTTGTGCTGGAGGTTGTGCTGGAGGTTGTGCTGGAGGTTGTGCTCGAGGATGTGCTGGAGGTTGTGCTGGGGGTTGTGCTGGAGGTTGTGCTGGAGGTTGTGCTGGAGGTTGTGCTGGAGGTTGTGCTGGAGGTTGTGCTGGAGGTTGTGCTGGAGGTTGTGCTGGAGGTTGTTCTGGAGGTTGTGCTGGAGGTTGTGCTGGAGGTTGTGCTGGAGGTTGTGCTGGTGGTTGCGATGGAGGTTGTGCTGGAGATTGTGCTGGAGGTTGCGCTGGAGGTTGTGAGGTTGTGCTGGAGGTTGTGCTGGAGGTAGTGCTGGAGGTCGTGAGGGGGTCCGAACGGTCATTCACTGTCCCTGGGTGTGTGGCTGAAGTGGGCCCCTCGGCCGGAAGTAACTTCTATCACCGCAGCACCCTCCCGCCGTTATTGTATTCACTCAGCGAAAGGTGTCCCGACCGGATCCGACTTAAATCCCACCAGCCCTCTGGGCGTAGGTGGTTTAGAGAGTTTCCTCTTCCATCTTCCCTTCTTCCCCTTCGGCCCCCTGGACCTGGACAACCTCCAGCACAACCTCCAGCACAACCACCTCCAGCACAACCTCCAGCACAACCTCCCGCACGACCACCGGCACAACCTCCAGCACGACCTCCAGCACAACCTCCAGCACAACCTCCAGCACAACCTCCAGCACCACTTCCAGCACCACCTCCAGCACAACCTCCAGCACAACCGCCAGCACAACCTCCAACACAACCTCCAGCACGACCGCGAGCACAACCTCCATCACAACCTCCAGCACAACCTCCTGCACAACCTCCCGCACAACCTCCCGCACAACCTCCAGAACAACCTCCAGCGCAACCTCAAGCACCACCTCCACCACAACCTCCACCACAACCTCCCGCACAACCTCCAGCACTACCTCCAGCTCAACCTCCAGCACAACCACCAGCAAAACACGACCAGCACAACCACCCTCATAACCACCAGCAGCAGCACAACCACCATCACAACCACCAGCGCACCCGCCAGCAGCACAATCGCCCGCACAACCACCAGCACAACCACCAGCACAGCCACCGGCACAACCACCAGCACAACCACCAGCACAACCACCGGCACAACCACCAGCAGCACAACCGCCACCAGCATAACCACCAGCACGACGACCAGCACTACCACCGGCGCAACCACCAGCACAACCACCAGCAGCACAACCGCCACCAGCACAACCACCAGCGAGATACCCGAGATTTCCCGACAGGCGCCATGGGGGGGGGGGGCGGGCCGCTCGCGCGCCGACCACAGTGGCAGATACGGAGATACGCAGATACCAGATACGCCAGTCAGTCGCGCCAGGGGGGGGGAGGGGGGGGGGCAGGACTTCCACCGAATATTAAAAATAGGTATTAAAAAACGCCGACCGGTTGTGCTGAGGGGTTGTGCTGGGGGGTTGTGCTGTGGGGTTTTGCTGAGGGGTTGTGCTGAGGGTGTGCTGAGGGGTTGGGCTGGGGGGTGGTGCTGGGGGGTTGTGCTGAGGTGTTGTGCTGAGGGGTTATGCTGAGAGGTTGTGCTGGAGGGTAGTGCTGACGGGTTGTGCTGAGGGGTGGGGCTGGGGGGTTGTGCTGCGTGGTTGTGCTGCGGGGTTGTGCTGGGATCTGTGTTAGGGGTTGTGCTGTGGGGTTGTGCTGAGGGGTTTGTGTGAGGGGTTGTGCTGAAGGGTTGTGCTGGTTGTGCTGAGGGGTTGTGCTGAGGGGTTGTGCTGAGGGGTTGTGCTGGAGGGGTTGTGCTGAGGGGGCGTGCTGAGGGTTGTGCTGAGGGGTTGTGCTGAGGGGTTGTGCTGAAGGGTTGTGCTCAGGGTTGTGCTGGGGTTGGGGGGTTGCGCTGAGGGTTGTGGGGGTTGTGCTGAGGGATTGTGCGGGGGGTTGTGCTAAGGGGTTGTGCTGTTGTGCTGATGAGGGGTTGTGCCCGGGGGTTGTGCTGAGGGGTGTGCTGAGGGGTTGTGGTGAGGAGGGTTGTGCTGGGGGGGGTTGTGCGAGGGGTTGTGCTGGGGGTTTGCTGCTGAGGGGTTGTGCCGTGGGGTGGTGCTGAGGGGTTGTGCTGGGGGGTTGTGTGAGGGGTTGTGCTGGGGGGTTGTGCTGAGGGGTTGTGCTGAGGGGTTGTGCTGGTGGGTTGTGCTGGGGGGTTGTGCTGGGGTGTTGTGCTGGGGGGTTGTGCTGAGGGGTTGTGCTGAGAGATTGTGATGGGAGGTTGTGCTGAGGGGTTGTGCTGGGGGGTTGTGCTGAGGGGTTGTGCTGTGGGGTTGTGCTGAGGGGTTGTGCTGAGGGGTTGTGCTGAGGGGTTGTGCTGAGGGGTGGTGCTGGGAGGTTGTGCTGAGGGGTTGTGCTGAGGGGTTGTGCTGAGGGGTTGTGCAGTGGGGTGGTGCTGAGGGGTTGTGCTGGGGGGTTGTGCTGAGGGGTTGTGCTGGGGGGTTGTGCTGGGGGGTTGTGCTGAGGGGTTGTGCTGCCCCCCAGCACAACCCCTCTCCAGCACTGAAGGAATCGGTCCCAGCTGAAGAAATCGGTCCCAGCTTTTTTGAATTTCCTATTTTATTTTAAGAAATTCTGAGACCCAGCTCAAACAAGTGAGTTTCTTAACAGACGATATGAGTGTACGCGCTTTAGCTGTACGTAGACCCTCCGCCGGCCAAACTGAAGAACCTTCGAGGGCGCCCTCTCCCAGAATGCACAAGAACACCCAGCGAACACGAATAGCATTAGGGTGCCCTTTCCCGAGCCGGCCTCGATGTTGTACCTTGGGCCCCCCCCCCGTAGTCATCGCCGCCCTCACGGCCGCCCCCGATCCCTCCTCCCTCGCCCCCTCCTAACACAGCGCGGTCCTCCTCCGCTCCCCCCGCCGCTCGAAAGCAGGCGGGCCAAGGGGGCCCCTCCTTCGCGCGCCCTTCCTGGCCATCGCCGCCGAGGATCCCTCCCCCTTCCCTTCCTCCTCCTTCCCTCCCTCCCCCTTCCCTCCCCTCCTCCTTCCCTCCTCCTTCCCTCCCTCCTCCTCACCCTCCTCCTCCTCCTCCTCCTCCTCCTCCTCCTCCTCCTCCTCCTCCTCCTCCTGCTCCCTCCTCCTGGCAGGGCAGCGCGGTCCTCCTCGCCCCCCTCGCCGCTCGAGAGCAGGCGGGCCAGGGAGCCCCTGGCCGCGGGCCGCTGTGCGCGGCCGGGCGGCTCCCAGGGCGGCTTCGGGGGCGGCGCGGCGACGGAACCGCCGGGGGCCTCCAGTGGAGGGGGGGGGAGGGGGAGGAAGAGGGAGGAGGAAGCATATGCGGCTGATAGCGAGGAGGAAAAGAAGCAGGAGGAGGAGGAGGAGGAGGAGGAGGAGGAGGAATGAGGAGGAGGATTTCGGGATTACGGGATTGCAGTTACTCCACGCGTAGCACGCACCGGCTCTAATCAGAGGAGTCGGCCCTCAGGGCACTCTTGACTCATGCCAGACAAATTCAAACGACATGCGAGGCGGCCCTCGCAAACAGCGCCAAGAAGCAGGAGGGGAGCCGCAGAGAGGCAGCTGCACCCACGAGTCACTCTGCCTCCAGCGGGGGTCCCGGCCCAGCGCAAAATCAAACAAAACTACAAACTCCGCCGCCTGCTCACATGGCTCCCTCACTCGCCATCAAACCACACCCAGATCACGACACCACTCCTGGATGCCGCCCCAAGCCTCCCGCCTCTGTGGAGCTGGGGACTCTTGCCCCCCCTCGGCCACCGCGTGTGGAGCGCGGTGCGAGACACCGCGGGGCCCAGTACCACCCCGCAGCCCGTAGGCAGGCGGCCTGCACTCTGGAGCCTCCCCCGCCTACCAAAGTACACTCTGAGCTCGAGCACAAGGAACCTTCCGCAGGAAACCCAACCCTGGAACCCCAGGACGTCCATTGATACCTGGTGTGGGAACCTCACGCTGGCCATCGCTAGACCATCGACACCCAAGAAAACCAGGGCATCCTGGACGCAAGCAGGGTAACTCTTGGCATGGGTTTCCACTGGAGGTCGGAGTGACCCTGGACCCACACCCTTTGAAACCGGCAGGGCGCGGCCGGGGGAGGAGGCGCCTGCAGTGGGACCGTACGGCAGAGCAGGACCGAACCCCGAGGACCAAGATCGCACCCCCCAGGGACAGACCCAGGGAGCGCGTACCCGGACCACGGGGCACGGCACTTCCCACCGCAGCGCAGCCTCCACGAAGGCCACGACTTGGCGGACTTTCGTTCCCCCGGGGCCCCGACGCGCCGCCCTTGCGCCGAGGCGCCCCTCCAGGGGGAGGAGGAGGAGGAGGAGGAGGAGGAGGAGGAGGAGGAGGAGGAGGAGGAGGAGGAGGAGGAGGAGGAGGAGGAGGAGTTGCGGGAGTTACGGTCCTGCGCACCAGGGTGCGTCCGCCACGCGCGAAGCATAAAATTTCGGGCGCTTTGGCCATGCGGAGGAGGCGTTTGCGGGCGAACGCCAGGCAGCCACCGGACCCTCGGCTTCCGAGGCAGGCTGCGGGCGACGACAAGGCGGGCCTGCTGCGCACTGCGAGGACGAGCGCTCCCCCACATGCCAAGGATGCGGCGCAAGCCCTGCTGCACACTGCGAGGACAAGCGAACTCTCCCACAGGGCCCCACAAGAGCATCTTAAGACATGCTGCGCGCTGCGAGGGCAAGGAACTCTCCTGCAGGCCCACGCCTGCAGCACAGCGACCTCAAAGCACTGCGGTGCCGCGCGTGGCCCGACGCTCTACGAGCCCACGCCAGGCGGTCTTCCGAGCTGCGTCCGCCCCGTGGGGCTCGGATGACGGCACCCCCGTGCCGCCCCACCCGTGGGGGCGCCACTCCCCACGGGCGACTCCGCACCCCCACGCACGCCAGGGCGGGGCACCCTGGCCGCAGGAGGGATTGGTGCGGGGTCCACCGAGGATCCCCCCGCAGGGGACCCGCTCCCTCGCCCGGGCGCGCGCGGTGCACGTGCTGGGCCAGTGCCTCCTGGCCCATGGGGCTGCTGGAGGTACTCTTTCGGTCAGTGAGGTCTCCCTCACTGCCAGCAGCGGTTTCCCAGCCGCCGCTGCTGTGTTCACCAAGGCTGTGCGGGCGTTGAGCTCAGGAGGAGGAGGAGGAGGCGGAGGAGGAGGAGGAGGAGGAGGAGGAGGACGAGGAGGAGGAGGAGGAGGAGGAGAAGGAGGAGAGCCGCGTACGCCCGAGACGTTTCCCGCGAGGTACAGGACCTCCATCGAGGCGGCGGCAAGCGTGTCGCCCGCCTTTCCTCAGCAGGGTGGCCGCGATAGCACGCCGACATCCACAACTGGCAGGGACAAGGAGAAAACGGGCAAGCGGAAACACCAACCCTCGCAAGAGGAGGACACAGCAGGCAATAAGGAACAGAGGGATTCCAACAAGGCCTGCAACGACCACCTCAACAGCATCATCAACGTCATGCCCATGCGCAAGGTCTACGCCAACATAAGCCACGACTGGAAATCACCACCCAACGACCCCAAACCCAAAGAGGAGTGGAAGAAAATCAAGACAGTTGAACAATGACGAGCAGCAGCTGCAATCATGAAAGCTAGCGCGGCTGGTCTACCTACAGCAGACGCGGGAGCACATCGCCTTCGTCGAAGCGATGGCCATCAGCAGCATGTCACTTCCCCAACAGGCCAGGGAGATCGACCGCAACAAGCAGACCATGGAGGACTACTACGATTACAACAAGGTTCAATACAACGAAATCGAAACATCATCCACAGGGGCATCAGCTTCGCACGGGACGACGCATACAACGAGGTTGGTGCAGCAGACAACGAAGCAAACGTCCCACAAAGAGACGGCACCCAGAAGAAAGACCCCAGACCTTTGGTTACCCGGCTGGCCTGTACCTGGGGGCTGTCTTCTCGGTACTCGTCCATGTCTTGCCTTGCCTAAATCACCCGTGTGTTTGTCCTAGCTACTGGATTCTTGCGCTCCACTCACGTGTTGTAGCGCCTTCTTTCCGTCGGTCTATTGGACCTGGCGGCGGCCTTACCGCCGAGCTGCCTGGGCCCCAGTACGGGGTGTGGGCTGGCTTGGCCGCGGCCCACTTCTCTTGTGGCGTGCTCCCCAGGCGTCGTCCTGGGGTAGCTCGCTTTAGCCTATTGCTGCGCCATCTTGCCCTCTTTTGGCCAGTTTCTGCACCTCCTTACCGCCTTAGGCGGGAAGGCTCTTGGCTGCCTGGCTGTTTGTCTCTCCGGGGTTTCTCGGGGGCTCGGCCGGGCGGTGCGGCCGGGGCACTGGCGCTCTTGCGCCCTCGGGGGTGCGCGAGGCAATTTCCACGGGCACTGCTCATGGTCGGCGCATTTTTCCGTCTGGCAGCTTGTCTGGCGGCGGCTTTACCGCCTTGCTGCTTGCGCCGTGGCATGGGGTGCGGGCTGGCATGGCCGCGGCCTGTTTAATTTTTGCCTCATGCATCGTTCCTGGGGTGCGCGTCCGTCATGGGGCTGCAGTTCGCTTCTCCTGCTGGCTTTAGCTGTATGTTAGTTTGATTGCCAGCATCTGTGCGTTGGCGTAGTCGTTGGCGGGTCGCTTTGCTCGTCCTTCTTTTCAGCTTGTCGCCTTTGGTCGGAGTGGTGCGACCTTTGAGGCGACGCGTACGGTCACTATCGAGCCTTGGTGGTTGCTCATCTTTACGTTCGCTTTCACCTGTCTTCATGGTAGCTCGTCGCGGCTTTGGCTTCGTTGGGGTTGCTGTTATAATGCTTTCGCCTGCACTGCACGCTGGCCATCCATGCCTGCGCCTGTCCACTACCCATGGCCATGCTCACGCCTGTCCACCACTCATGTGCGCCGCCGCGTGAAGCGATTGCTGCTCGCGGTCGCCGCGTTCAGCTTTGTCTTTGCTGTCCAGGGCCAAGTCAGCCTCAGCCGCGTGATCATCTTTGTCGCGCCGACCTCTTGCATTTTCTTGCACGGTCGCTTATGTGGTTCGTGCCCGTTGCAAGGCTGGTGGCGTCGCTTTGTCGCGTTCCCTGCGTGTATGCGTCGCCACCAAGTTGGCTGGCCTGGCTGCCTTGCAATTCTTTTTCGTTGCCTCTTGAAGCTTTAACTCGCACCAAATTGCTGCTTGCGCTTCAAACTTCCTGCGTCGAGACTTCGTTCAGTGGGTTCTTTGGTTGCTGCATCTTGGCTTTACAGCGCTTCTTTTTTCACCACCAATCTGCATGGCCGTGGCTGGATTCTTTTCAACATGGTGCGTTCGACAAAGTTCGTTCGCACTTGGAACCTCCACCTGCCGACCGCGCCTGAGGCTCCTCTGCGCCGCTGTGTGTGTGTGTGTCTATGTGTGTGTGTGGGTGTGCGTGTGCGTGTGCGTGTGCGTGTGCGTGTGCGTGTGCGTGTGCGTGTGCGTGCACGTGCGTGCGTGCGCGCGCGCGTGCGTGCGTGCGTGCGTGTGTGGTGTGTGTGTGTGTGTGTGTGTGTGTTGTGTGGTGGTGTGTGTGTGTGTGTGGTGTGTGCGTGTGCGTGTGCGTGCGTGTGCGTGTGCGTGTGCGTGTGCGTGTGCGTGTGCGTGTGCGTGTGCGTGTGCGTGTGCGTGTGCGTGTGCGTGTGCGTGTGCGTGCGGATGTGTGTATGTGTGTATAGGTTCGCACACGCCCCGCAGATCAAAAAGTGTGTGTGTGTGTGTGTATGCGTGGCGCCACCGCGGGAACAACACCTTCAAAACGAGTCGCGCTCCATGCGGATAGCTGTTTCCAACTGGGTTTTTAAAACGAGTGCGCGCGCCGCCAAGGCGAGCGCCCCATTCTGGAAACGAGTGTCCTCCATCTGTGGAACTCGTGGCACTGGTCCAGACGAAAGCGCTGGGAGACACAGCGAGAGCCCCGTTGTGAGAACGACTCGTCCTCCACTCACTTAGATTGTTTGAAGCTTCCACTTTCGAGAACGTAAGCGGCGACGAAAGTTGAAGCGAAGACCCCTAACGACACGTCCGCTGGTGCGGCAGGGAGGCGCTGTTCACAAGGTAGAGGGATGGAGGAAGATGAAGGAGAAAGAAGGTCCGAGGTCCGGCGTTGTTGTCGTCGTCGTCGTCGTCGTCGTCGTCGTCGTCGTCGGGGTCGTGGTCGTCGTTGTCGTCGTCGCCTACAAGGTAGAGGGATGGAGAAAGATGAAGTAGAAAGAGGGAGCATAGAGCACAGGCGGACGGATGTGGAGGAGAAGGAGGCAGGAAGAGGACGAGGAGGACGAGGAGGAGGAGAAGGAGGAGGAGAAGGAGGAGGAGGAGGAGGAGGAGGAGAGAGGAGGAGCGAGGAGGAGCGAGGAGGAGCGAGGAGGAGCGAGGAGGAGGAGGAAGAGGAGGAGGAGGAGGAAGAGGAAGAGGAGGAGGAGGAGGAGGAGGAGGAGGAGGAGGAGGAGCGAGGAGGCGCGAGGGGGAGGAGCGAGGAGGCGCGAGGAGGCCGAGGATGGGGGAGCGAGGAGGCGCGAGGAGGCGCGAGGAGGGCGAGGAGGGGCGAGGAGGGCCTCCTGGCCGGCCGCCCTGGCGGCCGCGGCCCCGCCGGGCGGGGGCGGGGGCGGCGGCGGGCAGCCCGCGCGGCCCGCGGCCGCTCTGCCGAGCGTCGGCGCCTCCAGGGGGGCGGCGCTGGTCGTCGTCGCCGCCGCCGTCGGCGACGTCGTCGGCGTCGTCGGCGGCGTCGTCGTCGCCGTCGGCGTCGTCGCCGTCGTCGGCGTTGTGGCCGTCGTCGGCGTCGTCGGCGTCGGCGTCGTCATCGTCGTCGTCGGGGCCGTCAGGGGGGGGGTCCTCGTCGTCGGCGTCGGCGTCGGCGTCGTCGTTCGTTGGTCGTCGGTCATCCGTCGCCAATCGTCTTCGTCATCTTTCGTCCATCGTCGCCTGGCGCCGTCGTCGTCGTCTTCGTCGTCGTCGCCGTTGTCTGGCATCGTCGTCATCACCGCAGCAACCGCCGTCGCCGCAACCGTCAACGTCAGCGTCGACGTCGTCGCCGCCGTCGTCGTCGTCACCGCCGCCGTCGCCGCCGCCGCCGAGCCACCGCCAACGTCGTCGTCGCCGCCTTTCACGTCGACGTCGTTGCCGGTGGTGTCCTCCCTCCTCCTCCTCCTCATCGTCGTCGTCGTCCTGCTCCTCCCGTGTCCTCCTTCCCCAAGTATTCCCCCAAGGGTTTCCACCACGGCTGGAGGAATACATAAACATTCCAATAGCTCATAGCTTGGCCTTGCTTTGGCCCAACATGTGGCCACATCGGCATGTCCAGAAAGGCAGGGGGTGGTGATTCGCCGTTGGCGTCTTCGACCGAATTCGGCACCCAAGCTGAATCTACGGCGTCGCACATTTCACATTCGTGTCACGTCGGCGCACGCACGGGAAATTCCAGCCATGGCCTGATACTGAAGGTTCTGACGGCGCGACTCCGCACTAAGCCTGCGGCGCTCCCGACCCGCGATGCAAAGCTGATCGAGGAAATGTGGCGCTGATGACGCCGCTGCCTTGCCGTCATCTCTGTTCGACTTTCTAAGCTTTGCGCTGGGGGGCCGAGGTCGTCGCGCTCGTTCGTGCGTTGTGCAACGTACGGTAAAAGGCACCGTCCGTGCGGACTTTTCGGAAACGTCTTGGGGCGTCGCGGTGCTGTCTATCACCATGTGCGCGCGCGGATAGCACACGCCAGATGTAGGGCAAATCCGCCGCCGTGCCCTCGGGCACGAGCTGGAGTGTCCTCAGGTCCCTTGCTCAGTTCCCCGAGCCTGGGTTCTCCTCAATCCTGAGGATGGCCTGGACCCCAAGGTTGCAGGAATTCCTTGGGCGTGGCCTGCGCTGCCCCCTGGGCCCCAAGGGGTGCTGTCGCGTGACCTTGTCAGAGGCACGGGCGCCCGAGACGAGACAAGAGTGGCCCAGGCGGCCCTCAAGAAGGTCCAAGAGGGCTTCGCATCGCCAAGCGAGCGCGTACAATACGCCCAAGATGGGCCCGAGGCGGCCGAAGGAGGCCTTCCAGACCCCGCGAGAGAGCCCCAAGCGGCGTCCCAAAAGGGCCCCAAAGGACCCATATCGCACATGTTCCCGTAAGTTTCAACATTTTCAGCGTTCTCGCCTTCTCGTTTCGCATGCTTGAAGGCGGCCCTAGAAGATGCCAAGAGCGCCCCAAGACGCCCCCGAGAGGCGGCCCAAGAGATGGCCCCAAGAAGGGCTCAAGAGGGGGCACACCAACCGAAAGTTCAAGCCTTCCGCCTCAGAATGCCCAAGAGGGCCCCAAGAGGCCCCAAGAGGCCCCTAAGCGGCCCCGAAGACGCCCCCAGAGGCCCCAAAGCGGCCATCAAGAGGCCTCCGAACTGCCTCCACGAGGCCCCCGAGAGGCCTCCCGCGACATCCCGACGAACATCCTAGCGGCCTATGACCCACAACCCAGGCACGGTGGCGAGATGGGCCCAAGACCATTCGATACCATAGGTAATCTCAGCCACGTGCATACCTGACAGAAATCAGCAAACAACGCACAACGAACATCGAAAGCACCACTCTGCCTTATCTACAAAGCGGCCACGAGCTCCCACCATCGAGGAGGCGCCGCAGCAGGAGCAGGATGAGGAGGGGGAGGATGTGCAGCAAAAGGACCAAGAGGAGGCCACATATCTGGCCGCGAACGGGCAAGCGTCCTACCCCCGCAGCTCCTCCGCACGCCGCAGGAGGAGGGAAGAGCCAGGGGAGGGACCAGGAGTAGGAGAAGTGAGCAGGAGGAGGTAGCGGGAGGACCTCCTCCTCCTCCTCTTCCTCCTCCACCTCCTCCTCCTCCTCCTCCCTCCTCCTCCTCGTCCTCCTCCTCCTCCTCTTCCTCCTCTTCCTCCTCCTCCTCCTCCTCCTCCTCCTGCGCCCTCCTCCTCCTCCCCCTCCTCCACCTCCTCCTCCTCCTCCCTCCTCCTCCTCGTCCTCCTCTCCCTCCTCCTCCTCCTCTTCTCCCTCTTCTCCTTCTCCTTCTCCTCCTCCTCCTGCGCCCTCCTCCTCCTCCTCCTCCTCCTCCTCCTCCTCAGGGAGAAGAAAATATACTCATCCCGCACACCCAGAGACGGCACGGCAGAGGAGAGTCGGGCGCCGTCGACGAGCTCGAGGGCGACCTGCTGCTGCGGGACGTGGACCTCGCCGGAGCAGGTTTGCGCTTGCCGTACGCCGCCCTCCTCGCGGCCTCCGCGGAAGCGGCCTGCCTGAGAGGGGGGGGAGGAGGAGGAGGAGGAGGAGGAGGAGGAGGAGAAGGAGGAGGAGGAGGAGGCGGATGAGGAGGAGGGAGGAGGAGGAGAAGACGGAATGGGCGAAGGAGGAGGAGGAGGAGGAGGAAAAAAGGACGAGGAGGAGGAAGAAGAAGAGGGAAGAAGGAGGCGGAGGAGGAGGAGGAGGAAGAGGAGGAGGAAGATGAGGAGAAGCGAGAGGAGGAGGAGGAGGAGGGGAGGAGGGAGGAGGAGGAGGAGGGAGGAGGAGGAGGAGGAGCGAGAGAGAAAAGGAAAGAGGAGGAAGAGGAGGAGGAGAAGGAGGAGGAGGAGGAGGAGGAGGAGGAGGAGGGAGGAGGAGGGCGGAGGAGGAGGAGGAGGATGAGGAGGAGGAGGAGGGAGGAGGAGGGCGGAGGAGGAGGAGGAGGAGGAGGAGGAGGAGGAGAAGAAGGAGGAGGCGGAGGAGGAGGAGGAGGAGGAGTGAGTGAGTGAGGCGATGGCGTAGCCATATTATCATTCTTACCCTGCTGCCCCGCCCCTCGGAACAACTCGAGATGTGGTTCCAAACTGCGTTGCCTGGGCAAGGTCGAGCTGTAAACGGTCCCGATCCCCTGTTATCCAGAACTGCAATACCACAGCGAGGTGGAAGGGAAGGAAGAAATTGGATTGATGCATGCTGCCACTCCATTGGCCGTGTCAATACAAACGTGGTTGTGAGGTGTTCACAACTATTGACCACAAGCTGTAGAAACGAGAACACAGACTGGCCGCGAACACCTTCGAAGCCAGCGCCGCGTGTACTCACCACAAACTTGTGAAACGTCTCGCGTCCCTCCTCCCCACGGGTGTTCACCTTATTGGCCTTGACGCCACAAGCAGGATGGCCGAAAATACAGAATTGATAGCCACGAAAACCTCCGAAGCCTGTGTCGCGTATGCCCTCCGCAAACTTGTGAACAGCCCCGGGGCCGGTTTTGTGAGGATGTCTCAAGCGAGGGCGCCGGTTTGGGATTCGTCGGCGGATCTGTCCGGAAACGGTGCCGGAGGCCGCTCTGGGCTCCTCTGGGCACCTCCCCCGGGGCCGGTTTTGTGAGGATGTCTCAAGCGAGGGCGCCGGTTTGGGATTCGTCGGATCCACCGGATCTGTCCGGAAACGGTGCCGGAGGCCGCTCTGGGCTCCTCTGGGCACCTCCCCCGGGGCCGGTTTTGTGAGGATGTCTCAAGCGAGGGCGCCGGTTTGGGATTCGTCGGCGGATCCGTCCGGAAACGGGCCGGAGGCCGCCTGGGTCCTATGGGCGCTCCCCCGGGGACCGGTTGTGAGGATGTTCAACGAGGGCGCCGGTTTGGGATTCGTCGGCGGATCTGTCCGGAAACGGTGCCGGAGGCCGCTCTGGGCTCCTCTGGGCACCTCCCCCGGGGCCGGTTTGTGAGGATGTCTCAAGCGAGGGCGCCGGTTTGGGATTCGTCGGCGGATCTGTCCAGGAAACGGTGCCGGAGGCCGCTCTGGGCTCTCTGGGCACCTCCCCCGGGGCCCGGTTTTGTGAGGATGTCTCAAGCGAGGGCGCCGGTTTGGGATTCGTCACGGCGGATCTGTCCGGAAAACGGTGGGCTCCTCTGGGCACCTCCCCCGGGGCCGGTTTGTGAGGATGTCTTCAAGCGAGGGGCGCGGTTTGGGAGGTGCCCAGAGGAGCCCAGAGCGGCCTCCGGCACCGTTTCCGGACAGATCCGATCCGCCGACGAATCCCAAACCGGCGCCCTCGCTTGAGACATCCTCACAAAACCGGCCCCGGGGGAGGTGCCCCGAGGAGCCCAGAGCGGCCTCCGGCACCGTTTCCGGACAGATCCGCCGACGATCCCACAAAACGGGCACGCACCTCCCCCGGGGCCGGTTTTGTGAGGATGTCTCAAGCGAGGGCGCCGGTTTGGGATTCGTCGGCGGATCCAGCGGATCTGTACGGAAACGGTGCCGGAGGCCGCTCTGGGCTCCTCTGGGCACCTCCCCCGGGGCCGGTTTTGTGAGGATGTCTCAAGCGAGGGCGCCGGTTTGGGATTCGTCACCGGATCCAGCGGATCCACCGGATCTGTCCGGAAACGATGCCGGAGGCCGCTCTGGGCTCCTCTGGGCACCTCCCCCGGGGCCGGTTTTGTGAGGATGTCTCAAGCGAGGGCGCCGGTTTGGGATTCGTCGGCGGATCCACCGGATCCACCGGATCTGTCAAGAAACGGTGCCGGAGGCCGCTCTGGGCTCCTCTGGGCACCTCCCCCGGGGCCGGTTTTGTGAGGATGTCTCAAGCGAGGGCGCCGGTTTGGGATTCGTCGGCGGATCTGTCGGGAAACGGTGCCGGAGAAATAGAAACATAATGCAAAGAAAATCGTAAGCCCCAAGCCGCCAATCAATAATACATACCCTCCCCAAGCGGAGCTGGGAGATGCCGATATTGTAGATGATGGCGCCAGGACTTTAACAAAATTGCCGAGCCTGACTGACTTTCGTCCCACTTCGCCACCGGCTGAACGTCTCGAAAAAGATGAGGTCGTTCCGGTGCCACCCAAGTGCCACGGTGAGGCGGGGACGGGGCTATGGCGCCGAGCTAAAACCCATTACGGAGATTGCTGCGGGGCCTGCGCCGCACTTGAGGCAGGAGGAGGAGGAGGAGGAGGAGGAGGAAGAGCAGGAGGAGGAGAAGGAGGAGGAGGAGGAAGGAGGGAGGAGAGGAGGAGGAGAGGAGGAGGGAGGAGGAGGAGGAGGAGGAGGGAGTGAGGAGGAGGAGGAGAGAGGGAGGAGGAGGAGGAGTAGGAGGAGGGAGGAGGAGGACGGAGGCGGAGGAGGAGGCGGAGGGGGAGGAGGGCGGATGAGGAGGAGGAGGAGGAGGAGGAGGAGGAGCGAGAGGACGAGGAGCGAGGAGCGAGGAGCGAGGAGGAGGAGGAGGAGGAGGAGGAGGAGGAAAGGAGGAGGAGGAAAGGAGGAGGAGGAGCAGGAGGAGGTGGGGGGGAGGAGGAGGAGGAGGAAGGAGGAGGAGAAGGAGGAAATGGAGAAGGAGGATGAGGAGGAGCAGGAGGAGGAGGAGGAGGAGGAGGAGGCGCAGGCGGATGAGGAGGATTAGGAGGATGAGGGGGAGGACCAGTGGAAACCCAAGCGTCATCAACGATGCTGGAAGGAACCCTCCCTCCAAACTCCCTCTTCATAGGCCCCATACAACGGTTCGTTGTCATTGAAGGAACTGCCTCGCTGGAAGACAACAATTCGAAGATCCTGAAGCGTGCCAAGATATTGTTCTAGGGATTTTAACGCCACGTATCAACCTGCCTGCTGCGCCTTGACGATCCAGAACCGTGTCAGACGCCGTTTTGGGGACTTCAACACAACGAATCAACACATCTGTTGCGCCGCATAATCCTGAATCCTTCCAAAACAAAATTTCTGGCACGTTGGTCATGGGAATCCGTGAAACTCTTGCGTCTGTTAAAACGATTGTGCGCGGCGCTAAATCGAGAACCACATTGTGAAAAGGAGCCGCGCTCAATCCATGAAGCTCTTGTTTTGTTGTTTGTTGATCAAAAACCATATGCGAACGGCGCTAAGGCGAGAGCCACATTTTGAAAACGACCCGCCCTCCATCTGTAAAGCTCTTGCAAATGTTTAAAACGAATGTGCGCGGCGCTACAGCGAGAGCCACATTTTGAAAACGACCCGCCCTCTATCTGTGAAAGTCCTTGAACATTTAAAACGAATGCGCGCGGCGCTAAGGCGGGAGCCACATTTTGAAAGCCACCCGCCCTCAATCCGTGAAGCTCTTGCACATGTTGAAAACGAATGTGCGCGGTGCTAAGGCGAGAACCGCATTTTGAAAACCACCCACCCCAAACCGTGAAACTCTTGCAATAATTTGAAGCGAATGTGCGCGGCGCTACAGCGAGAGCCACATTTTGAAAACGGCCTGCCCTCCATCTGTGAAACTGTTGTCGCCTCTTAGATTTCACCATCATACAAAGTGAGGAAGTCTCCGGCAAAACGCCCGGCCCGCCCTAAAAACTTGCCTCAGGTGTAACAGGGAGGAGGTATCTATAAGCAGAAGGAATGGAGGAGGAGGAGGAGGAAGAGAAGGAGGAGCGAGGAGGACGAGGAGGAAAAGGAGGAGAAGGAGACGGAGGTGGAGGAGGAGGCGGAGAAGGAGGAGGAGGAGGAGGAGGAGGAGCAGGGAGCGAGGAGGAGGAGGAGGAGGGCGGAGGAGAATGAGAAGGAGGAGGAGGAGGAGGAGGGGAAGGTGGAGGAGGAGAGGAGGAGGGAGAGGGGGGAAGAAGGAGGAGGAGGAGGAGGAGGAGGAGGAGGAGGAGGAGGAGGAGAGGAAGAGGAGGAGGAGGCCGATGAGGAGGAAGGATGAGGAGGAGGAGGCGCGGAAGAGAGAGAGAGGCGAGGGCGGCGGCGGCGGCGGGGGCGGCGGGGGCGGCGGGGGCGGCCAGGCTGAGGCGAGGGGAGGAGGAAGGGGAGGAGGAGGAGGAGGCGGCGGAGGAGGTGGCGGCGGCTGCCGGGAGCGGCGGCGCTGGCGCCCCAGTCGCCATGCGGCGCCCCGGCCGCCAACTGGCGCCCCGAGGTGGGGGCGGCGGCTGGGGAGGAGGCGGGTGCTGGGCGGTGGGAAGAGGCGCCGCGGGGGCGGCGGGGGTGGGGCGGCGGGAGGCGGAGGAGCGGCGGCGGCCCACCCCGGCCCCCGCGCGGGCCCGCCGGCGGCGGGCAGCCGTGAGGGCCCGGCGCGCGCGCGGGCGGGTGCGCCCGCGCGGCCGTGGGCGCGCGTGCCCGCTCGCCCGGGGGGTCCCTCCGGACTCGGGGACCCCCCAGGGCGGCGCCAAAAGGAGGAGGAGGAGGAGGAGGAGGAGGAGGAGGAGGAGGAGGGGGGTAGGAGGCAGGAGGAGGAGGAGGAGGAGGGAGGAGGAGGAGGAGGAGAGGAGGAGGAGAAGGAAAAAGGAAGAGGAGGAGGGAGGGATGACCGAGGAAGAGGAGGAAGAGGAGGAGCGAGGAATGAGAATGAGGAGGAGGAGGAAGGGAGCGAGGAGCAAGGAGCGGGAAAGCGAGGAGCGAGGAAGCGAGGATGATGATGATGGATGATATGTTGTGATGCAGAGTACGCAGATTCCACGTGTTGGTAACGATGCATGGGACGATGATGATGAGGATGATGATGATGATGACGAGGAGGAGGAGGAGGGGGAGGAGGAGGAGGGAGGAGGAGGAGGAGGAGAAGGAAGAGGGAGAAAGAGGAGGAGAGGAGGAAAAAGAGGAGGGGGGGAGGAAGGAGAGGGGAGGAGGAGGAGGAGGAGGGGGGAGGAGCAGGAGCAGGAGCAGGAGCAGGGAGGAGGAGGAGGAGGAGGAGGAGGAGAGGGGAGTAAGGAGGAGGGAGGAGAAGGAGGGGAGGAGGGGAGGAGGAGGAGGAGGAGGAGAGGAGAGGAGGAGAGGAGGAGGAGGAGGAGTGAGGAGGAGGAGGGTGGTGGGGAGGGGGAAGGAGGAGAAAGATTGTGAAGCGGGGAAGGAGGAGGAGGAATAGCAGGGAGAAGCAAGGAGCGACCAGGAGGAGGAGGAGGAGGCGGGAGGAGGAGGAGGAGGAGGAGGGCCAGGAGCGAGGAGGGGAAGCGAGGAGCGAGGGCGAGGAGGAGAAGGCGGGGGAGGAGGAGGAGGGAGGAGGAGGAAGGAGGAGGAGGAGGAGGAGGAGGAGGAGAAGGAGAGGAGGAAGAGGAGGAGGAGGAGGCAGGGAGGAGGAGGAGGAGGAAGGGAGGAGGAGGAGGAGGAGGAACGAAGAGGAGGAACGAGGAGGAGGAAAAGGAGGAGGAGGAAGAGGAGGAGGAGGAGGAGGAGGAGGAGCATTCGGTTGAGCATTCGGTAGGTGGTTATAACCCGCAGGGTAGCGTCCATCCCGGGCCGGGTGGAAACACCCCGCATGGCCTATATCCCCGCGGCTCCGGGGTGGGGGCGTTGTCCCGCAGGACCTGGCCCTGGAGAGCAGCAGGCTGGAGTACGGAGAGGAAGAAGACGGAGAAGAGGGAGGGCCGGGCGGAGGAGGAGGAAGAGAAGGCGACGAAGAGGCGGAGAAGGACGACGAGGGGGAGGGAGGGAGGGGCCCGCAGGCCGGGGAGGGGCCCGCAGGTCGGGGAGGGGCCCGCAGGCCGGGGAGGGGCCCGCAGGCCGGGGAGGGGCCCGCAGGCCAGGGAGGGGCCCGCAGGCCAGGGGAGGGGCCCGCAGGCCGGGGAGGACCCGTAGGCTTATGCAATTGTATGTTTTTGTGCGACCCCGCCTTGCCGTGGTCA
>CAUYUJ010005889.1:0-57749 GCA_963575745.1 Prorocentrum cordatum
AATCCGCCGACCCTGTCGGCGTGTGCGAGGGGCTTGGCTGTTCGAGTCGTCGTCTCCGTCGGTCGTCGCCTCCGTCGCCCCCTTTCCCTGCAACTTCCTCCTCAAGCTCGTGAGCGAGAGAAAAATCTAGCAGTGTCGTAATCGAGTCGAAGGGAAGCCCCTTCCCTTTGATCCCTTCCCCAAAGGGGAGGGGGTCCCGGGGGGGGTGGGTGGGGGGGTCCCGGGGGGGGTGGGGGGGCAGATTCGTTTTTCCTCGGGCGGCCTAGAAACCTCGAAAACACTCCAAATGAGGTCCGAATGCCCAAGATGGCCCCCGAGACTGCCCAAGAGGGCCCCGACTCGCCCAAAGATCTGCCGCAAACGCCCAAGACAGCCCCAAGACCGTCCAAGAAGCCTCCAAGACGTCCCAGGCCCCCTCCAACAGACCCCCAGGAAGCCCCAAGAGGCCCCCACGAGGCTTCCAGGCGGCCCCTAAGACCTTCCCAAGAGGCCCACAAACTACCCCCGAGAGGCCCCCAAGAGCGCTCGTCGTCGTCGTCGTCGTCGTCGTCGTCGTCGTCGCCATTCAGGGTCGGCGGCACCGGCCGTAAGGCCTTCGCAATATCCAAACACGAACAAAATCGAGCTGCTTGGGTGCACGCTATGCTCGGGGTGACCTGCCCACCTCCGCGCCTATCCCTGACAATATGGTACACTATGTGCTGCCAGAGCAAAACGTATCGCACGCGCAATGCCTCATACGCGCAACGTCGACACTGTGAGCCAGACGCGTGAACGCGAAACCCGTGATCAGATGTTCGCTGTGCCCGTCTTGCATCCAGGGCCGCGTAGCACGAATCCTCCGCACCAGAAGTCTCAAACCGCAGCTACTATACCGAAGCAGGTTGTGAGCAGGCTCGATCGTGTAGCCAATCACGCCTCGGCTTGCGTACCACAACTGCCCCAACACGAAATACAATGCAACTGTCCCAGCACTGTCTACTTGCTGAGGTTACCTGGCTTCCACATCATCCCCTCCAGCGTGGCCCTCACCGAATCCGCATCTGCGCCAAGCGCCCGTCGCGCCAGGGACATCTTTTGCGCCTCCAGTACCACGGCGGTGGCGACATTGAGGTTCACAAGCTGCACTTGGTCCCGATGAGGGATTACTCGGCCCTCGTCGAAGTCCTGCTGACTCAGGCTGTTCGCCACTGCCTCTGCGGCCACTAAAAAGAACCTTTCTGGGATGGTCCTCGCTTGGCAGCAAATGGCGCCGAAGGACATACCAGGGAAAATATACACGTTATTTACCTGCCCAGGCGATTGCCTCTTCCCCCCGACCTCGACAGCATCGAAGTGGGTCCCAGATCCGAAGATGGCAGCCCCGCTCGACCATCGATAGCAATCCACTGCCGTGATCTCTGATTGGGACTTCGGGTTCGAGAGAGCAAAAATGATGGGCCGCCCCCCGCTCCCGACACTCTTCATCATCCCGTCGACGACCTCCTTGGTGAAACAGTTCGGGGAGACACCCACGGCACCGACCAAGACTGTAGGCTTCACTGCGCGGATCACGTCGACGAGGCTCCCGCACGCGAACTTGGGTTTGCCCTTGTACGCAAGGGCCTTCTGCTCCTCGTTCTTGAACACGCCCTGAGACCCATCCTGGGACACCCAAATGAGGCCCTTGGAACCGCAGATCAGCACACGGTGTTTCTCAACTCCGCCCTCGTTAAGGAGCAGATTTGCGGCGCCAATGTTGGCGGATCCCGCGCCGAAGAAGAGGAACGTCTCCTTCCTCAGCGCGCCGATTAGGTCAGCGCAATCGGGATGTTTGATCTTAATAGCTCCCATGATACCAGCAACGGCTACTGCCGCGGTGCCCTGGATGTCGTCGTTGTAAGTCAAATACTTCTCCCGATACTCGGCGAGGAGCGGGAATGCGTCGTTGGAGTTGAAGTCCTCGAACTGCAAAAGGCAAGTGTCTCCGAACAGGTCGGTGGCCGCCACGAAGAGTTCCTGGATAATGTTTCCCTGTCCGTAGTAGCAAGAATTGACCATCGTGCCGGCAGCGGACTTCTCCAGGTTGCGGTCCTGTTTCAGCCCCGTGTACAGGGGGTGCTCGCGGATCTCCAGCTTGTCCGTGTTCTTGGAAGAATCACCGCAGCCCGCGTCGATGATGAGCGGAATGACGCGGTGCGGGCTGACCCCACCGCAGACCGTGTAGAGGTCGAGCTTGCCCACGGGAATGCCCATGCCCCAGGCGCCGAGGTCGCCCAAGCCGAGGATCCGGCCCCCATCGGAGAAGACGATGCAATCGCAGACCGGCCGCCCCTCGACATGCTCCAACTCCGCCCGCGCGTATTCGTCCAGGACCTCCCGGGCACGCCCGCGGTCGGCCACAGAGAGATAGCAACCGCGCCTGCTGAAGGGCAGCATCCCGTACTTCTGGCACACCTCCCCCACCGTTGGCGTGTACATGACCGGCAGCATCAGGGACGGCTGCCTCAGGATCGTCTCGTAATAGATGTCCAGGCTCTTGGCGTGCAGCGCCTTCATCCACAAGTGCGCCCAGAGGTGGTGGTCCAACTGGATCATCGATCTCACCCTCGCGAGCGCGTCGTCCGCGCTCTTGACATCCGCCATGCCGCCGAGCATCTCCACCAGTGGAGCCAGCTCGGGCCGCCGGTTCCAGGCGGCGGGGCCACCAGCTTTCGCCACCTCCCTGGGCCATGAGAGGCGGCGGTCGGCGCCGCCGCCGGGAGCCTCCCTCCCGAGCTTCGGGTAGCAGATCATGCCGATGGGCATGCAGGCCACCTCGTCGTCGCACGGGGTCGTGGCAGCGGGCGTCTGGCACCACATCTGGCCGACACTGTTTTCGGGCACCGAGGTCAGCCGGCGGTGGGCTGGCAGATGCAGAGTACCGAACGCCAAGGGGCAGCTGCAAATCCTCCTCGGGCCCAACGCCTTGAACTGCACGGTGCCTACCAAAGTCAGAATCTGTTCGCAAATGTCACCAGGAGGAGTGCGTCCGCTTTCAGCATGGGGGAGACGAGTTCTGAGGCAAACGGGTCCTGGACCCCAGGGCCTTCCCCCAAGACGAGATCTTCATCCTGACTCGTTTTCTGACAGTTCCGGGGCCCGTGGAGGGCCAAGAGAGCCCGACAACGGCGAAACACCTCAGGACCTGTTTCTCTCGGGACGCGTTGTCACCATGACGCGGCATGTGGTTTGGAAGCAACGCGTAAGTCACGCAGCCGACGGCAGAAGGGGACGGTCGTCATCCGACAAAGCCCGCCAGACACCAGCAGCAAAACGCAGCACGGTAACAGGTCAGACCGCCACTGGGGGTCGATCGACTGGTACTGTTTTGTCCAAGGCGCGAGCGAGGCCACGACGAGCACAACATCGGGTGAGGATCCCGCGGCTCTGGAGGATGGCTCGGGGCCGCGGCCTTCTCAGAGCGTTCTGGAACGCTCTGAGCTCGTCCAGGAACGCTCTGGAACGGACTTATCCTCGTCTTGGCCACGTCCGATGTTTCTCACACGCGCCTCAGCAAGCGAAGCTCCTAGATTGCCCTGGACTTGTCCTGGAAACCATTCTGACAACTTCTTCGACGCGTCCGGCCGTGGTGACGGCCGCCACCTCCCCCCCCCCCGAAGGCTTCGGCCCTGAGGCAACAGAAACGATGCAAACAAGCACTAAATTCCCAGCGACACCAACCGCAGAGGCCTCAGCGTCAGCCTTCTCCGCCACCGTGCCTTGTGCACGTCGACGCGTGGAAGAGTGCGAAGGGCCGTCTGGTAAGGCTTCTGTGCTCTACTCAGGGACCCCCCCTTCTCGTGTCTACCCGCATGCATGCATCGCCCACCCTCTCGAGCCAACGATCCCTTGCAAAGAACAACGGGTCTGCGTTCCCGAAGCAACAATCCTTTGTTTAAAACGATGGATCCGCGTCCCGAACTTCAAAGAATGTCCATGCAGGCAGCCAAGGACAACAATGTGGTCCAAGATGCCTCATAAGGGCCCAAGGTGCCTCCAAGACTGCCCAGAAGGGCCGCAAGAGGACCTCCAACAGGGTCCGAAGAAGCCAACATCATTTCTTCCCCTCGGTTGTTTGACATTGTTTTCCCACGGTTGTTTGAATGATTTTCACAATCTCGCCTTTTTGGGTTTCCGTCAGCTCAAGACGGCGCAAGATGGCTCCACGATGGCCCCAAGACGGGCCAAGATACCCTCAAGAGTGTGCTAAGATGGTACAGCGTCCCTCCCAAGATGGCCAGGCATCTAAGACGGCCTCCCGCGGGACCCAATACTGCGTAAGAAGGCCTTTTGATTGCCCAAGCGGCCCACGACGGCCTCCTGACTCCCACCATACGGACAAGACCGCGCCAAGACGGCCCAAGAGTCCCACATCGGCATAAGAGGGCCCCAAGAAAGATCAACAGGGCCCCAAGGGACCCCAAAATTGCATCACAAGAGGCCAAGGCAGGCTCAAGACGGCCCAGAAGAGTTTCATGAACAGCTCATCATATGGTGGAAACGAATGGCGTAACATGTGACGGCCTTCCTCTTCCACATCCTGCTCCTGCTGCTGCTGCTGCTGCTCCTCCTCCTCCTCATCATCATCAGCATCATCATCGTCATCATAATCCGCAGCACCAGCACCAGCATCATCAACAGCAGCATCATCATTAACATCATAATCAACATTATCATCACCAAATTTCATAATTCGCCAGCCCAACGGGCAACACGCGTGCTAACATCTCTGGTGCGAATTTGAAAATGTTTCTGATTCGCGCGCGCGTGGCGGCCCCTGGGGGTCCCCAGCCACAGCCAGGTCCGGGCAGGTCCGGGTCAGAGATGTAGGAACTCCTGGGCGCAGCCTCGGAGGCCAACGGAGTGCACAAGTCGAACCAAGTTGGTCTCAAGGCGGCCAAAGAAGTGCCCAAGACGCCCCACGAGGGCTCCAAGACGACCCCAAGGGGGCCCGAAAAGGCAAGACTCAATGATGTTGCTAAGGTTTCTGACCGATTTTGGTCTTACCGCCTTTTCGAGCTTCCGACCGCCCAAGACGGCCCAAAAGTGCCCCAAGACGGCCTCCCCAAGTTTGAAAATGGTTGGAAGGCCCAACCAGCAGTTTCGCCCCAGGCGAAACCCAGCTCCACCTCTGTTGTATCGTAGTAACGATAGTCCCAGTAGTAGGAGGTCGTCGCGGGAGCGACGGGCCATCTCAAGCGAAGGATGTTTTCGGTCTCGATGGCGAAATGGCACACCTCGCAGTGAGGTGTAATCAGATTTGGGCGGGCGGCCGCTGGAGCACAAACGGCCGCGGACACACGCTCGTGACCTCTCGCATGTCTCCCAGCTCACTTTAGAATCGGGGGGAAGGGGGCGAAGCGGGAGCCCGCCGCTTCTATGCAGCAGGCACAGCAGCTACTATGTACCAAAGGGCAGCAAAAGGGCGGGGCCATAAGGAAGGTGGACCCGCGCGCAAGTTGCCTTGCCTGCGCCTTACTGTGCATGCGAGTACTCCTCAGGCGGCTGCAGACCGAGATGTCTGGCCAGCCCGATAAGGAGCATGACGCTTTAAATCATGCGTGAAGGGTTGCGTACGTCTTATGACCTGTAGGAGCATTTCTCGGTCGATGCTCCCCTTGGTGTGACCGTGCGCGGTCATATCGCGGGTGTTACACTCTTGAACACTGTGCACGATTCCTCGCTCCATCATCTGTCGCATCCAGCTGATGTGTCCTAAAAGAGTACACTCAGTCGGCTTCTTCAAATCTTTGCTTGACAAGGACTTAAAACCAGGCTCAGCAAGTGAACGACAGGCTTGCCAGGTGGCGTGCTTCCATGCCGTAGCAGGTTTGCCCCGCGAATACCAATCCACTCAGGCGTCGATAACGTGAGTCGCCGTGCAGGTCAACTTCGCCCGTGGGAGTCATCGCTCGGTGACGGTCTTCTTAGGGCAGGCCTGCAGTTTCCTGGTGATCGCGTTCAGTCGTCGCACTTGCATGTTGGTCGTTTCTTGGGCACGTTGTAGAGAGACAACATATACCATCAACCACGCCTGGGTGATTGATGCATGCGCCACTGCGCCTCTGAGGCTGACGAACATGTCTGCAACCATCTTGGGTGCTTGGGCGTCAGCGCCGGCGCCTGTAAGGTCAAGGTGTTGTATAGGACGGAGCTGCTTGGTGTATTTGTCTCGGTCCAACGTAACAATGCCGTCCTCATCGTTGGTATATATATATATATATATATATATATATATATATATATCACAGCCCAATTGTGCATGTGTGCTTGTGGAGTTTACACGTGCCAAAGGTGTCCTCCACGCGCTTGGCGCACTTGTCAATGGCGCCCTCTGCGTCTGTCATATTGATGTCATCAACATGTTTGGCCGAGAGCAGGTTGCTGCTCGCCTCGAACTCGTCGTCGCAGGACGTGGGTCTGAGGCCGAAGCCTCTTGTGATCCTTCTGAACTTTAGTGGGCGAGCTCGAGGTGCGTCCTTGGTGCCAGTACCTGGCTCGAGGCACTGCAGGCAGTGCTTCGACTCGTCGTCGCGCTCGAATCCTGGGTCAGTTCGAAGCGCCGTAGCCGATCCAGGCGGCAGAGTAAAGCACGCCACGCGTTCTCGCCAGTTGCCTCAGCAAGTTCCTGGTAGGTAAACCCTTTCAGGAAGGCCATTTTGATGTCGAGGGAAACAATGACCCATTGCTTCTTGCACGCTTCCGTGCTCGCGAGCAGTCTCTGGATTGGCCGCCGTGCTGTTCCCCAGAAGGTTTCCACGTCGAAGGCTTCGTGGTCCATGAAGCCTCGGAGCACTAGGCGTAACCTGATGGTGCGTTCCATCTCGCCCTTCTCGTTCTTCACGAACTTCCATTTGTGCGCGTGCCTCGAAGTCATGATGTTTGACGTTTTACATACATCTTGCATTGTAGAGCCCCTGTTGTCAAACCATGTCTTGAGTTCAGTGTCTAGTGCATGAGCTTTCGACACTCTTTCGGATTTCGCCTTGACGCCCGCCTTCGCGAGAAGGTCGTCTCCTTTTCACGACCGCAGCTCGCTTTGCAGCGGCGGCATCCTATATATATATATATATATATATATATATATTCGCATGGTGGTAACACGGCCGGCACCTAATATTCTGCCCTGTTGTTCGGATAGGACTACCTTTGGCATATCTGCCGTAGAGCAGAGTTCTACATACCGCCAGTGTTCGTCTGAGTCCAGTCCATAACTGCTATCTTCGATCGTGGAGCACAATGAGACATGCTATGTTTCCTCGATGTCGGAATCGCGTGGGCGCCCCCACTGAGGCAGGTGCCCCCGCTTTTCTTTAGCAATAGTGATCAGCGCACTGCTGTCTGGAATCATGTGTGGGTGCTGCGAAAATGTCCTCTAGTGGAGTTGCCTCCAGTAGTTCCCTTCCGCCTTGTAGTTCTGCATACCACACTTCCATAATATGTGCCTCGAGGTCGGCCTCCGATTCCTCATGTCGTGGGTAGCCGTCCATCCTCCTGTGGCGGTTCGGCTTCTGGGACTTCTCTTGCGGTTCCGTCCTGCGTCGGTAGATCCGCCAATTCCTCAAACTTTGTCATATCCTGGTCGAAGCCCGCTTGAGGTTTGGTGGGCTCCAGGCATTCGATGATTCTTGAATGTACTGATCCAATTGCATTGTGAATGTTAAAAGCGGTGCCCTGTGCTTCATAATAATGAAATCTGGGATTTACACCGTTCTCATAGTCGTCCACTGCGCAGCTGGCGGCGTAAGCCACCAGAGGTAGCTCGTGAAGACTTTTGGCTAACCTAACAGGAACTACATTCTCGATGCAGAAGATGTTTTTTGATAAGGTGTTGTAAAGCGAGATGCACCTGAGGAGATAGCCGGCCTGCACTAGTCATCTGAAACGCTCCCTTCTTGGTCGGGAAATAGCCGCATGTCATAGCAGGTCTCCCCGCCGGCAAACTGGCCACGAACGTGAACGCTGTCCGTAGCGCAGCACTGTCGGAGCCCAACCTCTCTGGCGATCAAAGCTTCAATAAAAAGAATGTCGTACATCGCCGTATTGTACCTGAGCGTCGCGGTTTCCCGCTCGAAGGATGACTTGGCCCCTGTCGGGATCGTTTCTTACGACCGGGAATAAAGCCATTCCAGCCTCCCCAGTCGTCCTTCGTGGTTGTGGGGTGGTGGTAATCAACTGAATCTCCTTCATCGTAGTAGTGTTGGCCGGTGATAGTTGTCGTAGTGGCCTATGTGATACTTCAATGCGTACCTTGCGTCTCATCTGTGCACGAAGATAATCCGACGTTTCCGTCGGCTGCTCGTGATCCAGGATAGGCAAGTCAGGGAGCGTTCCCGGTTGCCGTCCAAACAGGGCACTGCATGGAGACACCTCATTATAAAAGGTGAGCGAGTTGGCGGCACACAAGGCTTCATGCAGGAGTCGTGCGAACACAAGAGGTATGTCTAACGTGTTGAGTTCAGCTTCCATGACATGAAATAGATGGCGCAATCTGCCATTTCTGGCTTCGATCGTCGTAGCGCGTTGCCCACGCGGATGTATCCTTAGTTCAGGACCATTTGCCTTAAGGACTGCTTTTGCCGTGTCGTTGTTGAGGGCGCCCTCTCCATCGGAGTTACAATGCCTTTGCAGGCCCAAGCTGCATCCAGCACTGGTGGTGCGCATCCAGGATACTTGTCATTGTCTTGTCCGGTATCTCCATTCCAGTAGCATAGCGAATGCAAGGATCCATGCTCTGAAATGTCCTATGTTCTTGTCTGTAGAACATAAGGTCACATTCATCTTCTTCGTTGAACTTGCCAGGCAGTGTGCAGTAGATGGCATAGACGCATGCCCTGGCTTGTCCCAAGCCCTGCACTCCCGACGCGTGTCGCAGACACCTTTGATCAGGTTGAGTCTGACGTTGTTCAGGCCTATCTTGGTTAAGCTGAGTCTCGTCTTGGGCTCGTTCGCATGGAACCAACGCAAATGTGGCTTCCGCAGCTCGCGTGCTACCACGCTTGGATCAAGGTTTCGTAAGTTTTGTGGACTGATTTGTACGTCGAACCTTGACCAGTCTGGAAGTCACGGGCGCGCAGCAGGGTTACCCGCAGGTGGCGGTGGGAGTGGATATCCTCCTTTATGTCGGCCACGTCTGACTCTGACCTCTGGCAGTCGGATGTGGCCATCCGAACTACCCGCTCCGCTCGAGGCAGGTTGCCCTGCAGCAGGTTCAGCGGCATGTCTGCCCACCGTAATGTCGTGGCTGCTGTGGGTCTGGCTCTAGAGCTGGGTCTTGGTGCTCGTAGCCGCACAAGTGGTTGTGCGGCTTATGCCTCGGGTGGCGGTGCTGCTAATTCGGCAAAAGTTGCTGGTGCCTGTCCGTGATTGTCGGGCAGTTTCCAAATTTTGGCAAACTTGCATGTGACAGGTATCCGTGCATGTCCAGGCTTGTTCCAGCCGTGGTTCTTCTTGCAGCTCGGACATTCCCAATGGCAGTCTTCCTTATCATGCCAACTGCAGTGCTAAGGGTTTCTGTCATTTGGGCAAGCGCATGTAAACATTATCCGCGCACGCAAGACATCCATAACCCTCCCGAGGGCGGTCTCGTGATCGACCCGTCGGGTTGTCGATAGATAGTTGGGTCGTCCAAGTCATGTCCCCTCGCGCTGGCGACTAGCACGGTGGAAAAATAAGGGCGACCATGAAAAGGCGCAACGGTTAACTTGGAATAGACCGTGTGCGTTCTGAGCTGCGTCGACGAACAGAGACTGTATCCTTGAAGTATAATGTGCAGCCATGGACAGTTCGTTGTTACATGCCGACGCATGTTGATGATGGCCAGCACATCCTTTTCGTTCAGAAGGTGCAAGTAAAAGCGGTGGTTGGCCACGATCCCAGTCGGTTTTCGTATCAATACCCCCTGGGGGTCATGTGAGCCAGTAGTACAATGATCCATGTTCACTTTGCAAGTGCCCTTGCACGTGGCCAATGTGGTCAACGGTGGCATCTGATCCACCCAAGTACCCACCTGGTTGTTCTCGCAAGTAAACCCGTCGAAAGTCGTTGTGACGTACGGTAACGTTTCCACATAACTCTATATGTGGAAGATATTCTTTTTGGTGTTCATGCCAAGTGTCATAATTGACTTCGGAGTTGAACTTTGACGGTGGTCCAGTCGTTCTGCAGTTGGGTTGTAGTATGACAACACTGACGAAGCACACGTCTAAAAAAATCACTGCATCCTGGACATCCTTGTTTCTAAGGTCAACATATGAGAATTTTTCCATGGAAAACAAACCTCGGCATAATGCTGCGATGTACCTCCACTTCCTCCGCACAATTCCAACATGTCAACCTTGTCGCGTCGTCCATTGCATCACGTTTGGATTGTGGAGAATACATATGCGCATGATTCAGCAGGTAACCCTGCAAGTAATGAAGAAAGTTTCCTCGTCATCATCACTCTCCGTGTCAAAATCAAGGGGGGCGTCGGTGTAGTGCGCGCTGCATCCGAGACCTTTGAGGTCACCCCCGCAGTCGTCGTTGCCTTCTTCGACTGCCCTGGGTATCCTGCGTGGCTTGACGCCCGCGTCTTTGTCGGCTTTCGGTTTTCCTATTGTATGATTCGGGTATCAGTCGGTAGTGCTGTCTGTTGTTCAGTATCAGGTGAACTTAAAGGCGGAAGTTCGGCAATAAAGGGGAGCACGCGGCCACGCTCGATCAAAGGGGGAGGGGGGCGATGGTCATCGACGAACGCAACTCGCCTTGGGCGTGGTCGCTGGTCTCTTGTCCGGCGAGAACCGGTTCTGGCAGCATCCAGTATAACCGAATGCGAATGTTTGTCACACCATTCGGTAACGGCGCATTGTAATTGTACCCGGTAGGCTGGTCCTGGATCTTGATGTCTTGTATAATCTGATTGTCATCCAGGTTCATCGTTGCTCGTCGTGCGACATGGTCCAATCCAGGGCCATTCTTTGGAGACTGAACGTAAGTTCGAGCTCCTTTACCAATTCGAGTGTGAATGCGATGGTGTACAACACTCGTATGGCTTCTCTTTGTTTTGTGAAGACCCATTTTATCAATCAGTCTCGCGGTCACGAAAGCCAATGTTTCGTTGCGCCCTTCTGCCTGCTGAGCGCCTTGGCCATGCCAGTCCAATTCATGCTCAGCAAGTTGGGCAGGTTCCCCTGGAGTTTGACGCATGCATCTCCACAGGTAGGTTGAGATGCGCGTGAAGGTAGTTGCCACTTGCAGATATGATCCGCTAGGCAACTTACTTGAACGATCGTGTGTCAGGCCGAAATGGCAGCATCGCATACCCATGACCTGCAATTCGAGATCTTCAATGGCACCTCGTACGGGACCCTGTTTCAAGAGATATCCTGGTGGTCCCACAAGTACCATAGACACGCGTAGAGCCCGAGCTTTACGTCATCAGTTTTTGGATGCGTTGATAATGTGGCCCTGGCCGTTTTCCAGGCAATCTAACGTGCCAGTCAGCGGGCGTTGCCACCCATAGCAATTGATACTCCCCCGAGAGTAGTGCACCCAACTACTGTGTACCAGTAAAGGTCAAAACCTCTATATGTGCGATGCGGTCACACATGTAGCCGCGAGCTCGGATTTCAGCGCAAACTGTCCGTATGAAACCAATGACAAGTGCACGAGAATGATAATGATGCGATGAGCGCTCATTTGCTGCAGCGGCCACGCAGCCGGGTCCACTGCTGTCCTTGGCAGCCGCGCAGCCGGGCCTGTCAGTGCCCCTGGCGCGCACAGCCGGCGCCTGGCTAAAGAATGTCGGTTTCCCCGCGCTGAGATGACAGAGCCTGAGTGTTCGGCCTGTCGGAGCCAGCGCGGGTGGCCGTGGTGCGCGCCTGCCCCCGCCACTCATTTTCAAGCGATGGGAGCGTCCAAGTGCCCGTGCCATGCTGCGCTGCTGAGCCGCTGCTCGACATGGAAATGTCAAACTTCTCAGCGACATCATCCCCTCCCGCAGGTGTCCCTGCCTTCGCGTCGGGCGGCATCCACTTATTGCCCTCGTCGTAGATGGCCTGATGGACCTTCGCCTGCAAGTTCAGCAAGGCGAAGTCCTGGTCGGCCGGTGTGGGGGTACTCCCGAAGGACGCGTTGCTGTGATGCCACGTCTTCAAGGTGTTACTCAGCAAAGACTGGATCGTGAAGGCAAGCGTCTCTTCGTTGATGGAGAATCTGATGCCCTTGGCATCCTGAGACATCATGTATGCATGGGCGTCGCCCGTAGCAGGTGCCCCCACACTACTCGAAGCAGGTTGCCCCGCGACTGTCTCTGTGTCAGCTGCCTCTTTGACGAACAACGGGGCATCCTCGCAGTGAGGGTTGACTGCAGTAGTAAACGACATCGACCTTTCGTCCTCAGTTGCGGCCCCGTGCTCGTCGACCTTCAGCGGCAGGTGCCCTGAAGGCGTTTTCATCAAATCAAGTACTCGGGCACCCTTCCCAAGGAGGAACTCGTGCACACCAGAGCCGGGGATGGCCATCTTCACGCGCCCATGCTCCAGGATCAGGATAGTCCTCATGTTAGACATACTCCTCAGACCCAGGATAGCAGGGATAATGTCCCCCTGAACCCTCAGCCACGTCGGCTGAGTCGGTATCGATTCTCGGCGCAGCAGGTGCCCCCCCCGGTATCCTTTTCTTTGCGCGCAATTTTACAGTGCAAGGACTTGTCGCATACAGCGGCACCATGTCCCACTCCAGACACGTAGAGCGTCTTCGACAGGATCAGCTTCTTGATATCGTGTCCATGAGAGCGGGATACGCGTTCAAACGTCTATCCCGTTTCCAGACCAATGATGTGGATGTTGCTGCCGATGTCCAGAAGGATCGTCAACGTTCCATGCGCCATGGTCCCACTGTTCGCGGCCAAGGCCAATTCATGGCGTTCTCAGAATATTCCTGGCACTTCAGACAGCGTCGTACCATGCATGCCCTTGCGGCGCCTCTGCTCTAACACCCCGTCGTCCTTCGTCAGAGACGTGAGAGCGTTCATGTATCCGCGGGCCTCCCCCTCCGTAGTGGGGCTCTTCTCGGAAATCCAGGCCGCGGGATACTCGTCATGCATGCGCGGGCGCGGTGCAGATGCAAGCGGCATGTTCATGAACGTATCCTCGTCAGCGCGTATGCCTATCTGGCCATCTATGTTCACCATCAACACAGTGTGTAGCATGTCGCGCTCGGATATCGCACTGATGCCGCTGCGCACGCTCGCCGGGCTCTCCGTCCTGCGCTGGCTGCGCGGGCGGATGTCTCGCCTATATGTATGTGGAGCTTGAAGCTACTGTGCGTTCCTCTCGGCCGCTCTCTCTATGAGCCTCAGCCACATATCATAGGCCGGCAACGCGGCAGGTGCAGTCGTACAAGTTATGCCTGCATTGTTGGCTGTTTCCGCTATCAATAGCATAGGCGTATCCACGGCAGGCGCGGTAGCTGCCGTCGCATGCGCCGCGTTGGCTGATGAAGCAGGTTGCCCCGCAGGTGTTGTTGCGGCAACTGCCGTGTTGTTCGTCATCATCACCGTGATGTGGTTGAGCTCTTCGCGTAGGTCCCTGAGTTCGTTGGCCCCTCGGAGTATTTCTTCATGGCGATTTGCTGTATCTTGGTCGCCAGCAAGGGCATAATGAAACTCAGCTTTGATTATTAGACCAACGCCCCTGCAAATAGCGCAGGGCGCCTCAGTTGCAGCACCCTCCGAAGTACCAGCCAACTGCCTGTCCACATGAGCGTGCGCCACTCGGCCCCAGCACTGCGCATGGAATATGTGACCACACTGAAGCCTCCAGACCTTGTCGTGATGCTTGAAGTGGTCAAGGCATATGGCACACTTGTTAAAGTCACCGTCGCTGATGACCGGCGGCGTTGCCGATGGCCTGATGCGCGTCTGGCGCTCCAGAGTGGTTTCACCAAGCTCATACTGGATCGGTGGAACCGCCAGTGGCTGCGTGGCTGCAACTGCTGCCAGGTTGAATGCAGGTGTCCCTGCTGTGATTCGAGTAGCAGGTTGCCCCGCGCGACCCGGCGCCCCGTTCGCCTGCCGCTCATGATTGCGGCGCTGGCGGGCCAATAGCATTGAGAGGTCGGCCGGCTGCGCCTCGTGAAGGGTCAGAATCTCCCGGCGCAGCTCCCGCATGGATGATGGCGCTACCAGGCCGGGGGCCTGTTGAGGCACATCTGAGTCCATAGGGGTAGCCAAATATCCATAATGCGGAATCTGGCCCAGCGCACCTGACGTGTAAAGCCGCGTGTCAACTGAGACTGCCAGAAGGCGTCGGCTGTCGCCCGTGCATACGGGTTCTCCAGCTGCGTTCCCACGCGAGAGTGACCCGTCACCTGAGCATGGTAGTCAGGGTACGATGGGAAGTCCATCGGTGGTGCTGTAGGGCGCTCTGCAACTGTCGGATCGTATGTCGGATGACTGAGCAATGCTGGCACGTATCCGTGCCTATTGGGGTTGTCCGGTGATGGATTTGGGTCCGGGACATGCTCCCAAGGCGGCGTCCAGCTAGCGTTGGGGAGATCGATGCCGCCCCTGCGCATGCTCTGTGCGGCTCCGCGCATTTGCCGGTACATCCACTCTTGCTGACCAGCAAAACTCTCGGTCCTCTGTGCAGCGTTGTGGTCAAGGAATGCAGGTTGGCCGGCGTGTGGACGCGGCGATGCGAACGGCGATGTCGCCTGAAAGGCCTGGTAGAGCTGTGGGTCCATCCGAATGCTCGGGAGCCTCGCCTGTAGGCTGTTTGTGCTCCCAGCACTCTGTGGAGTCCCAAAGGGAGTTGTGGCCTTTCTCATAGGAGCAACGACGCAGGTTGCCCTGCAGGTACTGGCAACTGCTGCGTCTGGGCACGCCACGGATCGTTGGCGTACAACGTTTCGTTGGGAGTAATCCCACTCGATGACATACCAGTCACGTCCGCACTCTGGGCCTGGATCCATGATCCGTCGGATCCCCTTGCAAGTGTCACCGCTTGGTACCATTCTTGCATCATAAATACCGTAGAGAACTCGACCTCCTGGATAAGCGTCGGTTCGGGGCACTTCAAAATCAACGATGGTGCATCATTTCGAAATTCGCACAACTCGACGAGGCTAAAATCACGGTTCGCATTTCTGCGCGTTGTCCCACAGGTATAAGGGATGGACCCATACATGTCCCACTCGATTATACCTGCACTTCTCTTTGGGCAGAACGCCTATGAACTGGGCGATGTGAGTCGGAAGAATTATGCCGTTCCGGCCTGCCGACACTCAAATATCATTTGCTGCGCGCCAAGTGGCCATACGAGCGGGAAGCAAGTTTTTTACACTAACCATAATTAATACTTCGGAGTCGACGCGAAGGCCAAAGTGGATTCTGTTGTCACCAGGTAGCATATGGGCAAACATCAACAAACTGTCTGCCTTTTCTCTTGATGGTGTCGTCGGCGCGGCATGGCAGTCCTATGCGAAGTACATTCGGGATATGCTCCCATTGGGTACTATGAATGAAATAACAAGGTGCACCTGGAATGGTCAAACCCGTTATCCTCATATACAGTGATTCAGGGCATTTTATCCCAGGGCTGCTATCCATTACTTGGGCGTATGAAGTATGCATCGTGAGTCCTGGTAGCGAAATTGCACTTCTTGATATGGAGCCTCTGCTTCTGCATACCACCGTTGTCGACCGCGCCGATCTAGTTCAGCACAGCTAATGCTTGATATGCCCAATGGCGGTTGCTGAGACATCGCCAGAAAGTCTCCAGGTGTGTGTCCGCCGATGCCCCGGATTCCGTCGTCCACGCTCCGCCCAGATCCGCCTAACGGCGCGCACCACCTCGCGAACACTTCAGCGCGCTGATTCGCCATGGTGCTCTTAGCCGCGTCCGTGCGGCAGTGGGCAGCGATGCGAAAACCCTCCGACAAGAGACCGTGCTTCTGGAACACCCTCTGCAATTCCGTGTGCACGGGCGCCGCGACGAGCATTCCGCCGCCAAACGCCGCCACCGAGAGCGCCTGGGGCATCGATTCCGTGACGTACGCGGCGTGCTCTTTGAGGACGGGGGGCATATAGGCGTCCACCCACTCCCCGAAGAATCGCAGCGCATGTCCACTAGCAACCGCGGCTGCATCGATCGCCTTCGGGGCTGGCCAAGCTGGCAACCAGTCATCTCCGATGACCTCGGGGTCTTCCTCGCGCGGCTGCTCCTCCTCTCCGAGCTCGCCGCCGTCGCCGCCGCTCTCCTCGGCAAGCTGGCGCAGGTCGTCAGCCTCCGCCTCCACGTCCGCGGCCGCCGCGTCGGCCTCTACTTCCGACGACGCCTTGCCGCGCTCCTCGCTCGCTGCCCGACCCTCTCGGTCGCCGCCGCCAGCGGCGCCCTCGCGACGCACGGGGTCTGCCGAGGCGTCGTCTTCGGCGCGCCCAGCAGCGCCAGCTTCCGGCAAACCTTCCAGCGGCCCTCGAGCTTCCTCCTCGCCCGCTGTCACAGCCGCCTCCGCGGCTTCCCTGGCACTCGAAGCGGCCGCCGGCCGCCGAAGAGCGGAGGCCGCGGCCGCCCTCTTACCCGCACTCGAGGCCGGCGCCTCGGCCGGCCTCTTCTCGGCCCCGCTGGCGATGGACGACGGCGCCTGCCTGGATAGGCGCGCTCGGAGCGGCGACGAGCCTTCTACAGTGCTGGCCCGCGCCGCCGCAGGCGCCACGAAGTTGTCGAGGTCGAGGCGCCCCCAGCGGCTCCCATCCGGGAGCTTCGGCAGTTTTTTCGGGGCCATCAGCCGCGCCGAAGCGGGCCGCGCGCCGAGGCGGCCTGGCCGCGCGGGCCCACTGCGCCGCGCGCCTTGAGCCAGAAAACTCTGGAGGGCAGCCTACTGACCCCATCGGGGCCCTCTCGAGGCCCCCCCGCGGTTCCCAAGGCACATGTCCACGGACCAAACAAAAGCCTGCCTGGTTGTCTCACTGCCCGCCCTCCGCAAGGAGTGAACCAGATAATGAATATTATGGCCCTGGTCTTTCTCGCCCCTTCCTCCCCCCGCCCCCCTCTCTTCCTCCTCCCTTCCTTCTCCCTTCCTCCTCCCAGTATCCCCTCTCCTCCTCCCGCCCTCCTCTCTTCCTCCTCCCCTCTTCCCCCCTCCCTCCCCCCTTTCTCCTTTATTCCTCCTCCCTTCCTCCTTCCTTACTCCTCTGTACCTCCCCCCTTACTCCTCTATTCCTCCTCCCTTCCCCCCTTCCTTCCACCCTCTTCCCCTCTTCCTCCCCTTCCGTGCTTCGGGCCGATCGGGGATTCGACTTTTCTGTTCCGTGGATGGGAACATGATCTACCTTTGTAGGCTCTGTTTACCTGTTGCAGGAGCGTGCCTATTGCTTCCATTAGGTCTCGTGCGCCTTTGCTGCTGCTGCTGCTGCCGTTGCTGCTGCCACGCCAGGGGCCCAGGAGCGCCAGGCGAGCGAGCTAATCCGAGCCAAGGGGCGGCAACTGGCCCGCCACGAAGGCAAGTGGCAGCAGCAGCAGCATCAGCAGTAGATCTGCCAACGGCCGAACCCCTGGCATCTGTAAAATGGTCGTCGTCCTCCTCCTCCTCCTCCTCCTCCTCCTCCTCCTCTTCCCTCCCCCCATCCTCCTACCCACCCATCCTCTTCCTCCTACAGAGCGAGGGGGGGGGAGGGAGAGCAGCAACAAGAGCAGCAGCAACAACCAGAACCTTCGGCGGACAGGAACCGCTCTTGCTCTAACAGGGCGCGCCCTCGGCGCGCGAAGACTGGCTTGAAATGCTGGCAACTGGCAGCAGCAGGAGCAGCATCCGCAGTTGATCTGCCTACGGCCGACCCCCTGGCAGGTGTGCGATGGCCCTCCTCCTCCTCCTCCTCCTCCTCTTCCCCCTCCCCTTCTCCCCTCTTTTCCTCCTCCTCATCCACGGATCCCGATTCGCCTGCCTGGGGCGGCATCGGTGCAAGTTTCAAGTCTGTTGCGTCCTCGTGGACGCGCCCAGCAGAGTACGGCAAAACCCTCCTGCGTCTCCTGCTCCTCCTCCGCCTTGCTTCCCCCCCCCATCCTTCCTCATTTTTTTGCAGAGCGAGTGTCAGACTCCCCTCGACTAAGCACATCGCTCGCATTGTCCGTAGCAAACTTCCGAAGCTGGAAAAGCAAGGCCTGTGGACAACCCCCGTGAGAGACCGCCACGGGCTGTCACTGCGCCATTCCCCTGAACTCTAAACCGAGCGTCAGCCCGCAACTCGCAGTGCATATCTCGCGCGCTGGACCTCCCCCCGCCGCCTCGCTCTATCTCCTGCGCCCCCCTGCCTCCCGCGCCCCTCTCGTCTCAGCGAGGCGGCCCCTGGGCGCCGGCCGCTCGACTGGAGAGCGCGCCAGGCGCCCCCGCCGCAAAGAAAAACACCACCGTGCCCCCGGACTCCTGCAGCGCGCACCTACGCGGCCTTGCGCGCGGACTTGCGCACAGGGGCGCCGCCAATGCTGGCTCTCTTCGCCGCCAGAACCGCTGGGGAATGCGGCGTCGCCTTTGGAAACGACGCCGCGTCGCCCACCCTGGCCCTCTTGGCGGCCCCGGGCGCAGCCCGGGCGCACCCTTTCTGGTCAGTGCCGCCGGCCCCGCTCCCAGGCGCGCTGTCTGCTGCACCGCTGGCGCCCTCCGCCTCGCTCTCCCCGCTCACTGCGCGGCCGGCGAGGATCGCCTTCCCCGCGTTCAGAAGGATCTCGGGGATCAGGCGGCCCTCGAGCGCGGGAAACTCCTCCTTCGTCTTGTCAGGCTCCTCTGCGACGCTGATGAGGTTCTTCATGGCATCGCGGACCTTCTGCTTCTGCTGGGTCAGAATCCTCGACTGGCCTTTCGCCTCCCAAATCGACGACGTCACGTTCGCGCACCAGGCGACCAGGAAGAGCCGCTGTCGCAACTGTGACGTCATGGAGTCCACCTGCGACTCAAGATGGGGGTCGCGGTACACCTCCTTTATGAGAGAGAAGCCACCGATCACCTGGAGCGAACGCGGGGTGGCGAGGAGGAGCCGCGGCGGAATGTACTGGGAACGAGGGGAGCTCGGTGGGATGAGACAGCGGGGGACTGGTGAAGGAACACGAGGAGCTGGGGAAGACGGCGAACAAGGATCTGCGCACCTTGTTGACAGCATCAACCATCTTCCCACCCTTGCCGCCGAAGGTCTCCGGCATGTCCACGGTGCCACCGACAACCTTTAAGAACTCGGCCGCTTCCTGCAGCGTCTCGGGGATGGGGCTCCTCTCAAGAAGCTCCTTCGCGGCGCGCACGGCTGGCTCGGCGTCGAACCGCTTGACGGAGCGTTCAGCCCGCTCCTGCGCGACTTTCTCCAGCCATGGCACGGCCTGCGCGTGCAGCTCCTTGCTGGCCCCCACTGCTGCCTCCACATCTTCCAGAGAAGCGTCGAAAGTCTTCGCGATGACCGTCTGGAAGGCGCGCTCCGGCTGCACCATGTCCCCGAGCTGGCGCACGGCGTCGCTCGCGTTCTCCCACAGCTCCAGGTTCAGCTCGCCCCCGGCCTGCTCGGCAAGCTCCTTGGCGTCGGCGACGGCCGCGACGCTGCACAGCCACATGTCCGCTTCCTTCCAGGTGTCCTCGGGCGGCTCCGCGCTCAGCAGCTTGGAGATATTCAAGAAGGCCTGCAATTCCTTCCGTTGCCACGCCGCCGAGTCCACGCGCTTCAGAGACTGTTCTGCTGCGCCCTTGGCTCTGGCCAGAACGCCGTGGCCCAAGGCCCTGCGCACGCGCGCCGCCGTGCCCAGCGCGAGGGAGAACAGCGACTGCAGCCCCTCTACGTTGTCTTCCGCAGACACTGTCACGCCAGAGACCTTCAACAACGCCTCGGGGCTCTCCTTCAAGAGGTCGCACAACCGATTGGCTGTCTTCACTGGCTGCTTCATCCCAGGTACGTCGAGACGGCTGCACGCGGCGATGTCGGCGATCTTCTTCAATGCCCCGAAGGCGGTCTCGTGGGGGCCCTTGATGCCATCAGGCGCCCACTCCTCGACGGTCGACCAGCCGTGCTCCAACTCCAGCCGCTCGACGCACGCGGCAGTCAGGAGCTCCTCTGGAGAACGCGTTTCGGCGCCCAAACTACATTGAGAAGGCGCGCTGCTGCAGCACCTCTGGCACAAGGTGTTCTCCTCATCATCCTCCTCCCTCCTCCGCCTCCACTTCCTCCTGATCGTTCTGGCGGTCCCGGGTCCGGGGGTGGTTCATCTGTCTGCGTCCTGTTTCTCGCTATCGGACAAGGAATCTTCCCTCAGGCCTGCTGCGGCTCGCCCCACCTCCTCGCGGGGCGAGCGCAAGAGCAACCCGAAGACCACGTCCTCGAACGCCGTGCCTCGACAGGAGGCAAACACAGGCAACGGCGAGGTCAAACATCCCATGCTCAAGTAGGAGAAAATAAGGCGCGCCGCAGCAGCACCGGCCAAACTAAAACCAATGGCGGATCGGAAACCCTCGAACCTCATCGAACGGACTCGCGATCTTGCGGAGGCCCGCCCGCGGCCTTCCCTGGCGAGTTGGTGCCGGTCGGCCTCCTGCAGCGCGCCCGCCTTGGACGCGGCCTCCTTCTGCTTCTTGCAGGCGCGCGACACCTCTCGGTCCAATTCTGCCACTGCTCCCCGGCGGCATGGCCCGTCACCTGCGCGGAGAGCTCCCGGGCTGCCTGGGCGCACTGGAGAGCAGCCTCCTCGTGGGACCGCTTCTTCATGGCCGACTCCGCCCAACCAACGAGGACTTTGCCGCCCGGGCTCGTGTTCAAAGCGACGCCCAAGGCCCCCTCCAGCTGCGGGAGCGCCTCCAGCGCCTCCTCCACCTCAGTCAGCGGGGCAGTGCTCGCGCGCGACACTGCCCAGAGAACTTGGATTTGACCCTTCAGCTCCTCCTCCCACACTGGCCGCGCAGGGTCGGCGGGGGCCCGCTGGAGAGCATCCCGCGCGGCGCCAGCGAAGGCAACCACGGCAGCAAACGATCCGCCCCCCTTCTTGGCGTCCGACTTCGCGACGGCCGAAATCAGGCCCGTGCCGACTCGCTCGAGGGTCGTCGTCGCGAGATCTGCCGAGGGCGCGCCATCTGCGGCACCGCTTTCCAACAGGGACATCAGCTGTAACCAATCGCAGCGCTTGATGGCCTCGTCTGCCTTCCAGCTCCTGAACCGCATGTGGTACGCCACGCCGAACGCGATGTCCTCCGCCGCGGCGATCTCGGTGTCTTTCAGGAGAGTCTCGGTGTTCCCTGGCTTCTCGCTCACAGCAGCCTGCGGACTCCTCCGCCTCCTCTGGTCCCCCATCGCTCAATATTCTTCCTCCTCCGCTTCCGCCGCCTCCTTTGAACTGGGCCGGGGGCCTCCAAGCCCCCGTTCACAAAGAGGAATGAACAACTGAATGCGTACTGTAGCCCCCTCCTCCCTTCCTCCCCCATTCCTCCTCCCTTCCCCCTCCCTTCCGCGTCCCTTCCTCCTCCCTTTCTCCTGCCTTCCGCCTTCCTTCCTCCTACCCCCCCTCCTGCCTTCCCCCTCCCTTCCTCCCTCTCCCCCTATCGTCCTTCTCCTTTCCTCCTCCCTTCCTCCATCGACGACGACGACGACGACCGCGAACGCGACCACGACCGCGACCACTCCGCCTTGACGACCCGCACTGCCGCGGCCAGCGCCTCCTCTGAGCGCGCCAGCCACGCCTTGTTGATCTGCAGCGCCTGCGCGCCGTCATCCGGGATCTTCCCCATCTTGGCCGCTGCCTTCTTGGCCGTGTGGATGGCGCTCTCTGCGGCTGCCGCCTGCTCAAAAGCCGTGGCCTTGAAGTGGGCTCTCCCCTCCTTCGTGGACAGGTCCACATCTCCGCTGAAGTCGAGCAATTTGTAACACTCCCGGAACGTGTTGAAGAGCGTGTCGGCCTCGCCCTTGAGTTTCCTGCCGGCCGCTGTGAGGCTGAATTCGAGGGCCTTCCGCCCCCTCTTCTTCGACGCGGAGCCGTCCTCGAGAGGTGCTGGCTCGTCCGGCTGCCCGCCGCCCTCGTCGGAGTCGTCGGGCGGCTGGGCGAGCAGGGGCGCGGCCCACGAACCGCCGCTGCCACGCTTCTTCCCTGGCTGGCTCCGGCCCGAGCGCTGCGGGGTCGCCAAGGGCGGACTGGCGCCGCTGCCGTCGGCTGGCTGCGCCGAGGGCGCGGCCGTCTGAGCAGGGGCGCGGGCGGCTGACCTCTGCGGCGGCGCCTGCGCCGAGGGCGCGGCGCACTTCGAAGGGGCAGCGGCTGCGGGCGTGGCAGCCCCTTTGGCGGCAGGCCTCTCGGCTGTCTGGGCGGGGCGCCCGGACGTGGCCCTCCCGGTCGTCTGGGCTGGTGGTCTGGCCTGCGGCTTGGTCGCAGCCTTGGGCGCGGGCTTGGCGGCGCGGGCCGTGCCCCGCGGGCCCGACAGCGCCGCGGCCACGAGATCCGTCTCTTCGGCGTCCTCGTCGCTCGCGGGAGAGTCGGACTGGTGCCCCTCCGACGGCGCGCTCTCTGCTGCACCGATCTCCGCGCACTGCGTGGCGCGCCGCAGGGCTGCAATTGGGGCCACGGCGGCCTCGGCAGCAGCCGCAACCTCAGCCGCGTCCGCGTCGTCGTCTGACTCGGCCACAGTCGCCAGCGCCGTCCTGTCCTCCACCTTGCGATCGTCGTAGTCCGCGATGTCGTACAAGAACTTCTTCGCGCCGTCCTTCATGACATATACAACCTGCCAGTAGGAGAGCAGAAAGGGAGGGCATTTCAACGATGAAGGAAGCGAGTGGGAAGACGACTTGGCAGCGCGCCTCCTGCCAGGCGCCGTCGATGAGCTCCTCGCCGCGACAATTCGGGTCCGTGGGCAGCGGCGTCTCAGGGAAAGCCTCGTGCCACTTGCTCACGGGGCAGGCTTGATGCCAGTTCGCAGACAGGCGACGCCCGGAGACCTTGACGGAAGATACCTGGCGAGCCTGCTGGATGTCTCCCGCGGCCTGCCTGGACATGCGGCGGCGCTTCTCTGGGTCCTTCCCCGCCTGGCTCTGGACGTACGCATCCACCTTGAGCCGCACGGTCTGCGCCCGGCCCGCATCCTGGCGCACCCACTTGATGTACTCCTTCAGCGGCTTCTTCTCGCCGCCAGGCAAGTGGGGGTCCAAGAGCACCGCCTGCGAGAGAGAGAAAGAGAGAGAGAGAGAGAGAGAGAGAGAGAGAGAGAGAGAGAGAGAGAGAGAGGGGCTGGACCAAGTCGGAATCGCGTCGGACATGGGTCGGGGCCGCGTGGGACTCGAGTCGCGTCGGGCCCCGTGCAGGATAGGCCGGGCGGGGCACCCCTGCGGATCGAGCGGAGGTGGAATGTCCAACGGCAATGCTCGAAGTCGCCTCGCCGCGACCAGAAAAAAATGCATTCCTCTGCCGGTTGCCCTTTTTCTCTTGCGCGGAATTGCAATGCGCTGAATTTAAAATTGCATCTTTTTGTGAATTTATTGAAAAAAATCATTTCCCCCCAAAAAAAGTTATGTTCACCAAAACCACTTTTATGTTCACCAGGGCGATTTTATGTTCACCAGGGCGGTTTTATGTTCACCGGCCGGAAATTCAAAAAACAATTATGTTCACCAAAACCACTTTTATGTTCACCAGGGCGATTTTATGTTCACCAGGGCGGTTTTATGTTCACCGGCCGGAAATTCAAAAAAACAATGGGAAATAGAAAAACAAATCAGAAATAGAAATTTGCAGCCCGCGCGGGCAGAGAAAAATTGAAAGCGGCGGGCTCGATTTCAGCGAAATGTCCCTTGCCCGCCTGCCTTCTTGCGCAACAGGGCCTTGCAAACCAGGCACAAATAGCCCGTGGCCTGGCGGATCATGCTGCCATGGTCGGTGCGGTACTTCCACGGCCAGTATCCGCCGAACTCGTCCTCGTTACTCGCCTGGGGATACGGGCTCGGGTCCGTGCTCTCGTGGGCGCAGAGACCGCGCGTGAAGCTGGAACCATCCTTCTTGTTGAAAGGTTTCACCAGATAGCCAGCCCACTGGCCAACCACCGCGAAGGCGACCTGAGAGGAAACGGGAGCCAAGAGGGAGGAAAGGAGGCTAGGCGAAAGAAAGGAAGGACATAAGGAAGTGCACAATGACGGGGGCCCCTCGACCTCGAGGCCGTGCAGCATGCGGCCCCGCCGCAACCCCGAGGCCAGAGACGGCGCTTTCTCCGTCTCCCCGTCGGTGTCGGAAGGCGATGCCTTCACCGTCTCCGCGCGGGACATCGCGGGGAGCGAGGGGGCGGGCGCGGCGGCGGGCAGCGAGGCGCTGGCGCGGACGGCAGCTTAGCCGCAGCTCGGGAACAATGCTGCGCCGAGAGACGCGGCGAAACAGCGATTGGAGCAACGATCAGGCGACAGCTGCGCGATTGCAGCGGGCGGCCGCGGCGGCGACAACGGCTCTGAGAAATGCACTTTTACACGCCTACGCTTCGTATCTGTCCTGGCGGGAAGATCACCCGCCACGGGCCCGCCTCTCCTCCGAGTCCCTCCAAGGCTGGCTCTCGGGCATGCCCTCGAGGACCGCGCGAGCAGCGGCGATCTGCGCTGGCGTGGGCACCTTTTGTTTATGGTCTGCCTTGCTCCCGCATCCAGGGGCCTCCCCCAACCACCACCACAAAGCGGCCAATGGTCTGACCCTCGATTGCTGGTTCCATGAACAGCCTGGATGGAGGCCACAGACGGCGCGCATGTCGTAGACGGCGAGGGCCTCGTTCTCGACAAGGCGAATGTAGTGAGGACGGCCAGCCCCAGCGGGATGTGGGAGCTGCGGGTATCGGGCGACGCGCGGGCGCCTCGGCGCGCCCGCGGGGGGCGGCGGCGGCGCCGCCGCCGCGGCGTGGCCGCCCAGCGGCCCGTGCGCCAGAGCGGCGTCCGGCGCTGCTGCGGGAGGCGCCTCCGCAGGCGCGCCTTCTGCTGCACCCTGCGCCCCGCGACCTCTCTGCCGCCAGGCGGCGGCGGCCCCCCAAGCGGCCTTCCAATCCTTCGCGTAGTCAGGCTCCTCATCCCCGCCACGCGCGCCGCTGCCCCCCCCGTCGGCGGAAGCCCCGCCAGGGCGGGAGTCGGCGAACGCCTGGAACCAGCCCGTCGCCAGGTCAACGTCCTTCTCGTGGAGGCGTGCCTCGTGTAAGTCCCGCTCCTCCGCCCAATCGACCGAATGCTGCAGCTCTGAGCAACCCATGCGCGGGCGCGCAAGAAGTTCGACCCAGCGCAGCTCAGCCCGGTCGCGCCCGCACACGCGTAAGATGTGGAGGGCGACGTCGATCTCAGTCATCATCTTCAACACTCTGCGGCCCTTCCTCTCCACCCAACACCGGCGCAGAGAGAATGGCACCTCGGGGGGCGCCGCGCCGAGCCCGCATGGCTGCCCCACCGCGTCGCACTCGCAGAACTCCCCCGTGAAAATAGGACTTTTCAAGTGCGAGAAGTTGCGAATCATCACACAGCCTCCAGGCCCTGAAACTTGGGGGGCCAGCATCTTCCCGACAGTCTTGCACCTCGCAGGGGCCACCAACAACCGCAAATCTTCCACTACGCCTTGGTACTCCCCCCGCAAGTCGGCGACGCCGCCAAGGCATTCTGCCGCGCGCGTGCAGCAAGGCCGCTCAGTTGGGAGGCCGCAGCGAATGAGTCCTGGAGGCGCCACAGCAGCATTGTACATTTCGTCAAACGACACGGCCGTGGCTTCCACGAAGGATCCCCTCTTCAGCTTCGCATCGACATGTGCTTGCACGGCTGCGGAGACAAGGTCCTCGGACAAGGGGAACTCGTCTGAGCCGAGACCCCAAGGCCAAGCAGCTTCGTCCGACTGGTCAACGTGGTCGCGACAGATGCGCACGTACTCGTGCAGCGGGTCTGGCTTCATCCTCTCAGCCTTGTTCGCGCGCCGAGCCGCCTCTCTCCAGCTTCGCCTCTCGGCCTCGGATGCAGCCCGCCAGTCCGCGGCCGCCTGTAGATACAGACGCCGCTCGTACTCTCTCGGGTCTGCCCATGGCGCCCGCGGCTGCGAATCTCGCAGATCAGCCACGCGACGGTGGTAAAACATATAATGGCCCAACCTCTTGCGCCGCTGGTTGCCTCCTTTGCCTTGGGCCCAGATCGGTTTCGAGTGGCCGCTCTTCTGCAGGAGTCGGCCCCGCTTGGTGCGCAAGTCGCGCCCGCGGCGCATTCTCCGCCCCTCTTCGTGACAGCGAACAACCTCGGAGATCACGTGCTTGGCGGAGAGCGTCGCGGCGTTCGGAGGTCTGTTGTTCATCGTCTGGAGGTGGGCCCTCATCCGCGCAAAAGCCAATCCCACGCGCCCTTCAGGGCGCAAGTGGTCGAGGGAGATTCCTCTTCCAACCCCCATTCTTTCCCGTTTGCGGAGGGGTCTACCCCTCTCCCGCGCCCCCTCCCCAGGACCTGGGCGCGGGGGCCCGCAATAGGTTAGAGCGTCAAGAATGGCCCAAGACGGCCCCTAGGGTCGCAGACCGCAGCCGTGAAAAAGCCAACTCGCCTGGGCGACGTTTCTGGATGGGCTGGTGGGGATCTGCGCAACGCCAACAATTCGGAATGCACCGTCGAGGCCATCGCGTACCTAAAGCATGCGGAGAGAAAGCGCTGCACCTCTGGCAGGAAAAGGTCGTCAACGCCCGTGGTGCACATCTTCCTCAGCCTCAAGGAGAACCCCGAGTCCAGGCAACACTCGTTTGCCCGAAAGAGTTCTTCGCCTTCTGCGCGGCGGGCCCCCATGTCCAGGGAGGCGTCCACGAGCCGCATGAGCCTCCATGGGTAACCGCTCAAACGAATGTCGAAACGACGATAAAAGGACCCAGTGAATACGTGGACGATGGCGTCTGCTTCGCGGAGGACCTCGCCGGGCCAGGACGCGAGGGGGCCGTGCAGGGCAAGCGGCAATCTCCACAAATCGTAATGTCCAGCTGCAGCGGGGTCAAAGGCTGAGCTCAGCTGAGCGAGCGTGTCAAAGACGACGCTCTTGCAGAATGACGACAGCGCAGACCCCTTGGGGTCGAGCCAGCCATGCAAAGACCCACGTTTGAAACATGCGTAATGAAATCGCACCCCCACGGCGGCCACGGCCACCCACAGGACCAGCCGTTGCCGCGCAAGTAGATCGGAGAGAAACCTCATCATCTTGACGGTGCGAACACGCTGTTCACGCCTGAAATCCCCCAGGCCCGCTGCGCCGCTGCCGCTCTCGAGGCCGCCATCTTCCCGCCGCATGGCGCGCGCAGCAGCGCCGCACGTCTTCTCGAGCGCACACGGCAGCAATCCATGCAAGGAGATCAACAGCAGCATGACGCACGCGGTGGGATGCACAGTGTTCCAGCGGTTCAACGCGGGCACTGCCAAACGCCTGCGCAAAGGAACCATCACCGCCGCCACCGCTCTGTCGACAGACTCCTGCCTGTTCGCGCAGCAGTCGCGGCCCCTGCAATGGTGCACAGGCCTCTCTTGAGACATGTCGCCGGTGAACATCTCCTTGATCAAGTCGACCTCTGGCTTGGTGAGGCCTCTACGTTGGCCGCGCGCCGCTGTCACCTCCTCGTCCTCCACGTCCTCATCCATCTGGCGGTCGCAATACCCGAGCAGCGCGTCGAGCTTCCCCCTGCCCGCTGGATTCGGCGCGCCCCGCCGCACCTCCAGACCAGCCTCCTCGTCCGACAGGATTTGCCGCAGAGCTGTCTCGAGGGCCCGCAAGTTGACCCCTGTTTGCAAGTGTCTGACAGTGGAAAACATGCCGCCGACGACCCCCGTCATGTCCCCGACCGACTGCAAACATATTGCGGTTTGATGCTGCAAACAAAAAGAAGGCAACAGGAGGACCCACCAGGGCAACGTCTGCAGCAAATATTTGCACACCAGCCCGTTTGCGGCCACAGAATCGACGCTCGGGGACAAGCACGCCAGCAGCGCCGACGGCCAGAGCTCATCCATATCCACGCGCAACGCCCGCGCGAGGCCTCCGAGCATGCAGTCGGCGGTTGCAGATTCCAGCACGGACGGTGGGAAGATAAGCTCTTGGCTGTGGACGCGGAGGTCCTCGTCTTCCCAATGCAACACGCCGTGCTGTGTCATCACTTGCTGCCCACAAGGAGGCTTGCCGTCGTTCAGCTGCACAGTGAACTTGGTTTCGCCCCACTGCAGATGCATAACCAACCAATTGTGTTCTGTCCCAGGCGCTCTGAGCACTTGGCGCTCTATTTGAACACGTTGGCTGTCGCAATAAAGCTCCGCCAAAGCCGATCTCAATTGGCGAACGAAAAGATGGCTGCCTTTGATTCCGGTGCCTCTGAAAACCTTGGCGACGCTGCTAGCAGCCATCCGCAGATTCTCTTTGCTGAACACTGCGCGGAGCATTGTCCGAGGAAGCTACTGATCCCAGCGAGATCATGGCGACTTCTTGCGCGGGCCTTCCTGCCCCTCCCCCATCACGTCCACCTGTCGCTTGGCATTGTCCAACTTGTGCGTGGCCATCTGCGCCTGCAGCTCCATGTCCAGCTGGAGCCGCGCATCGCCCCTAGCCCGACGAGCTGCAGCGGCAGCCGCGCCCAGAGGCACCAGGCCGCGCCTGCCTGGGCGGGGCCCGGGGCGGCGCGCTTCTGCTGCACCTCGAGCCCCGAGCCCATCGCCGCCCACGAGGCGACCCAACGCGCCCCGAGCAGCCGCGAACAGATCCATTCGGGCATATGACCACCAGCGCGCTGGAGCCACAAGGACTACAGATGCACGGCTCACACGATAGAGGCCCCCAGCCTCCTGCTAGGTTTCTCCTCTTCCGTTTCCTCCTCCTCCTCCTCCTCCTATTCCTCCTCCTCCTTCTCCGGTTTGCTCGACGCGGGCCCGCGCGTCACTTCTCGAGCGGTCACGGGCGCCACCGATGACGCTTGCCACCATGCGGAAGGCAGCGTCGGGTAATGAGCAGGGGTGCTCCCTGGCTTGTCACTCACAGCAGTCTGCTTTCTCCTGCGCCTCCCCTCCTCCTCCTCCTCCTCCTCCTCTCCTCCGCGTTCGTTACTTATTCCTCCTCCCGCGCCCCCCCCCCCCTCTTCCTCGAGGCGGCCTGGCGCTACAACGTCTTGCAACGACCACCTTTGAAGCGGGGGTGCCCCCAGCATCCGTTCGCCGCACGGAGTGACCACATAGTGAGTACCTTAGCCTTCGCCTTTCTCTCCCCATCCTCCTCCCGTCCTGGTCTCTTCCCCCTCCCTTCCACCTCGCTTCCTCCTCCCTTGCTCCTCCCTTTCTCCCCCCGTCCTCATCCAATCCTCCTCCCTTCCCCCTTGCTCCTCCCTTCCTCCCCCCGTTGGCCCCCCTTCCTCCTCCTGTCCTCCTCTCTTCCTCTTCCCTTCCTCCTCCCTTCCTCATCCCCTCCTCCTCTCTTCCCTCTCCCTTCCCCCCCCCTTCCTCCTAGTCGCCGCGGCGCGGCAGGAAACGCATTCACAACAGTCGTTTCAATCATGAGCCGCCGCAGCCGCGGGGTGCGCCACAACCACAAAGGAGGAAAGATGTCCGCTGACGAAGACGACGACGACGACGACGACGACGACCACGACGGGCTCCACGACGACGACGACGACGACGACCACGACCACGACAACGACGTCCACGACGACGACAACGACGACGAACGCGACCACGACCACGACGACGACGACCACGACGACGACGGCCACGACGACGATGACAACGACGACCACGACGAGGACGAGGACGAGGACGACGACGACGACGACGACGATCACGACCACGACCACGACGACGACGACGACCTCGGGAAGCCCTCTACAGATACCCTTGGGGTAATTTTGGGGGAGGAACCTCTTGAAGCCTACTCGGCGTCCTCTCGGGGCCGTCTTGGAGCCCACTGGTGCCTCTTGGAACCTCTGCAAGCTTCCCCAGGCCGCGTTGGGGGGCTCTGTCAGCCCAGGGTTCCCCACCTCGTTGGGGGTGCTCTGTCACCCGACATCTTCTTTTTTTCATGTGCGAACGTTGCGCACGAAGCTCTCAAAGGAATAATCCGCAGCGAATTGGCGCCGTTCCAAATGCCAGCAATTCGGGCGCGGCTGCTTTGCAGGCCGTCACCAGGAGAGGGAGTAGGGAGAAGCGCGCTGATGCTGCACCAGAGGAGGCGAAGAGGAATGAACAGGTGGCGGGGGCTGCCTGCTAGTTGGACAGCTCGCGGGAAACAGATAAATCACGCCGCTCCGCAAACTTTATAAACATCCTCGACGCTCACGTGGTCGACTGGAAGTTTGCCGTCGGCGGGCGGGTACCAGCAAGTGGCAAACAAGCCTTTGTACCGTTGAGCCCTCGACACCATGCAATCGACCATCTGATCGTCCAGGGTCACTGGCGTTTGCACCTCCTCCCTCAGCGCCTCCACCGCCCGCCCCTTGTCGGCGTGGTGGCCCCCCAGAAGCCTGCGCTCTGGATGAAACGGCAACCCCTTGGTTTGCAGGCCAGCCCTGACGAGCTCATTCAGCACGAGTTCGGGCCTGCACACGAGGTCCTCGTGCCGCGCGACGAGGACGCGATGGGTTGGAGACGCCGGGCTGCCCACGCCAGTACCGTGGAGCACTGCGGCCATGTAGTGGCACCACAAGTCGAACGCATCCTCGAACTCTGGATCGTAATCGACGCGGCCTTTCGCCCAGGCGGGCCAGCGGACGTGCACAGGTTCGTCTCTCGGCCCCCGCAAGAGCCAACTCACGCCCCCCATCCTCCGAACCCGCTTCGTGCCGCTGGCAGAGTTCGGCATCAGTTCGTAGGCGCCCTTCGACATCGCCCTGATCCACCTGGGGGAAGGGGATTGCGAGAGCAGCATGGCATGATAGTTTGGGGGAAGTGAGAAGACGGGAGGGCAGGCAGGCTGATACCTCAAAAGCTGGCGCGCTTCTGCTGCAACATTGGCCCGAAAGACCCGTCGGCCGCCTGGTCGGCTCGCGCGTGCACACCAGAACCGCCACTGGGCGGCCCTGCTCATCCTCTGGCGGAAACTCCAACGGCGTGAGGAGCAGGTCGTGCTTCCACACGTGGCGGCCGTTGAAGGAGACGCACCCGTCCCACCTGCTCTTGCGCACCTCGACGTCGAAGTGCCGCTCCATGTAACTGTGGAGGGCGTGCGTCCCCGTTTTCCAGAGCCCCTGCACGACAACGCACGGCCGCTGGTACTTGCCGCCTGCATTGAGCTGCAGGTGGTCGTCCTGCATGCGACAGTACCCCACGGGCGTGCCCACCACAGGTACAGGCAGCACAACGTGGATGGACACCTCCTCGAAGTGGAGCGGCTCCCCTGGGCTCCCGCGCGGCACCTGTGACTGAGAGGGGGGGCCAGGCGAGGACTCTCCCTTGGTCTTCCCGTGGCCTTCCTGACCCCCATCATGCCTGATTCCAGTATAACCTCCCCAACCCCCTCCCCTTGGGAATGGGTCGATTTCCACGACGACCAGAGTCGAACGGGGTGGAGGTGTGGTCGGAATCGATCAGGCGGAATCTATTGGAGCCAATTGGAATCGGAATCGATCGCGCTGGGGATCGGATCGAACGCGGGCCCGACGGGAATCGCTCGGCACTCGGGCTCCTCGAAGAAGCCCCGTCAGACGCGTTCGGAAGCGGACTCAGAATCGAGCGGACTCGATAGAAATCGAAATCGGAAACGTCAAAAATCAGACTCGGCTTCGTCGCCCTCGAATTTTGGCCCCGTGTCCGCGTAGTCCACGGCGACGGCGCCCGTCCCCGCGCCGTCGGGCACGGGGGGCGGCGCCGACGCATCGGCAGGCGGCGCCAGCGGCGGCGGCGGTGGAAGCCCAGCCGCTACGACCTCCGCGGTCGCGAAGGCTCTGGCAGCTCTGCGGCGGGCCTGTCCTGCAACGGCGCGCGCTGCAGCGCCACTCGTTCTCTGGTGCGCAGTCTCCCAGTCGGCCGCAAGCGACGCGAAGGCCTCGGCCTCGGCGCTGTCTCGGACGACGCGCCTCTTCGACGCAGGCTCGGGCGGGCCCGCCGGACTGTCCACCTCCGTGTCCGCCTCCGTGTCGGAGCCCTCCACCACGAGCGGCGCCGCAGCAGGCGGCCCTGACGACGAAGCAGCAGCCCCGGCGCGCGCGGCAGCACCAGACTGGGCCGCGATCGTCGCGATGGGGATTTGGCCGCCGACAGCGCCAGGCGGCCCCGTCGACATCTCCTGGCCAGCGTCGGGGGCGGGCGGCAGCGCGAGCAACGGCGTCGGAGGCGCGTGCTCGAGCGACGGCGGCGCCCCGCACTCCGACCAGGGCCCGAGGAGAAGCTGCGGGGCGGCCGACTCGCCGTGGATCCACGGCTCAGAGGTGCTGAACACCAGGAGAGTGCGCAAGTCGTCGGCCGCGGTGTCGGGCACGCCCAAAGGCGACCAAGGGCAAGGCTGCATCGGCGTCGGGGGCCCCCTCGGGGGGGCGCGGCGCCCAAGGAGAACCTCGATCCGCTCGTTGATGGCGGAAAGAAGCAGTGCTCGGCCAGCGATGGGAAACCGCCCCTGCTCCTCCGCGCGCGGCGGCGCGCGGCTCGCCAGCTCCAGCTCCATGGACTGCTCGGCCTCGGACGGTCCAGGCGCGGGCGGCTCCTCTGGCAGCGGCGGGCCCGGCTGCTCTGGGAGCCCCTGGCGCACGCCCCCGAACCAGTGCTTCAGCCGCCACTTCACCTGCGAGTCGGCGGGGGGGGGACATGAAGGAGAGAGAAGGGCGTGACAGGAACATGGCGGGCCCGATTTGCAAACTATGCCGATTCACCTTGCTCTCCCGATTCTTGCCGCCCCGCTTGTGCCTCGCCGAAGCGAAACCCTTGGCTTCCCACGGCGGAACGCTCTGGGAGGGGCCGGCGCGCTCGGCTGCACCATGGCCCCCCCCCTCGTCGCGCCATGGAGCCGCGGCGTGCGCCTCCGCCTCCGCCTCCGCGGCAGCGGCCCTGCTGCTCGAGGCGGAGGGCCACCGCCGGGCGCTCCGCCAACCGCTGTCGGAGGCCCAGGCGGAGGACCGCCAGTCGCCGTCGGAAGACCACGCCCCGCTCCACCAACCACCCCAGGCCATGGCGTCTGCCAGGGGCAGCGGCAACGGGAGCTGCGAACGCGCAGCGCGGCAACGCGTGCTCGCTGCTCGAACCAACGCAGCAGCAAGGAGCGAGAACGCATGCATGACGCCTCTTCCCCCTTTTCCCGTGTTCCTTTTCCTCCTCTTCCTCTGCTTCCCTCTCCTCCTCCTCCTCCTCCTCCTCGTCCTCCTCCCCCTCCCCCCCCTCCTCCTCATCCTCCTCTCCTCCTCCTCCTCCCCCTCCTCCTCCTCCTCCGCCTCCTCCTCCTCCTCCTCCCCGTCCTCCTCCTCTTCCTCCTCCTCCTCCTCCTCCTCCTCCTCCCTTCCTCCTCCTCCTCCTCCTCCTCCTCCTCCTCCTCCTCCTCCTCCCCTCTCCTCCCCCCCCCCCTTCCTACTCCTCCTCCTCGTCCTCCTCCTTCTCCTCTTCCTCCTCCTCCTCCTCAGCCTCCCCCTCCTCCTTCCCTGGGCGCTGGTGGACCCTGCCACTGCCACTGGGACCTTCACCGGAGCTCCCTCATTATGGGGCCACGGGGCGTGCGAGAGATGCGCCGGAATTGACCTGCGGAGAGCGGCCGCAAGGATGGGAGGAGGGAGGGGGGGAGGGGCCCGATACACTCATAATCCCAGATACTTTGAACAAAAACAAGCAACAAAAAAACACATAAATTCAAGTTATTAATTCATAAATAAAATAAATTTTTAAAAAATGAATTTCCAATTAAAAACCAAATAAACAATGTAAAATCTGAATAAACAATAGAAAATCATAACTTTTGAATTCCCGGTTAAAAATCTCACTGGCGAATAGATTTCCTTCCCTACAGGATCCTTGAATCATCCTAATTCGCGCGGTGCCTGTTGGCGAACAATGCCGTCGTTCTGTTCGCCAACTTCCCTGGGTCGAAGCTGGCCTTCAGGCTCATCTGAACCTCCGTCGTCCTGAAGCAGGTTGCCCCGCGACCATGCCCTTCTTGGCGGCGCGATCTCGCGGGAGTGGGCGCTGCGCGCCGCTTGAGCGGGCGCGCGAGTGCCTGCGATGATGACCCCGCCGATGATGGCATGGCGGGTTGCTCTCAGCTGCCCACTCCCCATCGCCATCTTCAGCCCGCCCTACGCGTCTGTCTCGAAACCTTGCGGCTCGATGCGCGGTCGTGTAGTACGGAGGTACTGTGAAAGCCTTCATTCTGTCCGAGTTCGCACTGGACCCGCTCAGAAAAGTCACTGGCACCACGCAGGTTAGTTACCCCGCGAAGGGCCATCATAGCAAATTGCCCTGCATGTGGGATTTCCGATCGTCTGCGGTCGGAGCGCCAATTCTAGCTCCTCTTCCGCGGCCGGCATCGCGTCGTCATCAGAGCTATCCGGCCTATATCCGTCGGAGTGCGCAGGTGCCCCCGCCACCTCGAAGTCCGAGTCGGCGGATGACTGGCACTCCTCGATGATCTTCACATGTGCAAGTTGCCCCGCGATCGGGATGCCCGGCCAATCTGCGGGATCGATCTCGTCGCGACCAACGCGCGCCTCCTCGCGGAGCTCCTCGGCGCACCTCTCGAAGGGCAAGCCGGCGCTCATGCATCTCGCAGACGTTAAATGGGCAGCGGCAGTGGGGTCACCTTCTGATTCGGCAGAAAATGTTTCGACATCGACATGCTGAATCTCGGAGTCGGTTCGCGCCAAATGCATCGACGGGCCCATGCCTCTCCTGTCGCCTCGGGGGCGCTCGCGACAGAAAAGCTGGGCGCTGTGGCAGATGCCGCGCGCCATGGATTCCCCGTTGGCGTCCTTCGGGTTGCCCCGTCGCCCCGCGCCTCTCTCTCTCTCTCTCTCTCTCTCTCTCTCTCTCTCTCTCTCTCTCTCTCTCTCTCTCTCTCTCTCTCTCTCTCTCTCTCTCTCTCTCTCTCTCTCTCTCTCTCTCTCTCTCTCTCTCTCTCTCTCTCTCTCTCTCTCTCTCTCTCTCTCTCTCTTTTTTAAATTGTTTTTTTTTCCTGCGGCGCGCTTGCGGCCCCCACCCTTCCCCAGGAAGATCCCCTCATGCTGTGGTCCCGCAAGGGGGGCCAATAATGATGGCTGGCATGCCTCAACCGCGCAGCCGTCGTCGTCTACCTCTGCCTCTACCTTTACCCTTTGACCTAAATGCGCGCGTCGGGCCGCAAGTCGCGCCTTTCGAACTGGCACTTTCATAAAGCGCCCCCGTCGACGCTTGCGTTTCTGGTGGTCCAGGAATATCCATTTTGCTTTTTGTTCCTCGGCGAGGTGCGCAGGCATATGCGAAAAGTATAGGTTGCCAAGTCCTTCATCAGGCGGAGCGTCGGCATCGGTGCCTGAGTCAAAGTTGGACTCTGCGGGTTGCCCCGCCGAGCCCACTACTGGCCTGGGTAGGGGCCGCCGTTGCAGACGGTCTCTGATTTTGAGCCTGGGAGTCTTGCGGCCCCAAGGGCTGGCCACCTTGTTGGCTTAACGAAGTGGTGGCCTCGTTTGGTTGTGAATCGTCCTCCCAGATGGTGCTGGCAGGACGCCCCGCGTAAGTGTCACTATGAAACACATCAGTGCGGTTGCCGCGGTTAAACGCACCACCAATGATACCGAGGGTTCTTTCGGCGATGTGGGCGTGAGCCCTCGTGCGCTCCAGTAAGGAGTCGACTTGTTGCTGAGTCCTTGGCATTTAGTGTTTCAGTGGTTGTAACAGTTGTGGCGCACGCGAAGCGCCGACACCTAGGGCCCTGAACAATATGACTGCCAGGATTTGGAAATTTGTGATGTTGAACCCCGCGCGGTCGGCTTCAAAACGTGCAATCTCGAAACGCGCCAACGCCTGATCGATCCATTTTCCCGCATGGAGCCGTCACCGAATTCAACGATCGCTCATTTTCAAGATTTTCGAATTTAGTGCGGAGGAGGAACATTCTAGAGCTGGCCCCGTCGGTGTGATGTCCACCAATGCTCGCTCCAAAGTTGATTACTCCTGGGGGGGCTCTAATCTACTGGCAATGGTCCTTGCCAGACCTCCAAGGCCACGCTGCAGAGCAGCGGCCTGTTGGGAGGGAGTCATACTGCCTGTGGCCACTGTGATCCAGGCATGTATCTCGCGAGCGAATTCGCGGAAAAAGGGCAATTACCGGCAGGGTCCCAATGGGGGCTGGTAGTGCGCGTGTCGTCTGCACCGCGATGCATATGTCCAACACCACATCCGATGGCGACTCAGAGGAAGCCAAACACAGCGATGCCAATCCAGTGGCCTCGTAGGTCGGTGTCGGTTGTAGGTGGCATGCGTTTGTGGGGTGACGTTGCCATCAGTTCGCGAGGAGGTGCAGGCGTCGCAATATCATAAAGCATGCTACCACGCATGGCATCTTCGAAGTAATTGCACATTGGCGTTGGCGGGTGGACTTCCGGAGTGTAGTCGCGCAGAAATGCAGGGTTTGGTTAGGAGACCTTTGCGCGAGCAGAAGCTTGAATGCAAATGTCCTTGCGATGGCCATGGTCTCCTCCGCGTAGAACCACTGCGCCGTGATGGTCCACCGTATCAGTAGTCCACCAGCTACTGCCGTGAATAGCAAGGAGTAGAACTAGACCTGACCACCAACGGCCAGCTCCGCTACCAAGTTTAAAGCCAGCTCGGAAACCCAACTAGATACTACGCCTTAGGCGTAGTATGCGTCCAATCGTGTTGTATCGTATTCAGCGATGGTGCCAAAGGTAGGAGATGGCCGCGTGAGCGGCGAAGGAACATCTCAAGAATAAAGGGTGGGACCTTTTCTGTCTCGATGTTAGATAGCGGGAAGCGATGCGACCCGGTCAAATTGGCGGACGGTCGCTTGAACCCAAGCGGCCGCGGACAAGCGCTCGATACCTCTCGCCTTTGCCCTTCCCACGCGCCTCCAGGGCCCTCGGCGCCTCAAAATCAGCCCTCCGTGGCCGCTGAGATGCCCAAGATGCTTTCTTGGATGGCTCCAGAAGGCCTCTACACACGCCAGAGAGGCCTCAGAACGCCAAGGATAATCTCCAGGCGGCCCAGGATGCAGAACAGGCCCCAAGAGGACACCCAGGAGGCCTCAAGTGGCAAATCTCGTTTTGCAGTGGTTCTTCAATGACTTTCGCGTTCTCGCCTCGGTGAGTGTCTGCAAGCCAGAACAGCGCAAGAGGCCTAAGACGAACCAAGAAACCCCCAACAAGGCCAGGCGACGGCCCAACAAGGCCCCAAGATGGGATGCCGCACACACCCCACACCCTCTTCTGAGGGTCGGCGGAATGGGGCAAGTCTCTTGGACCAATCCCGCTAGATAACGACGGACAACAAAACGTTGTACTTTTTGGTCCGCGCGCCGAGACGAGCGGGCAACGGCCCTTCGGCCGTCCGTTGCGTACCTGCTTTGAGGAGCATGCCTGTCTTCACTGTCAAGGCTGGGTGCTGGAACAAAAAACTAACAGACACCCATAGCAGATGTTTGGACGGGCTCCTCAGGAGGACGCCAAGCGACACACCCGCGGTCGGACCTAGGCCAAAAGAACCTCCCTCAAGAACATGAGAACCTCCGCCAGCCAACATGAAGAGCAGTCGAGGGTACCCTCCCCCACGATGCACAATAACACCCAACAAACACGAGAACGTGAGGGTACCCTCCCCGAACCGACCTTGATCTTATGCCTCGGTCCGACTGTACGCCGATCCAGGCTCATCCTGAGCACAGGATTGGTGTCTAGGACCTCCCTGCTTGGCCAGGAAAGCCCACACACACCGACCTGGGGCCAACGATCAAGCCAGCAAGGATCGATGAATGTGTATATGGTAGGTTTGTGTTGTGCCGACCCTGGCGTTGGTTTCTGACACCGCGCTGGCTCGTTCAAATTTGAATGATAGGCCGTTTCCCAAACGTTAGATCGCTCAACATCGACCGATTCTGGGTCGCCGGCGGCGTTCAACGTTGAACGCCGGCGGCAAGGTCGCCGCCGGTCGACACGACGCGGACCTACCATGTTTAGCGTCCTACGACTTTTGTACGCGAATGAAAATCGAAAGAAGAAAATTCAGCACCTACGGAAAACACTGGACAGGGCAGAACAATGGTAGGCATGAAGGAACACGTGTGATTGCAAATCCGCCGACCCTGTCGGCGTGTGCGAGGGGCTTGGCTGTTCGAGTCGTCGTCTCCGTCGGTCGTCGCCTCCGTCGTCCCCTTTCCCTGCAGCTTCCTTCTCAAGCTCGTGAGCGAGAGAAAAATCTAGCAGTGTCGTAATCGAGTCGAAGGGAAGCCCCTTCCCTTTGATCCCTTCCCCAGGGGGGGGGGGGTCCCGGGGGGGGTCCCGGGGGGGTCCCGGGGGGGGGGGGGGTCCCGGGGGGGGTCCTGGGGGGGGTGGGGGGCAGATTCGTTTTTCCTCGGGCGGCCTAGAAACCTCGAAAACACTCCAAATGAGGTCCGAATGCCCAAGATGGCCCCCGAGACGGCCCAAGAGGGCCCCGAGTCGCCCAAAGATCTGCCGCAAACGCCCAAGACAGCCCCAAGACCGTCCAAGAAGCCTCCAAGACGTCCCAGGCCCCCTCCAACAGACCCCCAGGAAGCCCCAAGAGGCCCCCACGAGGCTTCCAGGCGGCCCCTAAGACCTTCCCAAGAGGCCCACAAACTACCCCCGAGAGGCCCCCAAGAGCGCTCGTCGTCGTCGTCGTCGTCGTCGTCGTCGCCATTCAGGGTCGGCGGCACCGGCCGTAAGGCCTTCGCAATATCCAAACACGAACAAAATCGAGCTGCTTGGGTGCACGCTATGCTCGGGGTGACCTGCCCACCTCCGCGCCTATCCCTGACAATATGGTACACTATGTGCTGCCAGAGCAAAACGTATCGCACGCGCAATGCCTCATACGCGCAACGTCGACACTGTGAGCCAGACGCGTGAACGCGAAACCCGTGATCAGATGTTCGCTGTGCCCGTCTTGCATCCAGGGCCGCGTAGCACGAATCCTCCGCACCAGAAGTCTCAAACCGCAGCTACTATACCGAAGCAGGTTGTGAGCAGGCTCGATCGTGTAGCCAATCACGCCTCGGCTTGCGTACCACAACTGCCCCAACACGAAATACAATGCAACTGTCCCAGCACTGTCTACTTGGTGAGGTTACCTGGCTTCCACATCATCCCCTCCAGCGTGGCCCTCACCGAATCCGCATCTGCGCCAAGCGCCCGTCGCGCCAGGGACATCTTTTGCGCCTCCAGTACCACGGCGGTGGCGACATTGAGGTTCACAAGCTGCACTTGGTCCCGATGAGGGATTACTCGGCCCTCGTCGAAGTCCTGCTGACTCAGGCTGTTCGCCACTGCCTCTGCGGCCACTAAAAAGAACCTTTCTGGGATGGTCCTCGCTTGGCAGCAAATGGCGCCGAAGGACATACCAGGGAAAATATACACGTTATTTACCTGCCCAGGCGATTGCCTCTTCCCCCCGACCTCGACAGCATCGAAGTGGGTCCCAGATCCGAAGATGGCAGCCCCGCTCGACCATCGATAGCAATCCACTGCCGTGATCTCTGATTGGGACTTCGGGTTCGAGAGAGCAAAAATGATGGGCCGCCCCCCGCTCCCGACACTCTTCATCATCCCGTCGACGACCTCCTTGGTGAAACAGTTCGGGGAGACACCCACGGCACCGACCAAGACTGTAGGCTTCACTGCGCGGATCACGTCCACGAGGCTCCCGCACGCGAACTTGGGTTTGCCCTTGTACGCAAGGGCCTTCTGCTCCTCGTTCTTGAACACGCCCTGAGACCCATCCTGGGACACCCAAATGAGGCCCTTGGAACCGCAGATCAGCACACGGTGTTTCTCAACTCCGCCCTCGTTAAGGAGCAGATTTGCGGCGCCAATGTTGGCGGATCCCGCGCCGAAGAAGAGGAACGTCTCCTTCCTCAGCGCGCCGATTAGGTCAGCGCAATCGGGATGTTTGATCTTAATAGCTCCCATGATACCAGCAACGGCTACTGCCGCGGTGCCCTGGATGTCGTCGTTGTAAGTCAAATACTTCTCCCGATACTCGGCGAGGAGCGGGAATGCGTCGTTGGAGTTGAAGTCCTCGAACTGCAAAAGGCAAGTGTCTCCGAACAGGTCGGTGGCCGCCACGAAGAGTTCCTGGATAATGTTTCCCTGTCCGTAGTAGCAAGAATTGACCATCGTGCCGGCAGCGGACTTCTCCAGGTTGCGGTCCTGTTTCAGCCCCGTGTACAGGGGGTGCTCGCGGATCTCCAGCTTGTCCGTGTTCTTGGAAGAATCACCGCAGCCCGCGTCGATGATGAGCGGAATGACGCGGTGCGGGCTGACCCCACCGCAGACCGTGTAGAGGTCGAGCTTGCCCACGGGAATGCCCATGCCCCAGGCGCCGAGGTCGCCCAAGCCGAGGATCCGGCCCCCATCGGAGAAGACGATGCAATCGCAGACCGGCCGCCCCTCGACATGCTCCAACTCCGCCCGCGCGTATTCGTCCAGGACCTCCCGGGCACGCCCGCGGTCGGCCACAGAGAGATAGCAACCGCGCCTGCTGAAGGGCAGCATCCCGTACTTCTGGCACACCTCCCCCACCGTTGGCGTGTACATGACCGGCAGCATCAGGGACGGCTGCCTCAGGATCGTCTCGTAATAGATGTCCAGGCTCTTGGCGTGCAGCGCCTTCATCCACAAGTGCGCCCAGAGGTGGTGGTCCAACTGGATCATCGATCTCACCCTCGCGAGCGCGTCGTCCGCGCTCTTGACATCCGCCATGCCGCCGAGCATCTCCACCAGTGGAGCCAGCTCGGGCCGCCGGTTCCAGGCGGCGGGGCCACCAGCTTTCGCCACCTCCCTGGGCCATGAGAGGCGGCGGTCGGCGCCGCCGCCGGGAGCCTCCCTCCCGAGCTTCGGGTAGCAGATCATGCCGATGGGCATGCAGGCCACCTCGTCGTCGCACGGGGTCGTGGCAGCGGGCGTCTGGCACCACATCTGGCCGACACTGTTTTCGGGCACCGAGGTCAGCCGGCGGTGGGCTGGCAGATGCAGAGTACCGAACGCCAAGGGGCAGCTGCAAATCCTCCTCGGGCCCAACGCCTTGAACTGCACGGTGCCTACCAAAGTCAGAATCTGTTCGCAAATGTCACCAGGAGGAGTGCGTCCGCTTTCAGCATGGGGGAGACGAGTTCTGAGGCAAACGGGTCCTGGACCCCAGGGCCTTCCCCCAAGACGAGATCTTCATCCTGACTCGTTTTCTGACAGTTCCGGGGCCCGTGGAGGGCCAAGAGAGCCCGACAACGGCGAAACACCTCAGGACCTGTTTCTCTCGGGACGCGTTGTCACCATGACGCGGCATGTGGTTTGGAAGCAACGCGTAAGTCACGCAGCCGACGGCAGAAGGGGACGGTCGTCATCCGACAAAGCCCGCCAGACACCAGCAGCAAAACGCAGCACGGTAACAGGTCAGACCGCCACTGGGGGTCGATCGACTGGTACTGTTTTGTCCAAGGCGCGACCGAGGCCACGACGAGCACAACATCGGGTGAGGATCCCGCGGCTCTGGAGGATGGCTCGGGGCCGCGGCCTTCTCAGAGCGTTCTGGAACGCTCTGAGCTCGTCCAGGAACGCTCTGGAACGGACTTATCCTCGTCTTGGCCACGTCCGATGTTTCTCACACGCGCCTCAGCAAGCGAAGCTCCTAGATTGCCCTGGACTTGTCCTGGAAACCATTCTGACAACTTCTTCGACGCGTCCGGCCGTGGTGACGGCCGCCACCTCCCCCCCCCCCCGAAGGCTTCGGCCCTGAGGCAACAGAAACGATGCAAACAAGCACTAAATTCCCAGCGACACCAACCGCAGAGGCCTCAGCGTCAGCCTTCTCCGCCACCGTGCCTTGTGCACGTCGACGCGTGGAAGAGTGCGAAGGGCCGTCTGGTAAGGCTTCTGTGCTCTACTCAGGGACCCCCCCTTCTCGTGTCTACCCGCATGCATGCATCGCCCACCCTCTCGAGCCAACGATCCCTTGCAAAGAACAACGGGTCTGCGTTCCCGAAGCAACAATCCTTTGTTTAAAACGATGGATCCGCGTCCCGAACTTCAAAGAATGTCCATGCAGGCAGCCAAGGACAACAATGTGGTCCAAGATGCCTCATAAGGGCCCAAGGTGCCTCCAAGACTGCCCAGAAGGGCCGCAAGAGGACCTCCAACAGGGTCCGAAGAAGCCAACATCATTTCTTCCCCTCGGTTGTTTGACATTGTTTTCCCACGGTTGTTTGAATGATTTTCACAATCTCGCCTTTTTGGGTTTCCGTCAGCTCAAGACGGCGCAAGATGGCTCCACGATGGCCCCAAGACGGGCCAAGATACCCTCAAGAGTGTGCTAAGATGGTACAGCGTCCCTCCCAAGATGGCCAGGCATCTAAGACGGCCTCCCGCGGGACCCAATACTGCGTAAGAAGGCCTTTTGATTGCCCAAGCGGCCCACGACGGCCTCCTGACTCCCACCATACGGACAAGACCGCGCCAAGACGGCCCAAGAGTCCCACATCGGCATAAGAGGGCCCCAAGAAAGATCAACAGGGCCCCAAGGGACCCCAAAATTGCATCACAAGAGGCCAAGGCAGGCTCAAGACGGCCCAGAAGAGTTTCATGAACAGCTCATCATATGGTGGAAACGAATGGCGTAACATGTGACGGCCTTCCTCTTCCACATCCTGCTCCTGCTGCTGCTGCTGCTGCTCCTCCTCCTCCTCATCATCATCAGCGTCATCATCGTCATCATAATCCGCAGCACCAGCACCAGCATCATCAACAGCAGCATCATCATCAACATCATAATCAACATTATCATCACCAAATTTCATAATTCGCCAGCCCAACGGGCAACACGCGTGCTAACATCTCTGGTGCGAATTTGAAAATGTTTCTGATTCGCGCGCGCGTGGCGGCCCCTGGGGGTCCCCAGCCACAGCCAGGTCCGGGCAGGTCCGGGTCAGAGATGTAGGAACTCCTGGGCGCAGCCTCGGAGGCCAACGGAGTGCACAAGTCGAACCAAGTTGGTCTCAAGGCGGCCAAAGAAGTGCCCAAGACGCCCCACGAGGGCTCCAAGACGACCCCAAGGGGGCCCGAAAAGGCAAGACTCAATGATGTTGCTAAGGTTTCTGACCGATTTTGGTCTTACCGCCTTTTCGAGCTTCCGACCGCCCAAGACGGCCCAAAAGTGCCCCAAGACGGCCTCCCCAAGTTTGAAAATGGTTGGAAGGCCCAACCAGCAGTTTCGCCCCAGGCGAAACCCAGCTCCACCTCTGTTGTATCGTAGTAACGATAGTCCCAGTAGTAGGAGGTCGTCGCGGGAGCGACGGGCCATCTCAAGCGAAGGATGTTTTCGGTCTCGATGGCGAAATGGCACACCTCGCAGTGAGGTGTAATCAGATTTGGGCGGGCGGCCGCTGGAGCACAAACGGCCGCGGACACACGCTCGTGACCTCTCGCATGTCTCCCAGCTCACTTTAGAATCGGGGGGAAGGGGGCGAAGCGGGAGCCCGCCGCTTCTATGCAGCAGGCACAGCAGCTACTATGTACCAAAGGGCAGCAAAAGGGCGGGGCCATAAGGAAGGTGGACCCGCGCGCAAGTTGCCTTGCCTGCGCCTTACTGTGCATGCGAGTACTCCTCAGGCGGCTGCAGACCGAGATGTCTGGCCAGCCCGATAAGGAGCATGACGCTTTAAATCATGCGTGAAGGGTTGCGTACGTCTTATGACCTGTAGGAGCATTTCTCGGTCGATGCTCCCCTTGGTGTGACCGTGCGCGGTCATATCGCGGGTGTTACACTCTTGAACACTGTGCACGATTCCTCGCTCCATCATCTGTCGCATCCAGCTGATGTGTCCTAAAAGAGTACACTCAGTCGGCTTCTTCAAATCTTTGCTTGACAAGGACTTAAAACCAGGCTCAGCAAGTGAACGACAGGCTTGCCAGGTGGCGTGCTTCCATGCCGTAGCAGGTTTGCCCCGCGAATACCAATCCACTCAGGCGTCGATAACGTGAGTCGCCGCGCAGGTCAACTTCGCCCGTGGGAGTCATCACTCGGTGACGGTCTTCTTAGGGCAGGCCTGCAGTTTCCTGGTGATCGCGTTCAGTCGTCGCACTTGCATGTTGGTCGGTTCTTGGACACGTTGTAGAGAGACAACATATACCATCAACCACGCCTGGGTGATTGATGCATGCGCCACTGCGCCTCTGAGGCTGACGAACATGTCTGCAACCATCTTGGGTGCTTGGGCGTCAGCGCCGGCGCCTGTAAGGTCAAGGTGTTGTATAGGACGGAGCTGCTTGGTGTATTTGTCTCGGTCCAACGTAACAATGCCGTCCTCATCGTTGGTATATATATATATCACAGCCCAATTGTGCATGTGTGCTTGTGGAGTTTACACGTGCCAAAGGTGTCCTCCACGCGCTTGGCGCACTTGTCAATGGCGCCCTCTGCGTCTGTCATATTGATGTCATCAACATGTTTGGCCGAGAGCAGGTTGCTGCTCGCCTCGAACTCGTCGTCGCAGGACGTGGGTCTGAGGCCGAAGCCTCTTGTGATCCTTCTGAACTTTAGTGGGCGAGCTCGAGGTGCGTCCTTGGTGCCAGTACCTGGCTCGAGGCACTGCAGGCAGTGCTTCGACTCGTCGTCGCGCTCGAATCCTGGGTCAGTTCGAAGCGCCGTAGCCGATCCAGGCGGCAGAGTAAAGCACGCCACGCGTTCTCGCCAGTTGCCTCAGCAAGTTCCTGGTAGGTAAACCCTTTCAGGAAGGCCATTTTGATGTCGAGGGAAACAATGACCCATTGCTTCTTGCACGCTTCCGTGCTCGCGAGCAGTCTCTGGATTGGCCGCCGTGCTGTTCCCCAGAAGGTTTCCACGTCGAAGGCTTCGTGGTCCATGAAGCCTCGGAGCACTAGGCGTAACCTGATGGTGCGTTCCATCTCGCCCTTCTCGTTCTTCACGAACTTCCATTTGTGCGCGTGCCTCGAAGTCATGATGTTTGACGTTTTACATACATCTTGCATTGTAGAGCCCCTGTTGTCAAACCATGTCTTGAGTTCAGTGTCTAGTGCATGAGCTTTCGACACTCTTTCGGATTTCGCCTTGACGCCCGCCTTCGCGAGAAGGTCGTCTCCTTTTCACGACCGCAGCTCGCTTTGCAGCGGCGGCATCCTATATATATATATATATATTCGCATGGTGGTAACACGGCCGGCACCTAATATTCTGCCCTGTTGTTCGGATAGGACTACCTTTGGCATATCTGCCGTAGAGCAGAGTTCTACATATCGCCAGTGTTCGTCTGAGTCCAGTCCATAACTGCTATCTTCGATCGTGGAACACAATGAGACATGCTATGTTTCCTCGATGTCGGAATCGTGTGGGCGCCCCCACTGAGGCAGGTGCCCCCGCTTTTCTTTAGCAGTAGTGATCAGCGCACTGCTGTCTGGAATCATGTGTGGGTGCTGCGAAAATGTCCTCTAGTGGAGTTGCCTCCAGTAGTTCCCTTCCACCTTGTAGTTCTGCATACCACACTTCCATAATATGTGCCTCGAGGTCGGCCTCCGATTCCTCATGTCGTGGGTAGCCGTCCATCCTCCTGTGGCGGTTCGGCTTCTGGGACTTCTCTTGCGGTTCCGTCCTGCGTCGGTATATCCGCCAATTCCTCAAACTTTGTCATATCCTGGTCGAAGCCCGCTTGAGGTTTGGTGGGCTCCAGGCATTCGATGATTCTTGAATGTACTGATCCAATTGCATTGTGAATGTTAAAAGCGGTGCCCTGTGCTTCATAATAATGAAATCTGGGATTTACACCGTTCTCATAGTGGTCCACTGCGCAGCTGGCGGCGTAAGCCACCAGAGGTAGCTCGTGAAGACTTTTGGCTAACCTAACAGGAACTACATTCTCGATGCAGAAGATGTTTTTTGATAAGGTGTTGTAAAGCGAGATGCACCTGAGGAGATAGCCGGCCTGCACTAGTCATCTGAAACGCTCCCTTCTTGGTCGAGAAATAGCCGCATGTCATAGCAGGTCTCCCCGCCGGCAAACTGGCCACGAACGTGAACGCTGTCCGTAGCGCAGCACTGTCGGAGCCCAACCTCTCTGGCGATCAAAGCTTCAATAAAAAGAATGTCGTACATCGCCGTATTGTACCTGAGCGTCGCGGTTTCCCGCTCGAAGGATGACTTGGCCCCTGTCGGGATCGTTTCTTACGACCGGGAATAAAGCCATTCCAGCCTCCCCAGTCGTCCTTCGTGGTTGTGGGGTGGTGGTAATCAACTGAATCTCCTTCATCGTAGTAGTGTTGGCTGGTGATAGTTGTCGTAGTGGCCTATGTGATACTTCAATGCGTACCTTGCGTCTCATCTGTGCACGAAGATAATCCGACGTTTCCGTCGGCTGCTCGTGATCCAGGATAGGCAAGTCAGGGAGCGTTCCCGGTTGCCGTCCAAACAGGGCACTGCATGGAGACACCTCATTATAAAAGGTGAGCGAGTTGGCGGCAAACAAGGCTTCATGCAGGAGTCGTGCGAACACAAGAGGTATGTCTAACGTGTTGAGTTCAGCTTCCATGACATGAAATAGATGGCGCAATCTGCCATTTCTGGCTTCGGTCGTCGTAGCGCGTTGCCCACGCGGATGTATCCTTAGTTCAGGACCATTTGCCTTAAGGACTGCTTTTGCCGTGTCGTTGTTGAGGGCGCCCTCTCCATCGGAGTTACAATGCCTTTGCAGGCCCAAGCTGCATCCAGCACTGGTGGTGCGCATCCAGGATACTTGTCATTGTCTTGTCCGGTATCTCCATTCCAGTAGCATAGCGAATGCAAGGATCCATGCTATGAAATGTCCTATGTTCTTGTCTGTAGAACATAAGGTCACATTCAACTTCTTCGTTGAACTTGCCAGGCAGTGTGCAGTAGATGGCATAGACGCATGCCCTGGCTTGTCCCAAGCCCTGCACTCCCGACGCGTGTCGCAGACACCTTTGATCAGGTTGAGTCTGACGTTGTTCAGGCCTATCTTGGTTAAGCTGAGTCTCGTCTTGGGCTCGTTCGCATGGAACCAACGCAAATGTAGCTTCCGCAGCTCGCGTGCTACCACGCTTGGATCAAGGTTTCGTAAGTTTTGTGGACTGATTTGTACGTCGAACCTTGACCAGTCTGGAAGTCACGGGCGCGCAGCAGGGTTACCCGCAGGTGGCGGTGGGAGTGGATATCCTCCTTTATGTCGGCCACGTCTGACTCTGACCTCTGGCAGTCGGATGTGGCCATCCGAACTGCCCGCTCCGCTCGAGGCAGGTTGCCCTGCAGCAGGTTCAGCGGCATGTCTGCCCACCGTAATGTCGTGGCTGCTGTGGGTCTGGCTCTAGAGCTGGGTCTTGGTGCTCGTAGCCGCACAAGTGGTTGTGCGGCTTATGCCTCGGGTGGCGGTGCTGCTAATTCGGCAAAAGTTGCTGGTGCCTGTCCGTGATTGTCGGGCAGTTTCCAAATTTTGGCAAACTTGCATGTGACAGGTATCCGTGCATGTCCAGGCTTGTTCCAGCCGTGGTTCTTCTTGCATCTCGGACATTCCCAATGGCAGTCTTCCTTATCATGCCAACTGCAGTGCTAAGGGTTTCTGTCATTTGGGCAAGCGCATGTAAACATTATCCGCGCACGCAAGACATCCATAACCCTCCCGAGGGCGGTCTCGTGATCGACCCGTCGGGTTGTCGATAGATAGTTGGGTCGTCCAAGTCATGTCCCCTCGCGCTGGCGACTAGCACGGTGGAAAAATAAGGGCGACCATGAAAAGGCGCAACGGTTAACTTGGAATAGACCGTGTGCGTTCTGAGCTGCGTCGACGAACAGAGACTGTATCCTTGAAGTATAATGTGCAGCCATGGGCAGTTCGTTGTTACATGCCGACGCATGTTGATGATGGCCAGCACATCCTTTTCGTTCAGAAGGTGCAAGTAAAAGCGGTGGTTGGCCACGATCCCAGTCGGTTTTCGTATCAGTACCCCCTGGGGGTCATGTGAGCCAGTAGTACAATGATCCATGTTCACTTTGCAAGTGCCCTTGCACGTGGCCAATGTGGTCAACGGTGGCATCTGATCCACCCAAGTACCCACCTGGTTGTTCTGGCAAGTAAACCCGTCGAAAGTCGTTGTGACGTACGGTAACGTTTCCACATAACTCTATATGTGGAAGATATTCTTTTTGGTGTTCATGCCAAGTGTCATAATTGACTTCGGAGTTGAACTTTGACGGTGGTCCAGTCGTTCTGCAGTTGGGTTGTAGTATGACAACACTGACGAAGCACACGTCTAAAAAAAATCATCACTGCATCCTGGACATCCTTGTTTCTAAGGTCAACATATGAGAATTTTTCCCTGGAAAACAAACCTCGGCATAATGCTGCGATGTACCTCCACTTCCTCCGCACAATTCCAACATGTCAACCTTGTCGCGTCGTCCATTGCATCACGTTTGGATTGTGGAGAATACATATGCGCATGATTCAGCAGGTAACCCTGCAAGCAATGAAGAAAGTTTCCTCGTCATCATCACTCTCCGTGTCAAAATCAAGGGGGGCGTCGGTGTAGTGCGCGCTGCATCCGAGACCTTTGAGGTCACCCCCGCAGTCGTCGTTGCCTTCTTCGACTGCCCTGGGTATCCTGCGTGGCTTGACGCCCGCGTCTTTGTCGGCTTTCGGTTTTCCTATTGTATGATTCGGGTATCAGTCGGTAGTGCTGTCTGTTGTTCAGTATCAGGTGAACTTAAAGGCGGAAGTTCGGCAATAAAGGGGAGCACGCGGCCACGCTCGATCAAAGGGGGAGGGGGGCGATGGTCATCGACGAACGCAACTCGCCTTGGGCGTGGTCGCTGGTCTCTTGTCCGGCGAGAACCGGTTCTGGCAGCATCCAGTATAACCGAATGCGAATGTTTGTCACACCATTCGGTAACGGCGCATTGTAATTGTACCCGGTAGGCTGGTCCTGGATCTTGATGTCTTGTATAATCTGATTGTCATCCAGGTTCATCGTTGCTCGTCGTGCGACATAGTCCAATCCAGGGCCATTCTTTGGAGACTGAACGTAAGTTCGAGCTCCATTACCAATTCGAGTGTGAATGCGATGGTGTACAGCACTCGTATGGCTTCTCTTTGTTTTGTGAAGACCCATTTTATCAATCAGTCTCGCGGTCACGAAAGCCAATGTTTCGTTGCGCCCTTCTGCCTGCTGAGCGCCTTGGCCATGCCAGTCCAATTCATGCTCAGCAAGTTGGGCAGGTTCCCCTGGAGTTTGACGCATGCATCTCCACAGGTAGGTTGAGATGCGCGTGAAGGTAGTTGCCACTTGCAGATATGATCCGCTAGGCAACTTACTTGAACGATCGTGTGTCAGGCCGAAATGGCAGCATCGCATACCCATGACCTGCAATTCGAGATCTTCAATGGCACCTCGTACGGGACCCTGTTTCAAGAGATATCCTGGTGGTCCCACAAGTACCATAGACACGCGTAGAGCCCGAGCTTTACGTCATCAGTTTTTGGATGCGTTGATAATGTGGCCCTGGCCGTTTTCCAGGCAATCTAACGTGCCAGTCAGCGGGCGTTGCCACCCATAGCAATTGATACTCCCCCGAGAGTAGTGCACCCAACTACTGTGTACCAGTAGAGGTCAAAACCTCTATATGTGCGATGCGGTCACACATGTAGCCGCGAGCTCGAATTTCAGCGCGAACTGTCCGTATGAAACCAATGACAAGTGCACGAGAATGATAATGATGCGATGAGCGCTCATTTGCTGCAGCGGCCACGCAGCCGGGTCCACTGCTGTCCTTGGCAGCCGCGCAGCCGGGCCTGTCAGTGCCCCTGGCGCGCACAGCCGGCGCCTGGCTAAAGAATGTCGGTTTCCCCGCGCTGAGATGACAGAGCCTGAGTGTTCGGCCTGTCGGAGCCAGCGCGGGTGGCCGTGGTGCGCGCCTGCCCCCGCCACTCATTTTCAAGCGATGGGAGCGTCCAAGTGCCCGTGCCATGCTGCGCTGCTGAGCCGCTGCTCGACATGGAAATGTCAAACTTCTCAGCGACATCATCCCCTCCCGCAGGTGTCCCTGCCTTCGCGTCGGGCGGCATCCACTTATTGCCCTCGTCGTAGATGGCCTGATGGACCTTCGCCTGCAAGTTCAGCAAGGCGAAGTCCTGGTCGGCCGGTGTGGGGGTACTCCCGAAGGACGCGTTGCTGTGATGCCACGTCTTCAAGGTGTTACTCAGCAAAGACTGGATCGTGAAGGCAAGCGTCTCTTCGTTGATGGAGAATCTGATGCCCTTGGCATCCTGAGACATCATGTATGCATGGGCGTCGCCCGTAGCAGGTGCCCCCACACTACTCGAAGCAGGTTGCCCCGCGACTGTCTCTGTGTCAGCTGCCTCTTTGACGAGCAACGGGGCATCCTCGCAGTGAGGGTTGACTGCAGTAGTAAACGACATCGACCTTTCGTCCTCAGTTGCGGCCCCGTGCTCGTCGACCTTCAGCGGCAGGTGCCCTGAAGGCGTTTTCATCAAATCAAGTACTCGGGCACCCTTCCCAAGGAGGAACTCGTGCACACCAGAGCCGGGGATGGCCATCTTCACGCGCCCATGCTCCAGGATCAGGATAGTCTTCATGTTAGACATACTCCTCAGACCCAGGATAGCAGGGATAATGTCCCCCTGAACCCTCAGCCACGTCGGCTGAGTCGGTATCGATTCTCGGCGCAGCAGGTGCCCCCCCCCGGTATCCTTTTCTTTGCGCGCAATTTTACAGTGCAAGGACTTGTCGCATACAGCGGCACCATGTCCCACTCCAGACACGTAGAGCGTCTTCGACAGGATCAGCTTCTTGATATCGTGTCCATGAGAGCGGGATACGCGTTCAAACGTCTATCCCGTTTCCAGACCAATGATGTGGATGTTGCTGCCGATGTCCAGAAGGATCGTCAACGTTCCATGCGCCATGGTCCCACTGTTCGCGGCCAAGGCCAATTCATGGCGTTCTCAGAATATTCCCGGCACTTCAGACAGCGTCGTACCATGCATGCCCTCGCGGCGCCTCTGCTCTAACACCCCGTCGTCCTTCGTCAGAGACGTGAGAGCGTTCATGTATCCGCGGGCCTCCCCCTCCGTAGTGGGGCTCTTCTCGGAAATCCAGGCCGCGGGATACTCGTCATGCATGCGCGGGCGCGGTGCAGATGCAAGCGGCATGTTCATGAACGTATCCTCGTCAGCGCGTATGCCTATCTGGCCATCTATGTTCACCATCAACACAGTGTGTAGCATGTCGCGCTCGGATATCGCACTGATGCCGCTGCGCACGCTCGCCGGGCTCTCCGTCCTGCGCTGGCTGCGCGGGCGGATGTCTCGCCTATATGTATGTGGAGCTTGAAGCTACTGTGCGTTCCTCTCGGCCGCTCTCTCTATGCGCCTCAGCCACATATCATAGGCCGGCAACGCGGCAGGTGCAGTCGTACAAGTTATGCCTGCATTGTTGGCTGTTTCCGCTATCAATAGCATAGGCGTATCCACGGCAGGCGCGGTAGCTGCCGTCGCATGCGCCGCGTTGGCTGATGAAGCAGGTTGCCCCGCAGGTGTTGTTGCGGCAACTGCCGTGTTGTTCGTCATCATCACCGTGATGTGGTTGAGCTCTTCGCGTAGGTCCCTGAGTTCGTTGGCCCCTCGGAGTATTTCTTCATGGCGATTTGCTGTATCTTGGTCGCCAGCAAGGGCATAATGAAACTCAGCTTTGATTATTAGACCAACGCCCCTGCAAATAGCGCAGGGCGCCTCAGTTGCAGCACCCTCCGAAGTACCAGCCAACTGCCTGTCCACATGAGCGTGCGCCAATCGGCCCCAGCACTGCGCATGGAATATGTGACCACACTGAAGCCTCCAGACCTTGTCGTGATGCTTGAAGTGGTCAAGGCATATGGCACACTTGTTAAAGTCACCGTCGCTGATGACCGGCGGCGTTGCCGATGGCCTGATGCGCGTCTGGCGCTCCAGAGTGGTTTCACCAAGCTCATACTGGATCGGTGGAACCGCCAGTGGCTGCGTGGCTGCAACTGCTGCCAGGTTGAATGCAGGTGTCCCTGCTGTGATTCGAGTAGCAGGTTGCCCCGCGCGACCCGGCGCCCCGTTCGCCTGCCGCTCATGATTGCGGCGCTGGCGGGCCAATCGCATTGAGAGGTCGGCCGGCTGCGCCTCGTGAAGGGTCAGAATCTCCCGGCGCAGCTCCCGCATGGATGATGGCGCTACCAGGCCGGGGGCCTGTTGAGGCACATCTGAGTCCATAGGGGTAGCCAAATATCCATAATGCGGAATCTGGCCCAGCGCACCTGACGTGTAAAGCCGCGTGTCAACTGAGACTGCCAGAAGGCGTCGGCTGTCGCCCGTGCATGCGGGTTCTCCAGCTGCGTTCCCACGCGAGAGTGACCCGTCACCTGAGCATGGTAGTCAGGGTACGATGGGAAGTCCATCGGTGGTGCTGTAGGGCGCTCTGCAACTGTCGGATCGTATGTCGGATGACTGAGCAATGCTGGCACGTATCCGTGCCTATTGGGGTTGTCCGGTGATGGATTTGGGTCCGGGACATGCTCCCAAGGCGGCGTCCAGCTAGCGTTGGGGAGATCGATGCCGCCCCTGCGCATGCTCTGTGCGGCTCCGCGCATTTGCCGGTACATCCACTCTTGCTGACCAGCAAAACTCTCGGTCCTCTGTGCAGCGTTGTGGTCAAGGAATGCAGGTTGGCCGGCGTGTGGACGCGGCGATGCGAACGGCGATGTCGCCTGAAAGGCCTGGTAGAGCTGTGGGTCCATCCGAATGCTCGGGAGCCTCGCCTGTAGGCTGTTTGTGCTCCCAGCACTCTGTGGAGTCCCAAAGGGAGTTGTGGCCTTTCTCATAGGTGCAACGACGCAGGTTGCCCTGCAGGTACTGGCAACTGCTGCGTCTGGGCACGCCACGGATCGTTGGCGTACAACGTTTCGTTGGGAGTAATCCCACTCGATGACATACCAGTCACGTCCGCACTCTGGGCCTGGATCCATGATCCGTCGGATCCCCTTGCAAGTGTCACCGCTTGGTACCATTCTTGCATCATAAATACCGTAGAGAACTCGACCTCCTGGATAAGCGTCGGTTCGGGGCACTTCAAAATCAACGATGGTGCATCATTTCGAAATTCGCACAACTCGACGAGGCTAAAATCACGGTTCGCATTTCTGCGCGTTGTCCCACAGGTATAAGGGATGGACCCATACATGTCCCACTCGATTATACCTGCACTTCTCTTTGGGCAGAACGCCTATGAACTGGACGATGTGAGTCGGAAGAATTATGCCGTTCTGGCCTGCCGACACTCAAATATCATTTGCTGAGCGCCAAGTGGCCATACGAGCGCGAAGCAAGTTTTTTACACTAACCATAATTAATACTTCGGAGTCGACGCGAAGGCCAAAGTGGATTCTGTTGTCACCAGGTAGCATATGGGCAAACATCAACAAACTGTCTGCCTTTTCTCTTGATGGTGTCGTCGGCGCGGCATGGCAGTCCTATGCGAAGTACATTCGGGATATGCTCCCATTGGGTACTATGAATGAAATAACAAGGTGCACCTGGAATGGTCAAACCCGTTATCCTCATATACAGTGATTCAGGGCATTTTATCCCAGGGCTGCTATCCATTACTTGGGCGTATGAAGTATGCATCGTGAGTCCTGGTAGCGAAATTGCACTTCTTGATATGGAGCCTCTGCTTCTGCATACCACCGTTGTCGACCGCGCCGATCTAGTTCAGCACAGCTAATGCTTGATATGCCCAATGGCGGTTGCTGAGACATCGCCAGAAAGTCTCCAGGTGTGTGGGGTGGTAGCGATCACATCTCTCAGGTGGCCACTTGTTAAGCAGCTCCGAAGGCTCCACCGGTCCATCGAATTCGTCGAAAGACTGTACTGCTCTCAGAGACCTATCAGAGAGGTAGTTGTTGTGAAACGGTTTTGTGACGAGTAGCAGTAGTAAGCCACTCTGAGCAGCAGCGCTGCTCCTCATATGCCAAATCTGGACCAGCAGCTCTGTCTGCCTTACAGATCCCCGTCAAGTAGCTCTTCTCGGACAGATGCGTGAGCGCCGAGCGCCTGCGCATGATGTTGAGTGCAATCTGGCGCGCATGAGCGTCCTGATCGGCAATGGCGGCAGTGTCCTTCATATCGCACTTCACCGCTATGTATCGATCAGACCCGTCATCAATACGGGGGTGATATGCTGGGTTGATCTTCATGCGCCTGGCGGTGCGTATACGTTCCCAATACTGTCGGCATTCAACGGGCATCTCAAGAGTAAGAGCAGGTTGCCCCGCGGGGCTCTGATCTTGCTCATCAGTCTGTCCTGCAGACTTGGCCGCTGCCGATGCTGCAGGTGCGCGGGCACCTGCCGATGACGAGGCGGCGCCTGCGGACCCTCTGGGCGTCCGAGGGGTCCTTCGAGGGGTACTGATGTCGAAATCCTGACGTTTCTTCTCGCTGATGTTGTAGTACTCGCACTTTTTGTATTTGAGAGCTGCCCCTGATGCCTTTGACTTAATTGCCAATCGCCCCTGCTTGGCACCATGCCGCGATGAAGAAGCATCCCCCGATGATCCCTCCAGCGTCGGCGTCCAGCCAAGCCCGCGTGTCCGGCCAGGTGTAGGGCCGCGACGTGGTACAGGGCCCTCTGGAGTAGGAGTGCTGGCGCCTTGAAGCGCAGCCGCTCCGGCTGCCACTGCTGGTCCTCTGGATCGACGTCGATCAGGATCAGCAGGTTGCCCCGCAGGTCGCGGTTGCTTGCCATCTCCAGGATTGGGGTCATCTGGGCTTTCCCCCTTCTTCTGTTTAGGCAGTGGCGCAAGCTGATCAGGTCCGAATGACTGGGACTGACTCGACAAATCCGAAGATGGAGATATATCAATAGGTTGATCTGCATTCGGCCTGGGAGGAGGTGCCTTTGGCGTTGCCCCCGCGGGTATCCATGGGCCATGGCACACGGGCCCTCTGCCAAGATCAACGTCCTCCCCATCGGGCTTTCTGAAAGCCAGATTCCTGGTAGTAGCCTTGCCCCTAACGGTCAGGTCATATATGTCAGCGCTAAGCCTTCCTTTAATAATGGTCTTCGCCCGACCTACGGATCCAGCGCAGTAGACGACTCTTCTTCCTGGGGAAAGATCCATGTCTTTCGTGGCGATGTCCATAAGGTCAATGGGGGTGTCCGTTTCGTAAGCGACGTCCGCGACAGTGGAACGGGCGTCGGAGTAATCCGAGACGTGCCCTGCAGGAGCTGCTGCCGCGGGGCCTACCGCTTCGGCCATGTCTTCAGCTCCATAATATTCTTGCCGGTCGTATTCTTCTGGTTTGGGCGAAGCAGGTTTCCCCGCATTGAAATCGCGGTTGAATATCTTCAAACAATGAACAGGTGAAAGATTTTTCCAAATCCTCATAGATTGGTATATTTCTTGGGCTGCAGCTTGTTCGTAGTCGTCTTCCGTCACCTGGTCGTCGTATCGTGTTGTAGTCGGATCGGCGCAGTAACCCCGACCATCACCGTGAGACCAGACCCACGGTGTCTTGCGGAAGTTGGGCCCCCCTGATAGGCGCCGCATGGGGGGGCCGAACCTGTGGTCGGCATGGCCGAAGCATGTGCAAACAACGCCTCCGTAAAGTTTCCGTTCCTCGATGATGGCCCTCTTGAAGTCGCGCTTTACAAAGGCTTCTTGCGTGTTGACAGCCCCTTTTCCGTCTTGGGCGAATGACTTTGCCTTCTTCATGTCGATCAACACTGCGAAGAGGATGCCAGTGTCGAATCTGGTGCCCAGCCCAGCCCTTGTTCAACCAGTGTCGCATCGTATCTGGTCTATGTACCTGCGGGCCAATCCAGCATCCGAAATGGCCAGCAAGGCGCTGTATTTCGCCTCCTGGATACTCTTCGTAAGGTTCTTCCCCGATGAAGCGGGCGCCCCCGCGAGCGCCCCCTCCTCGGGGGGGCGCGAGGCCCCTTGTCCTTCCAGGGAGGGGGGGGGGGGGGGCGCCCTCGCGCCGGGGGGGCGAGGTCGCTGGCGGCCGCTAGAGCGAGCGCCGCTGGAGCGCGCACGCGCGCGGTGGGGTGAGCCGCTGCGGACCAGACCGCGGCGCGCCAGACGTGCGTCATCTCCCCGCTATTCGTCGTCGTCGTCGGCGCGATGCCTGCGTCTCCACGCCTGGCGGCTTGCCGATCGCCCCTGGCGGCTCATGGAGCGGTCCGAATCAGCGGATGTACATTGAAGCCCCTCGCTGCGGCCGAGCCCGCACTGGATGCGCTCAGACACGTCGCCGGCATCTCGCGGGCTCCCCCGAAAAAGGGTCATCATCACTGAATTCCATGTTTGTCGGGTTACCAATGACCCGAGGATGAAGCATCCATTGCGCGTCCTCCTCCGCCGCAGGAATAGTGGCTTCTGAATCCGCGGGCGTCGCCGCCACTTCGTCATCTCCTTCGGCGGGCGTGCGGCAGATCTCGACGCGTTCAATATCGGCAGGTTGTCCCGCGATGGGTATGCCCAACCAGCCTGCCAGATCGATCTCATTGTGGCCATCGGCTATCTCCTCGAACAGCTCGTCGGCATAATTCTCGAGGGGCATGCCGGCACTCAATTAGCTGGCAACCAAGAAGCTAACGACTGCAACTGGGCTATCGGCGGGGTCGGCCAAAAGTGACTCCCAGTCAACATACTGCATGTCCGAGTCAGTCAGGGACAGATGCATCGACGGACCTCTGCCTCCCCCATCGCCCTGAGGGCATTCGCGGCGGAAATGTTGAGTGCTATGACAGATGTCGCACTCCCTAGTTTCACCGTTCGAATCCTTCGGGTTGTCCCGACGCCCCTTACCTCTTCCTGGTGCATGCCTACGGTTCCATGCAGTCGCCGCCACTTACCTTCTTGCCTCGACCCGTGCCCTTTCCCCTGCGTGCCCGTCGGATAGGGCGCCGTACCTTGCGATCTGGCTTCTTCATACATCGTCTCCACCTGCGTTTCTGTATCTGGTATCCTAAGAATAACCATTGCGCCTGTTGTTCTTCCGTGAGGTACGTGGGCATGTCGGAGTAGTCTAGGGCGGTCGCCTCGTCGTCCGAAGGCGCGTCGGCGTCGGTCCTAGGGTCTAAGTCGAACTCAGCAGGTTGCCCTGCTGAGCCCATTAGGGTTGTGGCTTGCGTAGGGGCCGCCGCATCGGGCGGCCCCCAAAACCTGGCCCAGGAGTCTTGCGACCCCGAGGCCGAACCACCATTCTGAGTCAGTAGTGTGGCGGTCTCTGTTGCTTGCGTATCGTCATTCCAAACGTTATTAGCAGGTTGCCCTGCGTTTGCCTCAACGTGGAAGGTCTCGGCTCGGTGACCGCGGCTGAAGGTGCCACCAAAATTGCCAAGGATTCTCTCTGCAATGTGAGCATATGACCTCATGCGTTCAAGCAGAAAGTCAAACTGCTGCTGGTCCGTCGGCATGCGGTGGTTTAGCGGTTGCAAAAGTTGTTGTGCACGCGACGTCCCCACCCCAAGGGCCCCGAATTAAATAACTGCTAGAATTTGGAAGTTCGCTCGCGCGGGGCGGCCCCTGGGGGTCCCCGGACGAAAAGTACCCC
>CAUYUJ010005890.1:0-30000 GCA_963575745.1 Prorocentrum cordatum
TAGAAGAGCACCTGGAAGGTTTCAGACATAGTGAGGCCAACGAGCGGGCATTCCTGCAAATCCGCCCCATGATTTGTACACACGCTCAGTCCCAGGTGCCGCACGGATGTCATCGGCGCAGGCTCTCGCGTTGCCGTGCTTCGGCTCTACAAAAATATTCTCCATCGCCACACGCCAGAAGAAAGTGGGTACACCTTCAATACTCCGCTCTGGATCTGGAGCAGGAACTCCAGTCCCGGTCCCGTGGACAGGCACGAAGCGTTCAGGCGGGGCAGGCTCTGGATCGCCATCTTCGCGCCCGTCGTGAACTCGGGAGCGGCCAAGAGGGGGGGTGTCCAAGAGGGGGGGGTGCAAATCATGACCGGCGGCATGTGCGCGGCCCAGCGGGGGGGCCAGGGACGCAATGAAATAAGAAGAGGCGCCATGAAATCTGGGGAATTATCATGGCCCCCACCATGAGATTCACCCCCCCTAATCATCACCCCCCTCTTCTCCGCCCCCGAGGAACGGCGCGGTGCCGACGCATCTCTCGGGCCGGTGCCGGCTGCCGAACGGGAACGCCTGCGCACAGCCGCACAGCTGCAGGCTCGGCGCTGCCGAGTAGCCTTCGGCGGCTGCGCGGCGGCAGGCTCCGCGTGCGGCCGCAACCGGGTCCACCCAGTTTTGTGGACCAGATTTCGGCCCTCCTCCTCCTCCTCCTCCTCCTCCTCCTTCTCCTCCTCCTCCTCCTCCTCGTCCACCTCCTCCTCCTCCTCCGCCTCCTCCTCCTCACACCTCACCTCCACCTCCTCCTCCTCATCGTCCTCCTCCTCCCCCTCCTCCTCCTCCATCCTCCTCCCCTCCTCCTCCTCCTCCTCCTCCTCCTCCTCCTCCTCCTCCTCCTCCTCCTCTCCTCCTCCTTCCTCCTCCTCCTCCTCCCCCTCTCCTCCTCATCCTCCTCTCTCCTCCTCCTCCTCCTCCTCCTCCTCCTCCTCCCGCCTCCTCTCTCCCTCCTCCTCCTCCTCCTCCTCCTCTCCTCCTCCTCATCCCTTCTCCTCCTCCTCCTCCTCCTCCTCGCTCCTCCTCCTCCTCCTCCTCCTCCTCCTCCTCCTCCTCCTCCTCCTCCTCCTCCTCCTCCTCCTCCTCCTCCTCCTCCTCCTCCGTGAGCCTGTTCTGAATCTTCGCGCCAGCTTTTTCCACTGCAGGAGGTGAGAGCGCAGTTGAGCGTGGCCGCCAGGAGGAGAACGACGACGACAAGGAGGACGAGCACGAGAATGAGGTGGAGAAGCAGAGGAAAAAATCCCCCACGAGGAGGACATCGATCGTCGAATCACTCCAGCCAGCACCCATTTACGCTGTTGTTACGGGGTGGGGGTGGGAACCACCTACACGACCACCCCAACCCAACCCGAAAACCCGAATTTCGGGTTTGGGGAGGGGGGGGGGGTACGGGCTTCCTTCGCACGGTTGTTTTCCATGTTCCCCGTCCCCCACCCTCCCCACTAGAAGTGGAGGGCAGATCGGGGCCTTCGGGCTGGGTTGGGATGCGTTTGGTGGGCGGCGAGCGTGCGCAGCGGCTCCTCCGCGTCCGCCTCCAGGCGCCTGGCCTCCTCGGGCGAGGCCTCGTCGACGCCGCCCTGCCGCGAGGAGTCCACCGCCTGGGAGGGAAGGGGGCGCTCTGTGCGCACTGCGCCGAGCCTGAGGCCAGGCCCTGATGGGCAACGAGGGGGGGGGGGGGGGGGGAACTGGCAAAAAGGGAGGGTATTGCTAGAAGTGCCCGTGGCCCAAGGCACCCCCAGCTTTTCGTCCATTCGTGGGCCCCTGGGGCCCCCTGGGCCTCGTGAGGGGTGCTCTGGAGGCCGTCTGGGCCACCCCGAGAATCCTGGGGGCACCATGGGCCAGGGGCACTTCTGGCAACACCTGATAAAGGGGACACACGGGCGATCTCGGAAACCCTGAACTCGCCAGCGTCTTCGTCTCTCGGGGGCGCCCTTTTTGCTTCCACACACACACACACACACACACACACACGCCAGCGCCCCCCCTCGTCCACAGCTCTGAAGGCCTAGTCTTGGGCTAGTAACACTGCCCACCGAAGCCAGAACCTAAGCAGGCGCCCGGCGCAGTCGGACCTGTCCGATCGGAGGCGGCCTCCGTTTTGCTTCCGCCGACCCTCCGCAGACCCTTTCCGCCGCCCTCCGCGGCCGAAGAGACGACAACTCCTCCGATCCTCGCAGGCGAAGCCCTTCTTGGAGCGCCCTGCATCGACCTGGAATCGGCGATAACCGCCGACAGGGCGGCGATCGGGCCCCGATCGTGCACCCGCACGCTCCTGGGCAGGTCCGGGCCATCGGGCCTCCATCGGAGATCAGTGGGCGATTGGGGAGATCAGTGGGCGATTGGAGGGGATAGGCATAGGGGGGTACGCGTCGACCGTCGACGCGTCCCCCCCTATGCCTATCCCCTCCTGTCGCTGCCCCTGGTGGCCCACTCCTCGCCCGGAGCCCAGGGTCGGTGCACGCGCACTCCTGGCCTGCCCCAGGGCAGCACCTGAGCACCGACCCTGGTGCCCCGGCTGGGTGTGCCCAGGGCCGGTGCTCGGGCGGGTGGCAGTTGGGGTTGACCTAGGAAAGGGGGGTGAAGAGCCCTCAAGTTCGGTGGCAACTCGTGGGAGCCTCCCGTACCCTCTTGTTGGCCCTTGCGAATCGACGCTGATCGACGCTAAGTCCACGCTAATCGACGCTACATCGGCGATAGTTCATCGACTACCAGACGTTAATCGACACTAGTCGACGCGGAAGACGGAATTAAGAGGGTATACCAGGCCCCCATGTTTGCTACCGAAGTACTGGGGGTCGACGTAAATGGGGGGTGAAAAAAAGAGCCCTCAAGGGGCCATGTTCTTCACCCAACATGTAAGTCACCCCCCAAACGCACCCACCCGAGATCCTGTAGAAGGCAGAAAATCCACCCCGATAATAAGCATCCCGACAAGCGAAGCCGTTGAGTAAACGCACCCAAGAAAGGAATCGAACAGGACAAGGCTGTACAGTAAATGCCCGCGGCCGTTTTGTAAACGCCAATTGTCCGGGTCTGGGTGGTTTTTCCGCCTTTGAATCCCTTTGAGAAAAGAGCCCTCCAGGGTCCCTGTTCTCCACCCCGCATGCAAGTCACCCCCCAAAACCACCCACCCGAGATCCTGGGGCCCTGGATGGGCGTGCGCCCAAAACAGGTGCGTGGTCACAGTTGTGGTCGCCCAGCCACCACGAACCTCTGGCCCCTCCGCCGTCTCTGTGGCACTCTTGCTAGCGGGCCCCGCCTCCGCATCGTGCTCGATGGAGTTCGCTTTCGCAGTCCCTGCCTCCTCCTCTTCATGTTCCTCCTCCTCCTCCTCCTCCTCCTCAGTGGCACTCTCTGTGGCAGCCCACGCTCCTCCCTCCTCCTCCTCCTCCTCCTCCTCCTCCTCATCATCATCATCATCGGTGAAGTGGTTGCGAGCCTCTGCCCGGTCAGCGACATCCTCCTCATCCTCGGTGCCGTTAAACTCAGTTGCCAGCCAAGTCGTGGCGTTCTCCTTGGCAGCCTCTAGCTTGGTAGCGTTCTCGGTAACCGTCTCCTCGGTGGCGTTCTCTCCCGCAACCTCCCCCTTCTCCGCGGTGGCATTCTCTTTGGCAGCCCCTGTCCCTTCTTCCTCCTCCTCCTCCTCCTCCTCTTCCTCCTCCTGCTGCTCCTCCTCATCGGTGGCAGTCTCAGTAGCAGCCTCTGTCTCAGCAAGATCCTGCTCCTCCTCCTCCTCCGTGGCACTATCCTCAGCTGTCAGAGGCACGTCCACCTTTTCCTCCTTTGCCAGCTCATGGGAGTTCTCTTCGACAATCTCCACCTCGGTGGAATTATTGGTAGGACCCTTCTCGGTGGTATTCTCCTCGGCAGCCTCCCCAGCATGCTTGGTGGCATTCTCTTTGGCAACCCGTTGCTCTGTTTCCTCCGCCTCCTCTTCCTCTTCATCCCCCTCCTCATCCTCATCCTCTTCCTCCTCGGTGGTATTCTCTGTGACAGCGTAGGCCTCATCAACATTATCCTCCTCCTCCTCATCCACGGTGTCATTCTCTTTGGCAGCCCCTGTCTCCTCCTCTTCTTCATCCTCGGTGGCATCCTCGGTTTTCAAGGTCAGCTTCTTGATCAACTTAGTGTTGATATCCTCCACCTCGGTAGCATTCTCGGTGGCATCCTGCTCGGTGGCATTCTCTTCGGAACCCTCCCCAGCCAGCTCGGTGGCATTCTCTGTGGCAGCCCGTTCCGCTTCTTCATCCTCCTCCTCTTCTTCCTCTTCATCCTCCTGCTCTTCCACATCGTCTTTCAACTCGGTGGTATTCTCTGTGACGGCGTAGGCCTCATCAACATCCTCCTCATCATTCACGGTGCCATTCTCTTTGGCAGCCCCTGGCTCCTCCTCTTCCTCTTCGTCGGTGGCATCCTCGGTTTTCAAGGTCAGCTCCTTGATCAGCTTATCATTGATATCCTCCACCTCGGCGGCATTCTCGGTAGCGTCCTCCTCGGTGGCATTATCTTCAGCAACCTCCCCAGCCTTATTGGTGGCGTTCTCTTTGGCAACCCGTTTCTCTCCTTCCTCCTCCTCATCTTCCTCTCCATCCTCCTGCTCATCCTCATCCTCGTCCTCCTCGGTGGTTTTCTCTGTGACAGCGTAGGCCTTATCAACATCCTCCTCACCCACGGTGTCATTCTCTTTGGCAGCCCCTGTCTCCTCCTCTTCCTCTTCCTCGGCGGCATCCTCGGTCTTCAAGGTCAGCTTCTTGATCAGCTTATCATTGATGTCTCCCACCGCGGTGGCATTTTCGTCTGCCGTCGCCTCAGTGGTATTCCAGTCGCCAGCCTCAACCTCCACAGCTTGAGGAGGGAAAAACTCGTTGGTGGCGTTCTCGTCTGCAGAAGCCTCGGTGGCGTTATTTTGACGCATTCCCCCTGAGCCTGTCCGAAACCTCTGACATCGAGGTGCTTCACGACTTTGACCCCCGAGCTCTCGATACCATCCCTACGACCGCAGTCTCGCCAGTGGCAGTATGTCATGATCCCCGTACCCGAGAAAGCCCCCCCCCGAGGCAAACAATGCAAACCATCAGTTGGAGTTAGGTTGCTTCGAAAGATCCCCACCAAGGAGCTTCAAAAAGTCAAGATGCATGTTCTTAGTGTAGGTGTTTGGTGAATGCTCCTGATATAGGCTATTGTGTGCTGAGCCTGTTCATGGTGTAGGGCATCGGTCTATGTTACTGGCGTCGGCTATTTACCAGCATTTCTGGTATCTGATGGTGATGATTGCTTGCGAAGTATGATGCTGATGTTGGTCGTGGGCGTCTGCAATTGACGTACACTCGTTACTTGTACATGCAGTGGGTCTCAGTATGACATGTATACTATCCAAAGGCGTGTCGCTGCTGTTGCTGCTGCATGTTTTAGACGCAGATTGTCGGTGTACGCAGACGGTGTACAGTACTAGCCGATGCCTACGATACCTTTTCTTGACACATGTGCTGTGTGCATGATCTTGGTGTGTGTGCATATGATGCATTACTGTTCTTGGTGTCAAATGTTGATGTGAGTTGTCCGTGTATGGTCGTAATGAGTGGTCTAAGGATAAAGATGTAGGTGGTTAGTGAATCTCTTCGGTGACGGTTCGCAATGCCTGTTTGTGTCACACCTTCTGGGTTAAGGTTAGAAAAGTATTGTTGCGATGACGGCTGTAATGAAATATGTTCTCGATGTAAGATAGCGATGCCAAATCTTAGTATATGTCCTCCCGTCTGGTCTAGATGCCGATGGACGGCGTGACGTCGTGACGCTGTGGTGCGTCCCTGGTGAGGTTGTCTGTCAAGTTCGCTTGTTCCTGATGCTTCTCAGCTATGCCGTCACTGGGCTCTCGGCGATCTGTGGGCCCTGACGGCCGCGGTACGCGGGGCGGGCGAAGCGCGACGCACAGGGACCACCCAGACTCTTGGGGCCTGTCGGCCGCGCCAATCGTGCAGCGCGGGCGAGGCGGAGAGGAAGAGGGAGGAGGAGGAGGAGGAGGAGGAGGAGGAGGAGGAGGAGGAGGAGGAGGGAGGAGAGAGGAGGAGAAGAAGGCGAGGAGGAGGAGGAAGGAGGAGGAGGAGGGGAGGAGGAGGAAGAGGAGGAGGAGGAGGCGGAGGAGGAGGAAGAGGAGGAGGAGAAGAGGAGAAGAAGAGGGAGGAGGAAGAGGGAGGAGGAGGAGGAGGAGGAGGAGGAGGAGGAGGAGGAGGACAACTGGCTGTCGCGTTTTGTTCGCGACGCCAGGAGGTCTGGGGAGCCCGTGCCCCTCCCTTTCTCGGCGGGGCGTAGGAGAGGGTGGCGCCAGGGGGGCGGCCCTCCAGAGGGAGGAGAAGGCGGGGAGGCCTCTGCGATGGCAGAGGGCTTCTTCGAAGCCTATCCAATTTTGGAGAAGCTTCCTTAGAAGCCGCCCGGTGCTTCTAATTAAAGACGCCCCTGCCTTCGAAGGAGGCCCCCTTCCTCTCAGAAGGGCGCCCCTCTGGCGCCACCTCCCTGTGCGCGCCGCCGACCTCCTCCGCCCCTGACGCCTCCTCGCTCCCCGCGCCCGGATGCACCTCGAGGGGCGCCTTCTGGGCCGGCGGCTCCTCGTTGATCGGCACGTCTGGCTCCTCCTCCTCCTCCTCCTCCTCCTCGTCCGCGTCGTCCACCTGCGGGGGTGGAGGCGGCGGCGGCAGACTGACCTCGTCGACCGGCACCACCCCCTCCTCGACGCCACCGTCCGTGCCTGGCCGCAGCGGAGGCATCCGCGTCGTGCCCGGCCCACCGACTGGCTCGTCGACCGCCGACTCGCCGACCTCGTCGACCTCCCTGCCTGCGCCTGCCTGCGGAGGCGGCCCCTCGCGCGGCTCGTCGGCTGGCTCGCCGTCGCGCGTCGCCGACCCGTCCGCCCACTCCTGCACGAACCGGTCCACGTCGTCGACCAGCACCTCTGGCTCCTCGGCCTCCCCGCCCGCGCCCAGCTGCGTGGGCGGCGGCTTCGTCGTCGGCGGCGGCTCGCTCGAGCCGCTGGCCGGCACCTCTGGCTCGTCGGCCTCCCCGTCGGCGTCCACCGGCATGGGCGGCCCGAGGCTCCGCGGCTCGCCGGCGGACCCGTCCACCGCCGCCCCGCTGACCTCGTCGAGCGGCGGCAGGGGCGGCACGAAGCTCCGCGGCTCGTCGACCGGCTCGTCGACCGCCGACCCGCCGACCTCGTCGAGCGGCGCCTCCGGCTCCTCGACATCCCTGCCCGCGCCTGCCTGCGGGAGCGGCCCCTCGCGCGGCTCGTCGGCCGGCTCGTCGTCGCGCGTCGCCGACCCGTCCGCCCACTGCTCCAGCAGCCGGTCGACCTCGGCCTGCCCCTCGGGCGCCTCGCCCGTGCCTGCTTGCACAAAGGAAACTGCACTGCACGTCGTTCATTTCTAATCGTGCTCGTTTCCAATTGTGCTCGTTTCCAATTGTTCCTGGCCCCCGAGTGGCCAGGAAGAGGCCCAGGATAGAACAACTAGAAATGTGAGGATCTTGGCCCCCCAAAAAATCAAAGAATTCTCGAAGAATTAGAAATGAACTATGTGTACCCAGACGCACAACACGCAACCCAGGGCGTGTTGGCACGCGGCTCGACACGTAGATTGGGGACGTGTGCCTGGCTGCATACGCACGCTAGAGTGTAGGCCCATGTGAACGACGATCGCAAGCGGGTCTTACGCGAGATGGCGTGGCGACCTTACGCCGCAGCTGACGCGGGCCGCCAGCGCGGCACGCCACACTGGAGACGAGGGCGCTCACGCGCGAGCTTATGCGGGCAACTTTCGCGCGAATGTCGGCGAAGACGACCCCGTTTTGTTGCAGCGCTCACGTGTTGAACCGACACGTAACGTCTCGACTTGATACGCTTGGACACGGCGCGCAATGCGTTTCAACGCAGGCTTCCCAGGGCAATCAAGGAGGGAAAGGTCTCTGCGGTAACCGGGTCCTCCTCCTCCTCCTCCTCCTCCTCCTCCTCCTCCTCCTCCTCCTCTCCTCCTCCTCCACTCCTTTTCCTTATGAATAGCTTCTCCCTGTCGCACCCCGAGGCCAGTTTTCAGGGCGGGCCGGGCGTTTCGCCTGACAATTCCTCACCACTTGTGACCCTAAAGCTTAAACATTAGCAACAGCTTCACAAATGGAGGGCGGGTCCTTTTCGGAATGTGGCTCTCGCCTTAGCGCCGCGCACACTCGTTCTGAAACATTGCAAGCGCTGCACGGATTGAGGGCGGGCCGTCTTCAAATGTGGCCCTCGTCTCAGCGCCGCGCACATTCGTTGTTTAAAATCTGCAAGGGCTCCACGGATTGAGGATGAATCGGTTTTGAAATGTGGTCCTCGCCTTAGCGCCGTGCACATTCGTTTAAACAACTTGCAAGAGCTTCACGGATTAAGGGCGGGTCGTTTTCAAAATGCGACTCTCGCCTTAGCGCCGCGCACATTCGTTCTTACACATTGCAAGGGCTTCACGGATTTCCATGATCGACGTACCGGGAGTCATGTTGGAAGGACTCACGACTATTGGGGTGCAGCAGTTACGATGACTCGCGGTAATGAAGTCCCAGGAATGGCGCTCAGGCAAGACTCAGGGTTGTCAATACGCAAAAATCAAGTTAATCCGTGGCGTCGAACTCCCGAGAGCAATGTTCTGGCATGCTTCCCCTGTGGAAATGAACCGTTGTAGGGGCCTATGAAAAGGGAGATTGGGGGAGGGCGTATTCCAACATCGTTGGTGACTCTTGGGTTTACACTGAACCTCCTCCTCCTCCTCCGCCTCCTCCTCCTCCTCCTCCCCCTCTTCCTCCTCCTCCGCGCCCTCCTCCTCCTTTTCCTCCCTCAAAATCGGCGACCCATCCCGAGCCGAGCCGCTTCTTGACGGCCCCGTGGGGCCTGGGACCCCCCCCCCCGGCAAATGCCAAAAACGGCGAGCCTGGCTGCACGGGCGGCATGCGCGGCTGGTCGACCGGCTCGCCTGCCACTTCTCGCTCTTGCCCCCGCTCCTCCACCCGAGCGACGATCAAAAACGAGTCTTGCGCGAGGTGACGTAGCGACCTTACGCGGCGGCCCATGTGAACGACGATCACAAACGGGTCTTACGCGAGATGGCATGGCGACCTTACGCCGCAGCTGACGCGGGCCGCCCGCGCGGCACGCCACACTGGAGACGAGGGCGCACACGCGCGACCTTACGCGGCCAGCTTACGCGCCAATGTCGGCGCAGACGCCCCCGTTTAACAAAGAGGAAAAAACCTCATACACATAAACTTTTGGCGCTCCGCGCGGATTCCTAGGATTCGCGCTGGACCCCCCTCCCTGGCGCGCGGAGCTCGCCAGGGGCGGCGCCGGAGGCGCCGCCAGGGAACCCAGGCGCGGATCCAAGAAATCAGCGCAGAGCGCCAAAAGCTTGTTTATGTGATTTTTCTTCTTTGAGCTTACGCGCGACCTTACGCGGCCAGCTTACGCGCCAATGTCGGCGCAGGCGCCCCCGTTTAGGAGAAGGAGGAGTGCACGTACCCAAAGAGGAAGAGACGAGGGCAAGCGGACAAGAGGCGAGACGAGGGCAAGAAGTCCGTCCGCTCCTGACCGTCAACCGCGCGTCTACTTCCAGAGCGTTGCTTTGGCAGCGCTCAACCCTTCAGCTATCGAAGCTGGGGTCGGCGAGGCGTGCTTCATTTTGTGGGAGCAGTGAAAGGAGAGCACAATCCGCTGATTCGACCGCGACGTCGAGATCTCGTTCGCGGGCTCAGACGGATAGGCTGCGTCGGGGCCATCGCCCCAGGATGCAAGCGCGCTGTGGAGGTTGGGCGAGGCGGGGGAGCAGGGGAGGCCCAGGAGGACCGAGCGGGCGAGGTAAGGAGGGACTGAATCGGGCGCTGCTGGGCACCCTAGCACACAAGAGTTCAGCAGGCGAACGTGCATGCTGTGGGTCTCTGTCTGTCCACCTGCGAGGGTCTTATAAACCATCGAGCGCCAGTTCGGGCGGACAGGGCGCATGGCATTCGTGAGAGCAGCGCAGCGCGACTCCAGCTCTGGGGACGGGGGCGGCTGAGAGAAGCCCCAGGCTGCGATGCACTTCACCGGCATGACTGTGAGGGGCGATGAGAAAGAGGCCCGCAGCAGCGCGGGCGCGACCGCGCGCTGCGCCTTGGGGCGGCGCGGTGGCTCAGCACTCGGGGCCTCGTGAAATTCGCTGGCAGCCGCGCGGTTCGCCGCGGCCGCGGCAGCTGCAGGCAACGGCACAGCAATGAAGAAAAGCTCCCATTCCCCACGGGGCATGAACGTGGTAGAGTGAACGGCGGCGGTGACGACTGAGATCTGAGCTGAGCATGGGACAAGAGGCGGGCTCCATTCCGCCATGGCACTGAGATCTACTTTGCGAGGTGCGTCAGGCATGGGGATTAGGCAATTTGGGGACAATGCGATGTACACTGCGGGCGTGCTTCTGACTGAGCGGAGCGGACTGCAAGAAATAGCTTAGCGTTGAAACGACTGATGCATTGCGGAGGCGGACGGCGGCAACACTGCCACCCTGCACGAGCTGAAAAGTATTCGCCCAAAGCGGGGCGACGACCCGCTGGCGGGGCTTCATGGGGAGAGGCACAGGCCCCTGCGCGGCGGCAAAGGGCTCACTGTCAGCGCGCAGCGTGTCGAATGAGAGCGCGAGGAGGCCAGCGTCGACGGCGCAGCCGCCCATGGAGCGCTTGTCATAGTCACGCATGCCGTCGTAGGTCATGATGCGCGAGGCGGCGCGGCGAGCGTGAAGGACCATGGCGAACACCCAAGCCGAGCCGCTCACCGGGCAGCCCAGGGCCGGACCAAGTTCGCACGGGAGCATGAAGGGATGAACGCCATCATCATTGAGGATGCTGTTGGGAGCGAGGTACCGCTGGCGAGAGATGCACATCGGGCCCTCAAGGATGCCGAAGTACCCCAGCGACGCGAGGAGCCAGCCGCAGCTGAGCGACAGGGACACATCCGCGCGGTCGAAGCTGTTGAAGACGGGCTTGTGCTTGTCGGCCTCAAATTGAACTCCAGCTCGATGCATCTCGGTGCCGAGGTTGATGATGTGGCGCATCTCGGCGGCGGGGTTGATGATGTGCTTGGTGAGGATGCAGCCCACTACCAAGCCCTGCTGCATGTAATACGTCCGCTCTGCCACAGCGGATTTGATGAGGATGATGGTTTCGCCTGCGATGGCAATGATATCTGTGTACTTGAGGGGCGGCGGGCGAGTGCCCCCAGGGCGGCGGTCCGTGGTGGGCACGCCTATGAGGTTGACGCCCTTTGGCACGATCGCGAAGGCATGGTCGTTCAGGACGAGGGTGGAGACAGGGTTGAAGCAGAGGTGCGAGGCAAGGTCCTCCAGCGGGCCAATGGGCACGCACACGGCGAGCCAGGCGCGGCACGGCAAGAGGTCGAACCCAGACGCAGGCGGGGACGCGTGTGGCAGAACGCCTCTGATGTGCGACTTGACGAGCGCGTCGCCGTCACTGATGGGATGGCTGAGCGAGAGCTCGACACTGTACTGTTGGACCTTGGAGGCGACGGCGCGCTTGCGCTTGAGGTCGGGGGTCCAAGAGGGCGAGGAGAGCAACGACCAACGCGCTGCTCTCTCTGGCTACTCCTGGGCGGCCCTCGGGGTCGGTGGTTTTGATTCCCTGGGCGACCAGGCGGCGCTTCCAGGTGTCCCAGGGAAGGGCCCTGCGCAGGGAAGATCGGTTGCCCTTCCTGAGCCTCTTGGGATCGGCGGCCCCTAAGGAGCCTCGCGGCAGCTGAGCTGCACGGTGTGCCAGAGAGCGCTGCCGAGCCTCGAAGTCGCGGCGCGGCGCGGCAGACTGCACGGCGAACTCGGCGGAATTCGCGAGCACGATTAGCCCGATGTCGATGTTGAGGAACTCGGCGTCAAGCTCGGAGGTGGGATGTAAACGACGTGCTGGGCGAGCGCCCTGGCGCCAGCCCGCCCAACGGTGGCCAAACGCGCCACGCGGCCTCCGCTGTGTCCGCGAAGAGCGCCTGGAACGACGTGAGGATGGCGCCGCGCTCAAGGTCGCGGAAGGCGGCAAGCTCGAACGCCTGCTCGTTCCACCCCAGGATGGCGGGGTCGGCTTGTCCCTTAACGTCGAGGCGCGCGACGGGCATGGCGTTGCAATGGATCTCGCCCTTTGCTCGATGAGCTCTCCATGACTTTCGAGGGTGTCGATGTTGAAGGAGCTGGAAGAGTTTCTTGCACTGGATCTCGGTGTGAATCTGCTCAGGCGACTTGTCAGGGTTGAGGTAGATGTCCATTGGCGTGCCCGAGGTGTCGACGGAGGTGAAGCGCTTCCATCTGCCTCCAGCGTCGCGTAGGGCTCGGGTGAGCGCCAGTGCGCGAGGGATGGCCACGTCGCGCCCGCCCTTGACTTGTAGCACGAATCTGCGCGCGGGTTCGTCTCCATGAACTTCGGCGGCGTCGGAGCCCAGGTTGGCGGAGGCGATCCACTCCTGTAGGTCGTTGAGGAGCGCGTCGGGAGCGATGAGCCGCTGTGCCCCGATGGTGCAGATCGTGGGGTCGATCTCGCGGTCCCAGTCGGCGAGCTTCGTAAGGTCCGTGATCGGCGCCTGGGCCTCGGCGAGCGCGAGGGCCTCTCGCATCTGGTCGATCTGCATCCATATCTTCTTATGTTCCTCTGCTTGACGGTCTTGTTCTCTACGAGTGCGTGCGACGACGTCATGAAGGGTGTCGACTCGTCGTTCTGTAGCTTGGACTTGCTGTGCAAGAAGCTGGCGAAAGCTTCCGCGTGAATCATTGAGTAGGACGTTGGCTTGAGCTTGGAATGTGCTGGCGGCATGTGCGACTTGAGCTTGCATGAGATCTTGAAGAGCTTTGTCTAGCTCGGGGCCCAGACCTGGGAGGCGAACGGGGTCGCCTGGCGTAGCGGTATCGGAATCGGCGGCGGCTCCGACGGCGGCAGTTCCTCCAGCGGCTGCTGCGCCTCCAGCACGCCATGGGTCAGCAGCAGCGAGAGGGTCGTGGCGTAGAGCTTCACCTTGGAGTTGCGGCGGCGGCGCGGATCCTTCACCAGCTTGAAATTGGCGAGCGTTAGCGGTGACGGCAGTGCGGGCAGAGTGAGCAGCTTCTTCTTCTTCTCCAGTGTCCATGGCGAAGTGGGGCGGCTGATGGTGTGCGCGAGCTGCGGATCGGCAAGAGCGAGCGGCATGCCCCGATGCTCGCCCTGAGCGTGGCGCTGCCTGTGTAGCGAGGCCGGCGTCGACGAGCACGGCCATGGCTGCGCGCTCTGAAGCTGCTCGACCATTTTTATCAGCACGGTTTGGGGGAGCCCGGGCAGTACGATCTTGGTCGAGTCTTTCGCGTTCTCGACGGCGTTCTTTCCTTCTTCGGCTAGCAGATGGGGCACTTCGGGAGGTCGAGCGTTCTTCGCTGGAAGAAGACATGGTTGAGACTGCGGGTTGTCGTCGGACTGATTGCTGTTCTGCTTCAGGATGTTGTTGTCGAGAGCGCCAGACTCCAGGGCCTTCGCGGAGCCACAACGTGGCAGATGCTGCAGCTGGGGAACGAGCAGGTCGACGTCCAGCGGGTTATGGAGAGGAACGACGGCGACGTCAGAGAGGCCGATGTCCAGCTGGTGCTCGGCGACGGGGGACGACGCGCACGACAGCGCGATATGGATGGCAGCCTGCAATGCCAGCACAAAGAGCAGGAGTGGGCGGCCGCACGCCCCTGATTGTAGCGGCAAAGCGCTTAGGTGCCAGCTCACCCCTGGTGGTGGCTGGAAACAGTTGGGGTCGGGCCTCGGCTCAGAGGTCTCCATGCGGCCGCAGCGCGACATGGTGACTTGAGCCAAAATGGCTACGGATTCAGGAGAAGGAGGAGGAGGAGGAGGAGGAGGAGGAGGAGGAGGGAGGAGGAGGAGGAGAGGAGGAGAGAGGAGGGAGGAGGAGGAGGTAACTGCGTCGCTCACCTGCCCATCGACATCGTTGACCGGCACCTCCGGCTCCTCGACCTTCCCGGCCTCTGTCCGCGTCGCCTCGCGCGATCCGTTGACGGGCACCTCCAGCTCCTCGGCCTCGCCCCCAGGGGCGCGGGCCACGGCAGTGGGCGAGCCGCCCTTCGGGGTGCCCTCCGCCTCCTGCAGTTGTAGCCAAAAAGCGTGTCTGCCCACGTTGGACATAAATTGACGATTGGCGGGTTCTGGAACCCCTGAACTCAAAAACGTTTTCGTCTTTTCGGGGCGCATATTTTACTTCCGCCGCCTTCCATCAGCCTTCCGCCGGCGGAGGCGGCCTCGTTTTGCTTCCGCCGACCTTCCGCCGTTGAAGAGATGACAAGTCCTTCAATCCTCGAAGGCAGGGCCCTTTGTGGAACGCCCTAATTCTCTGAGCGTTCACTTTGAGCCACGTCGACATGGCAGAGCGGGGGTGCAGAGCGGGGGGGGAGGCCAGGAAGGGGCACGCCACGAGTTGACCAAAGCCCTGCCCCGATGTGCAGCCGCCGCGAGCGCCGCGGCGACCTCCAAAACCGACCTGGAGGTCTGGTCCGGGGCCGGACGTCACGCAGCGATCCTGGCCGCCCGCCGGGGCGACCTGCACAGGCTGGCCGCTCTTCGTGGTGACCTCCGAGGGCGTCGAGGGAGGGGGCCTCGCAAATCATGGCCCGAGCCACGTGCGCGGCCCAGGGGGGGCCAGGCGACGCACCGAAACAAGAAGAAGGACCGTGAAATCTGGGGAGGTACCATGGCCCCGGTCAGGAGATCCACCCCTCACTACAGTCCACCCCAGGCCAAAACACCCCAAATCATAAGATCACCGAGGTTACCCTTCCGTTGCGTCACCGAGGGTACCCTCCCTCAGAATGCACAAGGAAGAACATCAGGGTACCCTCCCCAAACCGATCTCTATCTGACACCTCAGTCCGACTGAAATCACCACTGGCAGGGCCGTTTCTCACCATTTTGGAAAAAGCATCTCTTGAACATGGAAAGGGTAGAGCAACGGCGACCAGAGACGGCAAAAAAAGCGGCTCCAGAACTGGAGCCGAAACCGGAAAAAAAACGGCGACGGAGCCGGCAAACAGACGGCGACGGAACCGGTAAAAAAAGCGGCAAACGGAACCGGTAAAAAAACGGCCCTGTCGTTTCCAGGGCCCACTGAAGTCACCACCTCCCTCTGTCCAGACCCCCGACGTCGTGATTCTTAAACAACATCAACTGTCGATCCCCAAAAACCTGGACCCTTTCCCCGGGACCGGTTTTTCATCCTGAGTCGTTTCTCGACGGTCCCAGGGCCCGGCGAGGGCCCCCCGAGGCCGAAACTAGCGAAAAACCTTCCGTCGTGTTTTTTTCGCGAGGCGGGGGGGGTCTGGGCTGGATGCTCCTGGGGCCTCTGAGGACAGGAGTGTAGGAGTAGGAGGAGGAGGAGGAGGAGGAGGAGGAGGAGGAGGAGGAGGAGGAGGAGGAGGGACGAGGACGAGGACGAGGACGAGGAGGAGGAGGAGGAGGAGGAGGAGGGACGAGGACGAGGAGGAGGAGGAGGAAGAGGAGGAGGAGGAGAAGTCGGAGGAGGAGTCGGAGGAGGAGGAGGAGAAGAAGGAAAACGAGGAGAACGAGGAGAACGAGGAGCAGGAGGAGGCAGAGCCCGAGACCTCTATGGACAGGTTGAGCGTGGCCCTCGTGCCGCCGGAGCCCCCGACGCTGAGGCTGACGTTGTACGGGTCCGATGCGCCGAGGCCCTGCGCCTGGCGAGCACCACAAGGGCCCCGGGCGGCTCTCGCCATCGCTCGCCCGGGCGGCCACTCCCCGGGCGGGCAGGTCTTCGGCCTCGTGCGCTGACCCTTTTGCCGCGAGGTGGCCCCAAGGTGCTCCTCGAAGGCTCAAGCTCATCCTCCGCCTCCTCCTCCTCCGCCTCCTCCTGTTCCTCCTCTGCCTCCTCCTCCTCCTCCGCCTCCGCCTCCTCCTCATACCTGAGCAAGGTGCTCCTCGAAGGCCCCAAGGTGCTCCTCGAAGGCTTAACCTCCTCCTCCTCCTCCTCCTCCTCCGCCGCCGCCTCCTCCGCCGCCGCCGCCTCCGCCTCCGCCTCCGCCTCCGCCTCCGCCTCCGCCTCCGCCTCCGCCTCCTCCTCCTCCTCCTCCTCGTCCTCCTCCTCCTCCTGCTCCTCCTCCTCCGCCTCTCTTTTTACGTTAGACAAACCTGAGCAAGAAAGCTGGCCTCCTCTTCCTCCTCGTCGCCGAGACGCAGTGCCCACGTCCGAGCGATGCCAGCGCAAGAGAATGCAGTCGTCGTTCTGCTATACGGGCCGCTGGGTAAGGAACGGACGGGCCTCTGCGGCCACGGCGGGCCTCGGCACCCCGATCCCGGGAGGGGCTCACAGGCTGGAGCCCCTCCCGACCCCGAAGTGGTGTCCTGACGTCCCGAGTGCCAGCATGGATCCACGACCCAGGTCTCGGGAGGGGCCCAGAAGCTGGAGCCCCTCCCGACCCCGAAGCGATCCTTCTGCCGGGGCCTCGACTGCAGGCAGAAGCCCTCGGAGGTCCGGGCGCAGCTCCTGCATCGGCGCTGGGCCCCCGCGGGCGGGGGCGCCCAGCGCCGGCCCGGGAGATCCGCGCGGGCCTTCGAAAGCTGCTGCTTGCGCACCCTAGAAGTGGGGAAATCCCCGACGAGGTCGTCAAAAAAATGACGAGGCCGAGCCTGCATTTTGACGAGGCCTCCCGCTGCAGACATCCCACGAAACTCCTACTCGTCAAAATCCGAGGCGCGGTCGTCAAAAAAAAATGGCGAACCCGAGTCCTGGCAAACCCGGGTCTTACGTTCCCCCGATAAAGGGGCCCAGGGGCCCAGGGACACACAAAGAAACAGACACCAGCCCCAGGATTCCTGCACACTTTCCCATATCTGCTGGGTCTTCGTCTCTCCCCCCACACACAAGCTTCCCAGGTGTCCCCATATTCTCCGGGGAGTCGACGATGAATCGTGTCTGTGCGCTTCTTTCCCTCCTGACTCGCTCCCCTTCTCGGAGGCGAGCCCGAAGACCCGAATTTCGGGTTGGGGGGGGTACGGGTTCCAGATGCGTTTTTTTTCAAAGTTTCCCCGACCCCCCCTGACTGGAAATGGAAGGCAAATTGAGGCCTTCGGGTTGGGCTGGTGTGGTTTGGCGGGTGGTGAATAAGGATGTGCGCTGCTCCCTTCGGGTTTCGGGGGCGGCCAAGAGGGGGGCGACCAAGAGAAGGGGGGCGCAAATCGTGGCCGGCGGCACGTGCGCGGCCCAGGGGGAGGGGTTGGGGACGTATTGAAACAAGAGGAGGCGCCATGAGACCTGTGGAAGTACCGTCGCCCCCGCCAGGATATCCCCTTCCCCCTTGTCACCGACCCCTCTGATTACCTACCAGACCACCCCAACCCAACCCGAAGACCCGAACTTGACCCGAATTTGGGGTGGGGGGGGACGGGCCGAATGTGCTTTTCCAAGGTTCCCCGACCCCCCCCCACTGGAGGTGGAGGGCAGATTGATGCCTTCGAGTTGGGTTGGGGTGGCTTGGTGGGTGGTGACCCTCTTGGCCGCCCCCGAGGGCTGCGCAGGGCACATCTCCAGCCTGGGGGGAGGAGACGGAAGAGGAGGAGGAGGAGGAGGAGGAGGAGGAGGAGGAGGAGGTTGGAGCGTCTGGGGGGGAGGAGGGTACTGAGGGTACTGACTATGCGGGCGCCACAGGGCGCCCCTGACCGCACGGTCGCGAATTAATCCTCGACGATTAATTCAGGCCCCTCAGGAGCTCTCTGATGGGACCTCTCCCACCGTATCAGCTCATCAGGGGAGGAGAACCCATGCAACTTGGCGACATTGATGGCATCTAGGTAAGGAAGGCACAGCAGTCGTCTCAACTGCTTCACCTCCCCAGATGCGCGGGGCATCACGCTCCCCACCGCCTCCTGGGGCTCGCCCAACCCTTCATTACCTGCAGCTTCGCTGTGCGAAGCAGCACCAGCAGGAGCAGGGTCAGGCTCAAGGAGAGGACCCCAAACAGCGCGCATCTGAAGAGTCGGCCCGTGGGCTGCCCCAACACGAGCATTCCCCAGAGTGTGCCCTTGGAACAGACCTCGACGGAGCTTGGACCTCTGGATCTTGAGCCCTGGATGACCAGCTCCCTTACACTCTCCCTGCAGCCCGCGAGCGCTGGAATGCGCTGAGGCGCCGCAGATCTTACAAAATAGTATCGGCGACAGTTCCTGGCCTTGATCAGATGTGACGTTGGCCTGCACAACACTGTGCCCTCGGAAAACCCAAGGAACACCAGTGGCAGCAACAAAGCCAGCGTCAACACCCTGGGGTTCTTCGGTGCCAGCAGGAGAGGAGGCGAGGCTCGGAGCAGGGGGAGGACCAGTCTCAACCCCCTCGGCCAAGGACCAGTCCCCGAACGGCGCTTTACCTTCCTCCAGACAGGCACGAATTAGATACTGGGGCAAGTCTTCATCTAAAACGATGTCCCCTGTTCCTGAAAGCTCAACAGAATCAGGCTGCTCTAGCTCACCGAAAAAATCCTGACATCTACTCTGCGAACGAACGATATCCGAGGCAATCCTCTCACACCCCGAGACAAAGTCCAGATGGTCTCTAGGCACATTCCAAAGTTTGGCTCCCGCCTTGGCCCACTTGTCGGCCATAGCGTTGCCCTTAATGAGCCACGCATCATGATCAGACCTAGCTTCCCTCCAGCTCCTGTGAACTGCTACCTTGACAATGGAAGCCTTCTTACCTAGATCGGCCCACCAGGCCCTCCACATGTGCGGAGGCGGAGGCGGAGGCGGAGGAGGAGGCGGAGGCGGAGGCGGAGGCGGAGACGGAGGAGGAGGAGGAGGAGGAGGAGGAGGAGGAGGAGGAGGGAGGAGGAGGAGGAGGAGGGGAGGGGAGGAGAGGAGGAGGAGGGAGGAGGAGGAGGAGGAGAGGAGGAGGAGGAGGAGAGGAGGAGGAGGGAGGAGGAGGAGGAGGGGGAGGAGGAAGGAGGAGGCGGAGGAGGAGGAGGAGGAGGAGGAGGGGGAGGAGGAGGAGGAGGGGCTGGGGGCCGAGGACGCCACAGCCCGGTGGGGAGCGGCCGGGCGACCCCGGCCCCGCGCGCGCCGCCGCCCTATGCGGGCCTGGGCCGCCCGCCGCGACGGCTGCCCCCGGCGGCCCAGCAAGCGCCCGGCGCCGTCGACGGCCAGCACCTCCGGGAGAAGAGAAAGCGGCATACCCAGAGATCCAACGCATTGAAACAATCAAGACGGAGGTTTTTCACAATTGTCGGCCTCAAGGGGCCCTCGCCGGGCCCCGGGACCGTCAAAAAACGATCAGGATGAAAAACCGGTCCCGGGGAACGGGTCGAGACCTCCGGGGGCCCCGTATTGAAAGAAATCACGACGTCGTGGGTCTGAGTACATAGGGGAACGAAGAATGGCATAAACATAAAACCTCGGAAATCCGCGTGGATTTCTCGGATCCCCGCTGGACCTCCCTGGCGCCGGAGCACCTGGCGCGCTCCGCGCGCCAGGGAGGGGGGTCCAGCGCCGATCCGAGAAATCCGCGCGGACCTCCGAGTTTTTATGTTTATGCCATTTTTCGTCCCCCTAATACAGCGGAGGCCAGTTCACAGGAAACCTTCCACAAGAAACCCAACCCTGAGACCCCAGGGACGTCCGTTGATTTTTTGGTGTGCCAACGTCGCGCTCTCCACAGCAACACCATCGAAACCCAAGAAACCCAGGGCACCCTGGAGGCAAGCAGGGTGTTTCTTGGCCTTGGCATGGGTCCCCACTATAAATTTCGACGGTCCGCGCGGAGTTCTTGGATCTGCGCTAGACCCCCCCCTCCCTGGCGCGCGGAAGCGCGCCAGGGGCGGCGCCGGAGGCGCCGCCGCGGGGGCGCAGCGCGGATCCAAGAAATCCGCGCGGAGCGCCAAAAGTGGCGGCCTGGGACTTCTGGTCTCGCGACCCCCAACACTGCAATTTCTCGCTCGGATCCGACCCTGCCCTGGCTCCCCGCTCTGAGATCCTGCGAAGGAGCCCTCAGGGCCCCGCCCGGGAGCCCTCGGGGACCCCATCGGCCGCCTGGGGCCGCCATACAAACCTGGGGCCGTGGTCTGCCCCCCCCCCCGTCGAACCCCGCGAGGCCCTCGGACACCCGCGTCCCCCGTCGTTCCAGACCCAGCGAGCGGACTTTCCTAACAGGGCGAGCGGACGCCCCCGGTCGACCGGCGGCCAGATCGCCCACTTGGGGTGGGCTCCACGACGGCCCCATGCCCGCGGAGGCCCGGCAGGCCGCTCGCCCCGTCGCCTCATGCTCCTCCTCCTCCTCCTCCTCCTCCTCCTCCTCCTCCTCTCCTCCTCCTCATCCTCCTCCCTCCTCCTCCTCCCTCCTGCTCCTCCTCCTCCCTCTCCCCCTCCTCCTCCCCTCCGCCTCCTCCTCTTCCTCCTCCTCCTCCTCCTCCTCCTCCTCCCTCCTCCTCCTCCTCCTCCTCCCTCCTCCTCCTCCTCCTCCTCCTCCTCCTAAGCCTGCTCCCCCGAACCTCGGCAAGGGCGCCGTCCACTCCGCGGTGGCCGCGCGCCACGCCCAGGGCGAGGGCCCCCGCCAGCAGGCCCAGGAGCTGCCCGCGCCCCGCGGGGCAGCCGGCAGCCGCCCGCACCGGCGCGCACACCATGGAGGATCAGGCCGGGCCCCAGGGGTTCCCTTCTTGCTGGGCCGACTTCCCACCAGCACCACTGCCACAGGCAGGAGGAGGAGGAGGAGGAGGAGGAGGAGGAGGAGGAGGAGTAGGAGGAGGAGGAGGAGGAGGACCTCCCCATCCTCCCTTCTCCCCCGTCCTGCCTGTGGTGCAACAGTGGTGGTGGAAGATTGGCCCATCACTTCTGACGCGGGCGAGATTTACACCCAGACCCCCTCGCTTCGCGACGAAATCACGACGGGACTTTTCTCGCTCTTTCTGGGCTCCAGAGGGCCCCTCCCGGGCCTCGGGACCGTCAAGCAAAGATTCAGGATGAAGGACCGGTCCCCGGGGAAGGGGTCCGGGCTTCTCTCTGGGGGCCACGGCATGGCAACCTCACGACGTCGGGGGTCTGGGCACGTCGGTCGGAAGAAGTAGGTAAAGGCACGAAGTGGGAAGGCGGATGCAGCAGATTGGGCTCAGGCCCTTCCATAGAGAAAAGCAGAGCACAGCAAAAGTAGCTCGACTCTTGAAGTATAGGCGGGCGCCCAAAGTAGACTGGGGTCCGGAAATCCAGAAAGACCTACTTTCAACGACCGGCGTGTATGTACGTATCCGCTGCGTCTTGGACTTTCTGGGAGGGGGCGGCCAAAGGGGCGCAGTGGATCTGGGTAAAGACCTGTAGCCTCTAGGGCCCAGTTGCTTGTCCGTGTCCACTGCGCCTCTGGTTTCTGGGGAAGGGAGCCCGAAACTCCAAGACGCAGTGGATAAGGGGACAAGTCTTGCCCGCATCTGAGCCCGCTCGGCATGTGAGCCCATTCGGCCGCCGAGTGGACGTGAGATTGAGCCCTCTCTGCCGCCGAGCGGGCCAACTTCGCACCACTCTGTCGGAGTGGAGCCCCTTCGGCGTCCCATTCGGCGGCCGAATGTGCTCAGGAGCGGCTCAGGCGCCGAACGAACTCGGAAGGTTGGGTGGCAACTCATGGGAGCCTCGCGTTCCACCTTGCCGGCTCTTGCGAATCGACGCTAGTCGACGCTAAATCGACGCGAATCGACGCTAAATCGACGCTAATCGACGCTAGCCGACGCTCAAGCGCGGCACTACCTCATCGACTCCAGACGCTAACCGACGCGAGACGACGCTAAAGATGGAATTGAGAGGGTACGCCGGGCTCCCATGCATGATTTGCCGCCGGAAGAGGAAATCCCTGGGGGGGGCGCGGGCGCCAGCTGCCCAGCAACCCCGAACTCCTGCCGTCGTATCATTTTCCGCGCCCAGCGCTGTGTCGACCGGCCTTTGGGCCCCCAGGGGGCCCCCTATCACGGGTCGAGTCGGCTCGAGAGGTGCCGCAGAAAGTCGGGCGGGTGGCATTGGGGGGTGACCCAAGTGGGGGGTGACGAACAGGGCTCCACACGGGCCCTTGCTGGCTTCCAAAGGCGCCCTGGAGTGCCGCATTCAGCGCCCTTCTCTTCCCCGCCCCCCCCCCCACCCATTTGGGTCACCCACCATTGCCACCCGCCCGAGCAAGACTGGGCCCACAGGGCTCCGGTCGCGATGTCCCACGATGCCACCCTGTGGCCGCGACGCCGGATCTCGGGGGACCCCCGCGGGCCGATGCGCGGGCCCGGGGGTCGGGGTCGATCGCGGGCCGATCGCGGGCCCCGGGGGCCCATCGCGGGCCGATATCGTGGACCCGGGGTCGGCGCACGGTGCTGCCCTGGCCAGGAGGCCAGACAACCCATCGGGAGTTTTCCGCAGCGTCGGCCCCCACAGGTCTGGACCTCTTCCCCGGGACCGGTCTTTCATCCCGAGTCGTTTTCTGACGGCCCTGCTGGAGGCCGAACGTAGCGAAAGACCTCCCGTCGGGATTTGTTCACAACGCTCTGAAGGTAGGAAAAGGGTGTGGTGTGAGGGGTGGTGGTGCCAAAGCTGGATTGGCGAGGTTGTCTATCGTAGATAGCATCGCGATTTCCACGATTGGCACCACACCCCTTCATGCCTCATGCCACACCCCTGTCCAACCTCCAGAAACGTGAGCGGGTCTGGCGAGGGCGCAGGCGCGGATCTTTCTGGTCGGGCCGGGGCTGGCGAAGTGGGCAGCTGGCACCGCGTGGCTCGGGGGCTTGTTTTTCTTTAGGGGGGTGAAAGGCTCGATGGCCTGTGCTGAGCTCACGAGCTGCGATCCCCCCCGCGAGTCTCGCACGCCCCGCCCGCCGCAGCAGGCTGCGGGCACGCGCGGGGAGACGGAGAGGGGAAGAGAGGCAGGAGAAGCAGGAGGAGGAGGAGGAGGAGGAGGAGGAGGCAAAATCCCAGACCTTCCACCGCCCCGTTTGTTGCCACGCGTGGGGCCCTGGAACTCTCGACGCAGCATTCGTAGTTATGCATGTGGCACTCGTGGACCGATTGGTGTAGGTCCTGGCACCTAGAACGGACCAAGCCTGAAAAGTCGAACGTAAACCTTCTCGTTCGATACGATGGGATCGTCCTCAAGGCCGGCGGTATCCAATGAATCCCCTGAGGAAGCCAAGCAAGGATTTCTCTGGAAGCTCAGAGGTCCGTCAAAGCTTGGAGGGCCGCCAAGGAAACCAGCGCCAAACTGGATGGAGGTCGTGCGCCTTCGGTCCGCAGAGGAACTGAGACGAAGCCGCTCTCGCTCTCCAACTCCGTCTCGCTCCTCCGTTCCTTCCCTCTTCTCTACTCGTCCCTCCTCCTCATCCTCCTCCTCCTCATCATCCTCACCATCCTCCTCCTGCTCCTCCTCCTCCTGCTTCGTCCCTCCTCCTCCTCGTCATCCTTCTCCTCGTCGTCCTCAACCAGCGCAGCCACAGGGAACAGAACAAGCAACAATCCTGGGGGGGGGGGGGGGGGCTCTTCGGCCTCCGGGCCCGATCGGGGAGAGTCTCCCAGGATGTCTGTTCACCGCTTGGTTTCCAAAGAGTCCGCCCAGCGGCCCCCGCTCGCTGGGCGCTCCGCCCGCGCGCTGCGCCGAGCCTTCCACTCTCCGACGCCACGGGGGCCACGGCCCGTGGCCTGCGGTCGGCCCACCTGCGACGCCACGAAGCCACACCACCGCCCCCCCTACAGTCGGGGCGTTGACCGAAGGAGCCCTAAATTAGGAACGAGGCCCCTTTTTTCCATGAGTTAAACTTCGATTTCCCATCGAAAACCTACGGAAAACAGAAGGCAAACTGTGAAACAATTGAGGAACACGGAGCCCCTCCCAAACGAGAAGGGTTCCTTCTTCAGCGCCCCGACTGTACGCGCGCCTGCCTTGCGCAGCGAGCCCAGCGCTCCTCTCCACTCGGCGATCGTGCTCGCTCCTCCCGGCGTCATCCTCGGTGCCCGAGGGCGGTGCGGCTCCCTCCTGGCGGCAGCCAGCTTCAAAATGCCTTCGGCGGGGGAGGGGGGGGGGCCTATTCAGCACTGCAGTGAGCACCGAAAAAACCGGGGTGATCAAGACTCGTGCTTTCCCGCGACGTCCGGGGTCTGGGCCGCCCAAAACTGACCCCCGTGCTATCCTGCAGCGCGCTCTGGCCAGGCTTTCAAAATGGATCCAGCCGTGGCGACGAGGGTGCCCCTGGAGGCCGAAAGAAAATGCGGCAACCTCCCCTCCCCTCCCTCCCTCCCTCCCTCACACCCCCAACCCTCTCTCCCCTCCCCCCTCCCCTCCCCCTCCCCTCCCCCTCCCCCTCCCCCCCTCCCCCTCCCCCTCCTCCGCCTCCTCCTCCTCGTCCTCCTCCTCCTCCTCCTCCTCCTCCTCCTCCTCCTCCACATCGCGATCCTCTTCCCAACTGGCGGCTTTGGGAGCGGGCATTCTCGGGAGGCTCTGGACGAGGCGCCCCTGATGGAAAACACACTGGCGCCCGAGCGCTCCAAGGACTCCATCAAAACCTTCCTTGCCCCCTCCGTCGCGGAGGGTGGCCCCTTCCTCCTCGCTCGTCCTCGTCCTCTCTCTCTCTCTCTCTTTCTTCTCTCCTCCCTCCTCCCCCCTCATCCTCATACTCGTCCTCTCTCCTCTCTCCTCCCTCCTCCCTCTCTCCCCTCTCTCCCCTCTCTCCTCCGCCCTCGCTCCGCCCGCCCCATCTCGCCCGCGGAGGCCCCGCCCCCCTCCCCCCCACCACCACCCCCGGGTCGCCGCCGCCGCGGAACCGCAGGTGCGCGGTGTGCTCCTCGAGCTGGACGACCAGCTCCTGGGGCCCCCGGGGTACCTCGTGCTCTTCGGCGGCAAGCGAGTGGCCCAGAGATCCAACGCATTGAAACAATCAAGACGGAGGTTTCTCGCAATGTTCTGCCTCGAGGGGCCCTCGCCGGGCCCCGGGACCGTCAAAAAACGACTCAGGATGAAAAACCGGTCCTGGAGAATGGGTCGAGACCTCCGGGGGCCCCGCATTGAAAAAAACACGACGTCGGATCTCTGGGGGGGGAAGCGAGAAGGAGAAGGCCTCCTCGGAAGGCGGCGGGACTTCTCGGAAGCCCTCGCGCCTTCTGAGAAGTCGTCTCCGTCTTCGGGGAAGGCCCAGGAGACTTCTCGGGAGGCTGGGGGACTTCCGAGCCTTCTGAGAAGGCCTGCTCCTTCTCACTTCCCCCCCTCGCTCGCCGCCGAGTTCTGCTCTCGATCACGATGAGTGCATCGATTAACAGCCTACGGAACTGAGGCCGTGAATTTTTGCTCAGCGTGTCGCGACAGCGGCCGTGGCGAAACGCTGTGCCCTGCGAGTGTCGCTCCGCTCAGCGGGGCGGGAGGCTGGGACAGTGACTGACGCTCGGGGGCAGGGAAGTGACTGGCGTGTCGCGTCGAAGCGTGGTGGGTCAAAACCGGCGGCGCGGCGCGTCAAGCGCTGAGCCAAAGTTCCTGACCGTAACATACGACATACGGTAACGGCTCCCGATCAGAATTTGACTTCGCTGGGTGCCCCACGAGCCTCCTAGGACCATCGCGGAAGAAGACATTCCAGCAGGCCAGCTTCTTGTTCCATTTCTTCGACTCACACGCCCCAAACACAGTAATTCAGCTGCCTCTCAGGACTGCTACCCCAGTCGCAAGAGCAAGGCCCAGTTTCACGCGTGAACAGCAGCAGGCCTGGGAGAACGGAAACACCGCCAGGGGAAGAACCTCGCGACGCCTTCGCTCGCAGCCCAGAGCTGTGCGGGCCCGAGAGTGGGAGCATGGTCAGCGATCGGCGTCAAGGCTCAGAATGTTTTTTTCCGATGAAGACACAGCAGCTGAGGGCCCCTTAAACGCGACCCGGGGGCGAGGAGCCCTTCTAGTTGCTTGCGTGGGAAGACCCTGCGCACTGAATGCGCCAGAGGCCGCAGGGCGCCCTGGCACACAGAAACACACAAGCGTTCTGGACAGGCCAGAAGCTGGAATGATACAGAATAGACACTGAAGCAGGCATGCTTTCAAGGCTCAGAATGGTGCGTCGGCCCACAGAAAAATCCAACCACACGGCACAGGCCCGCAGCCGGCTTCGGCGCGGCATCGGCGAAAGGTGCCCGCCGGAGAGCGCACGGCCCCGTGCGCGGCTGGCGCGACTCGCTGACTCTCTTCGAGTCCGCGGGCACCAGGTGGTGCAGGACGGTCAGGCGCCGGTCAAAGGGAGCGGTGGGATGCAGCAGGGGCGAGTTGAGGCACGGAAGCGAAAGGGGAAAGGACGCGAGAAATGACCCACTGATGCACACAGTGCGTGCCAGTTGGTCACATTGGCATCGCGCGCAGCTCGCTGGCATGACGTGCACCAGTCGAGCGCGACATGCGCCTCGCCCGCTGCTCCTCCCCTCGAGACGCGCGACTGGCGTTGAACGACGCGTGCCCTGTCAGCCGCCGATATTTTTCCATCCGCGGCCCCAGAAGTCCCGACACCTTCCCTGGGGGGATTTTTTCGTCCCTAGTCCGATGTTGATTGTCCCCGGGCCCGATCAAACTATGAGGAAAATCCTCGAGGCCTCGCGCGGCAACTTGGGGCCCGATTCGCGTCGGATCCACGTCGGATTCACGTCGGTTTCACGTCGGACCACGTCGGAGTTACATCGGAGTTACGTCGGACTGACTCCGGAGCATCGCCGCGCGAGCGTCTAGATAATACGGAGCTGACGATTACTTGCCGCGCGAGGCCTCCAGGATTTTCCTCTCAAAGTACTGTCGGGAACTGTTGCTCAGCGTGTCGCCCCGGCGGCCCCGGCGCGACGCGCCGTGCCGTGCGCGGGGACGGCGCGCCGCTCCGCCCCGCGGGGCGGGAGAGGCTCGGCAAGGCTCGGCCGGCGCCCCGGGGGACCGCGAGAGGAGCAGCGTGTCAGGCCGCAGCGAGAACGGCCAGAACCGCGGGAGCGGCACGCTGTCCAGAAGCTTCCGACCGTACGGTGGGAGTCTCTTTGATCACTTCGCGGGCTTGCACACCCTTGCATGAACCCAGAGATCCAACGTATTGAAACAATCACGACGGAGGTTTTTCACAATTTTTGGCCTCAAGGGGCCCTCGCCGGGCCCCGGGACCGTCAAAAAACGACTCAGGATGAAAAACCGGTCCCGGGGAACGGGTCGAGACCTCCGGGGGCCCCGCATGAACCCAGAGATCCGACGTCGTGGTTTTTTCAATGCGGGGCCCCCCGAGGTCTCGACCCGTTCCCCGGGACCGGTGTTTCATCCCGAGTCGTTTTTTGGACGGTCCCGGGGCCCGGCGAGGGCCCCTCGAGGCCGAACATTGCGAGAAACCTCCGTCGTGATTGTTTCAATACGTTGGATCTCTGGGAAGTCGACCTTCTCCACAGCACAGGGGGGCCACCGCGGCCAGGGGAGGCGGCGGAGGCGGGCCACCCGAAGTGTGGCTTTGGGCCCACGCTCACAGCGCCGAACCCACCCCCTTCCGAAGAGGTCTAAGGAATCCAGGGTCTGACAGCCAGGGGAACGCCACTTGACTTGCCGTCGCTCGAACGTCCATTTCCCGTGCATTTTCCGGTTTCGTGCGTGTTTTTTTTTTGCTCGATGGTCCAGGATGGTCCTCGATGGTTCTCGCCGAGAAAAAAATCCACACGTCCGAGCGATGCCAAGTTGAGGCTGTGTCATGGACAGCGACGGCGACCTCATCAGATAAGGAATCCACCAGGGTCTGCAGCCTCCTGGGCACATTCCTTAACGAACGCCCCCGCCGTATTAGTAATAGCCCCCGAGGCCCGAAATCCAGGAAAAATGCGCCGTTGGAGTTACCCGGGCGAAGGACCCAGCCAAATGCAAGCGTCAGTACCGCAAGGCAGATCGGACGAAGGAGGGGGGAGCTCGCCATGGGGCCACGAAGCGTGTGAGGCGGGTGCCAAAATGGGCAGATGGGCGCATGCGGGCGCTACCACTGGGCCTTCGGTGGGCCTCCCTGTGAGGTCACGAAGAGCGCGAGGGGTGTGCCAAAATGGGCGGAGGGGCGCATGCGGGGGCTGCCACTGGGGCCTTCAGTGGACCTCCCCACGGGGCCACGAAAGGTGTGAGGAGTGCGCCGACATCCGCGGGGGGGCGTGTGCGGGCGTTGTCCCTCTGGGACCTCAGGTGGACTGCCCTCTGGGGCCACGAAGCGTGTGAGGGGTGGAGACCCGCTCCCTCCAGGCTCCGGGGCAGTCGGCGCAGGCTGCCGCCCCGGCTCCCTCCAAGGCGCCGCGCGGCCCTCGGCCTCCCTCGCTCCCTCCTTGCTTCCTCCTCGCTTCCTCCCCGCTGCCGCCTCCTCGCGTCCTCCTTTGGACGTCGACCAGGCATGACAAACGAGCTCGTCGCGTCGTCTCGCGTCCTCCTCCTCCTCCTCCTCCTCCTCCTCCTCCTCCTCCTCCTCCTCCTCCTCCTCCTCCCGCCCCTTGCGTGGCCGACCCACAGGAGCCTCTGGGACCTGACCTGGACTTGGCGCGAGCAAGGGGGGGAAGTGACAAGGAGATGGCCTTCTCAGAAGCTCCGGAAGTCCCCCGGCCTCCCGAGAAGTTTTGGAAGTCCCCCGGCCTCCCGAGAAGTTTTCGGAGCCTTCCCCGAGAACACGCACACACACACACACTTACACACACTTACACACACTTACACACACTTGCACACACTTACACACACTTACACACACCTACACACACTTACACACACTTACACACACTTACACACACTTACACACACTTACACACACTTACACACACTTACACACACTTACACACACTTACACACACTTACACACACTTACACACACTTACACACACTTACACACACTTACACACACTTACACACACTTACACACACTTACACACACTTACACACACTTACACACACTTACACACACTTACACACACTTACACACACTTACACACACTTACACACACTTACACTTACACACACACACACACACACACACAACACACAGACACACACACACACACACACACACACACACACACACACGCACACAGACACACACACACACACACACAGCACACACACACACACACGCACGCACACGCACACGCACACGCACACGCACACGCACACACGCACACACGCACACGCACGCACACGCACGCACACGCACACACGCACACGCACGCACACGCACACGCGCACACACGCACGCACACGCACGCACACGCACACACACGCACGCACGCACGCACGCACGCACGCACGCACGCACGCACGCACGCACGCACGCACGCACGCACGCACGCACGCACGCACACACGCACACACGCACACACGCACACACGCACACACGCACACACGCACACACGCACACACGCACACACGCACACACACGCACACACGCACACACGCACACACGCACACACGCGCACACGCGCACACGCGCACACGCGCACACGCGCACACGCGCACACGCGCACACGCGCACACGCGCACACACGCACACACGCACACACACACAAAACAAAACAAAACAACTTGTCAGAAGGCGCGAGGGCTTCCGAGAAGTCCCGCCGCCTTCTGAGAAGGCCTTCTCCTTCTCACCTGCCCCCCCCCCTCGCTCGGCGCCGACGGAGTCTGCGCCGCGCCACGCCGCTCCGTGGAGGGGCTCGGCGTGCCCACGGAGTCGCATGACTGGCCGAGGGGCTCGGTGCACGGGCGCCCTGGCTGCCCCAACCCGTGGAAGGCACAGGGGCGCCCCGGCACCCCGACACTGCTGTTGGAAGGGGCCCTGGGACACGCCAATAAATAGACACAACTGGCAGAATTCCCCATATTGTTCCATAGTTTCTGGGTTTTTGTCTCCACATTGTTCCCCAGTATTTTCCCATATTTCCTAAGGATTCGACGGT
>CAUYUJ010005890.1:35000-57742 GCA_963575745.1 Prorocentrum cordatum
GCTGCCACGGGATGGTGCCCTGTGGCCTCCAGAGCGGCTGCCCTGCGTAATTCCAGGAAAACTAACTCCACAGCCCTTCCCAACCCTCTTCCGCCGCCTTTCAAAAACTCCGTGCAATTTGAATTAAAAACTTGGACGGAGTGAACGAGGCGATTAAATCCAAAAAGTCCATGCGCACGTGGCTCCACCCCGTAGCCGCACAAAGTAAACACATCCCTCCAAAGTCAAGCGCAACGACGCCGCGCAGCAGTTAGGATGCCAGTTGCAAGTAGAACGGGCGACTGCATAGGGCCCTCCCTCCATCGCTGCATTAACGCCAACTAGCGCCAACTAGCGAACGAGCGAACGAACGAACGACCACAGCGGACAGTTGCCCGGACCTGCTAAGACCAGGTGTGTGAGGCCATTAGGCCATGGCCTAGGATGTGTCAATGTATTCCGGAAGGCGTATGTATTGTCGTGCCCCTCCACGGAGTGCTCGTGCAAGACTGGCCATGATGGAAAAGGCAGGCGACGAGCCCAAGCGCAGATGCCAGCGACGTTGCGCCGATAGCTGCTCCTGAAAAAGTGCCGCCCTGCCGGAGCCCGGCAGGAATCGTCGCCTGCACGCGCGAACCGTCGGACGGGTGGCTCGCGACGAGCCCAAGCGCAGATGCCAGCGACGCTGCGTCAGTAGCTCACCCCGAAAGTGTCACCCGGCCGAAGCCCGGCAGGAATCGTCGCCTGCACGCGCGCGCCGTCGGGCGCCGATGCCTGGATCACCTGCCCCGGCTGCGCGCCCCGAGGCACCATAATGTTCACGACGCGAGGCATCGGCGGCTGCCCACCACGAGGATTCGTCCACACCTCGGGCGCACCGACAATCGTGGGAGACACACTCGGGGCCCCGTCAGCCAACTTGCTGAAGCGCTCCCACGGCCGGGCGATAACCATCTTCGCTGCAAGAAGGGACACCTCCATGAAGAAGGACACCAGAAGCAGCCAGCGGAGGGCGAAAGTTCATGCCGACAGGCTGTTCCGGACGTCGACATCGAAAATGAGACTAATGTCGAAGGCCAGGAGAAGTTTGACTCCACAATTGCTCATGAGTATCATCCACATGATCGGGTAGTGCAAGCCAGTGATGCCTGCAAAGATCCCGAGGCCCACTATGCTTTCGAGATAGGCCCTATCCAAGCCCGTGCAACACTCACCAGCCTTCGTCACGCCGAGCACGCACAGCCCACAAGGTGTTGCACAGAACTGCCCGAGAAGCATGAACAGTATGATCCAAAAGAGGTGCATGAACACGCAGGACGCAAACCACTCGGACTCGGCGCACAGGGTCGCGATACGGAGGCTATCCTCCTCGAGGTCGACTGAGTGGACCTTCACCGATGAGAGTGGTGCCAAAATCATGCCTGGCAGAAACGTCGTCCACAAATTCTTGTAGATACCTACCGCATCCCAGAATCCTCGGCTCGCTGGGTCCCTACTCTTCAGCTCGCTGCACCAAGCATTGCAACAAGTGTCCTTCTCGCGGATATAGAGTACAAGCGGAAGGAAGAGCTTGAGCAGGACCCAGGTGATTATGGCAAAGAACCACACGAAGCCACTGTCGATGTATTCGCTGGCACGGAGAGACAACACAACGTCTCGGCGGCCTGCAAGTACCTTCGTCTCATTCAAGGACGGGAAGCAATCGACCTCGCTGCCTTCGATCAAATCCCACTCAGCTTCAAATGTCGCATCCAGGCTGGCGGCGAAGCTCCCCTGAAATTGGGAGTCGGGCTCGCTGGCGATCCCGAAATGACACCATCTGTCATCCCACGTGCTGTATGTCGCAGGGGTCATGTGAAGCGCCCTGTAGGCCACTACGATCACGGCGACTGACAATAGCATGGACACCGGGCGGCCGATGGCATCGAACCGCTGGAGGGCACTCGATGGGCTGGGCATCCTTCGTGCAAGTGCGAAGACTGGCGAGAGGCACAGCAGTTCGAGCAGGCTTGCGAGTGGACCTTGATTGAGGCTACGGGGGGATCTCTAGGACTCTCTTGGGGGCCTCCTGTGGTGCTCTCAGGGGTCTCTTGGGAACCTTTCGGACGTATCGGAGGAGGTGCTCGAAAGTCCAGTTGGGGCTTCTCCAGGTTCCCTTGCGGTGGGCCTGACTTGCGAGGCAGAGAAATGTCAGGACAGAACTGGAAACAGGGAATCGTATTTTAGTTCCCGCGTGTCTGGCTCCTGCATGACATCTTGCCTCATTGAAACCCGACAGGGTTCCTGAATAGGGTAAGGAGTCACGCAACGGGGAAGAGAGAAAGGGGGAATGGAGCACGGCGAAACGAGATTCGGGCCCGTCTGGGCTGCCTGGGGCCCTCTTGGGCCATCTTGGTAGGCTGGGGCCGTCTTGGGGCGCTATGGGGGATCTCTTGGATCCTCTTGGGGGCCTTCTGTGGTGCTCTTAAAGGTCTTGTATGAATCTATTGGAGCCACCTGGAGCCTCATTTGGACTGTCTTCGGGCTTTTGGTGGCCGCTTGGGCAGCCTTGGGCCGATCTGAGGGTTTTCTTAGAAGCCTTTTGGATAGATCTGGGGCATCACTTGGACTGTCTTGGGGCTCTCTTGGGCTGTCTTGGAGCCCTCTTGGACCATCTTCGGGCTCTCTCGGGGCACTCTTGGGCAGTCTTGGGCCGATTTGGGGGGCCTCTTGGGCCGTCGTGGACGCTGTGCATACCACTACGGGGACATGCTACACGTACTACCTAGGGGAATGGCGTGACTTGCGCCTCTTCGGGGTCCTCTTGGGGGGCCTCTGGGGCCGTCTTGAAGCTACCTTGAGTGCTCTATGAGCGATCTTGAACCGTCTTGAGTTCCCCAGGGCCTCTTGAAGCGCGCCCGAGGTCGCAACTGCAAATTTACGGGCGTCCTCCGCCTTCTTCTGCCGTCTTCCGCAGGCCATCCGGCCCTGACTGGGGCAAGATTTTGAGGGGTGACCTCCCAGGCCCCCAGGAGAATAGAGATGACGATGAGGATGACAATGACGATGATGACGGTGACGACGACGATGACGATGACGATGATGATAGCGATGACGATGATGACGTCAACGTCATCGTCATCGTCATCGTTATCGTCATCGTCATCGAATGGGAGCCGCTCCCCAGTCGGGGACGTACTAAACCGGGTCAATCCAAACCCGGGTCAATCAGACCTTGCAGCATCCTGCAAGATTCCGTAGGACCTTGCAGGATCCTGCACCCAAACCCGAGTCAATGCGCCCCTGGCTCCGCAGGATCCTGCAAAATCCAGCGCTCTGACTGACCCCCGTTTGCATTGATCCCCATCTCTTGAGCCCCGACGCAGGTCGGGAACAAAAACGCCAATTGAAAAATCAGCCTGGCGACGAACCCAACCACACGCATTTGTGAATACCGCAATTGTGAGTACGATCTGAGGTGAAACTCCCTATGGGGCAACGCCCGGATGCGGGCTGTGCCGCTGAGGCCTTCGGTGGAGCTCCCTGTGGAGCCAAGAAAGTGTGGCGGGCGTGCCGAAACGGGAGTGTCACCCAAACGCGGACTGCGCCCCTGAGGCCAGAGGTGGAACTCCCTGTGGGGCCACGAAACGTTCGAGGGGTGTGCCAGAAAAAAAAGGAGTCGCCCATATGCGGGCGGTGCCACTGGGGCCTTAGGTGGAGCTCCCTATGGGGCCAAGACTGTGTGAGGGATGTGCCGAAACGTGGATGTCGCCCAAATGCGAACGGTGCCACTGGGGCCTTACCTGGAGCTCCGTATGAGGCCACGACACGTGCATGTGGTGTGCCGAAACGGAAGTGACGCCCACATGCGCGCGGTGCCACAGGCCTTAGCTGGAGCTCCCTGTGGGGCCACGACACGTGTGCGGGGTGTGCCGAAACGGGGGTGACGCCCACATGCGAACGGTGCACTGGGGCCGCAGGTGGAGCTGCCCATGGGGCCACGACACGTGTGAGGGGTGTGCAGAAACGCGGGCGACGCCCACATGCGAACGGTGCCACTGGGGCCGCAGGTGCAGCTTTTTATGGGACCACGAAGCGTGTGAGTAGTGTGCCAGAAAGGGGGTGACGCCCACATGCGAAAAGGTGCCATTGGGGCCGTAGGTGCAGCTCCCTGTGGGACCACGAAGCGTGTGAGTAGTGTGCCGAAAAGGAGGCGACGCCCACACGCGAACGGTGCCACCTGGGCCTTTACTGGAGCTGCCTATGGGGCCACGACACGTGTGAGGGGTGTGCCGAAACGGGGGTGACGCCCACATGCAAACGGTGCCACTGGGGCCGTAGCTGCAGCTCCCTGTGGGGCCACGGCACGTGTGAGGGGTGTGCCGAAACGGGGGTGACGCCCACATGCGAACGGTGCCACTGGAGCCTTGGCTGGAGCTCCCGATGGGGCCACGAAACGTGTGCGGGGTGTGCCGAAACGGGGGTGACGCCCACATGCGAACGGTGCACTGGGGCGGTAGGTTGAGCTGCCTATGGGGCCACGAGACGTGTGAGGGGTGTGCAGAAGCGGGGACCACGCCCTCATGCCAACGGTGCCACTGGGGCCGTAGGTGCAGCTCCCTATGGGGCCACGGAACGTGTGGCGTGCCGAAAAGAGGGTGACGTCCACATGCGAACGGTGCCACTGGGGCCTTACCTGGAGCTCCCTGTGGGGCCACGAAACGTGTGAGTAGTGTGCCGAACAGGGGGTGACGCCCACATACGCACGGTGCCACCTGGGCCTTAGCTGGAGCTGCCGATGGGAGCACGACACGTGTGAAGGGGCGTGCCGAAACGGGACGACGCCCACATGCGAACGGTGCCACTGGGGCCGTAGGTGCAGCTCACTATGGTGCCACGAAACGTGAGAGGGGTGTGCCGAAAAGGGGGTGACGCCCACATGCGAACAGTGCCACCTGGGCCTTTACTGGAGCTGCCTATGGGGCCACGACACGTGTGAGAGGTGTACCGAAACGGGGGTGACGCCCACATGCAAACGGTGCCACTGGGGCCTTAGCTGGAGCTCCCTGTGGGGCCACGAAACGTGTGAAAGGGGGGCCGAAAAGGGGGTGACGATGACGATGGCGATGACGATGGCGATGATGATGATGGTGATGATGATGATGATGATGATGATGATGATGATGATGATGATGGTGATGATGATGATGCTGATGATGATGATGATGCTGATGCTGATGCTGATGTTGATGATGATGGTGGTGGTGGCGATGATGATAATGATTATGAAGATGGCGATGATGATTATGATGGTGATGATGGTAGAGATGCTGATGCTAATGATGTTGATGATGACGATTGTGATGATGATGCTGCTGATTATGATGATGGTAATGATGGTGATGGTGATGGTGATGGTGATGGTCATGGTGATGGTGATGGTGATGGTGATGATGATGATGATGATGATGATGATGATGATGATGATGATGATGATGATGATGGTGCAGGTGATGATGCTGATGATGATGATGATAATGATGATGACGACACGCGAAGAGCAGAGGCAGGGATGGGAGGAAGGAGGGGGAGGAGGAGTGAGGAGTGAGACGCGGGGCGCTGTCTCTTCAAAGCGAGGGCCCAATACCATAGTATGGTTGGGGAACAAAAACACCCTGCCAGAGATCTGGGCCCCCCCATGCGTCTGCCTGCGGTCGGGGAGCTTTTGCAAAGCGTCGCCGCGGCCGCCCTGGCGACACGCTATCTCCTGCAAACGGGTAGCGCGTCGCTCCGCTCCGCGGGGCGGGAGGCTCGGAAATGGGACGCACAGAGACATACTAGTACCATATATGCTCCTTGGAGGCGCGCGTCCGACCCGAACATCTAGTGTACCCATCTTGTAATATATCATTTCCCGAGCGGTGTGGCCAGAAAGTACATGTCACGACGCATATACTATAAGATTTGTCGGTGCGCGCGTCGCCCCTGGGGGGGTGACGCACACATAGTATCAGTATGCTGGAGTACCGCCGAGGAAAGGCTCGGAACAACTGGCGCCTGGAAGCAAAAACGTGGATGGCGTGGCGCCCCGAAGCGCGGTGGGCCAGAACCAGCGGAGCGACACGCTGTCCAAGAGTTACCGACCGTTGTACCACCCCCCGCGGATCGATGGTCGAGGACTGTGGTTCCCCGCTTTTCTTTTTGAGAAGGGGGGGGCTTTCTGTCGGCGGCGAGCCCAGGGGGAGGTGGGAAGCCTTGTAACCCCTCTCCGGAGCCACAGACGGCTTCTCAGAAGGTGCGAGGGCTTCTGAGAGGCCCCGCCGCCTTCTGAGAAGGCCTGGCCGTATCCCCAGGAGGAGGAGGAGTAGGAGGAGGAGGAGGAGGAGGAGGGGAAGGAGCAGGAGGGGTGGAGGAGGGGGAGGAGGTGGGATGTGAGGATGAGGAGGACCAGTAAACCTAAGAGTCATCAGCGATGTTGGAATGCACCCTCCCTCCAAGCTCCCTCTTCATAGGCCCTACACGGGCTCATTTCCACTGAGGGAAGTGCGCCATGGGGGGAACAATCGTGTGAAAATCTTGACGCGTGCCAAAACACCAATGTCAGGACTTCAACGCCACGAGTTAACCTGATTGTTGCGTCCTGACGATCCTGAATCGCGCCAGGGCGCCATTCCTGGGATTTCAACACCGCGAATCAAAGTAAGTGTTGCGCCCTGACAACCCTGAATCGCTCCCAAACTCGATTTCTGGAATGTGAACCATGAGAACCCGTGAAATTCTTCTAATTTCTTGAAACGCATTTGCGCAGCACTAGGGCGAGAACTTCATTTTGAAAACGAACCGCCTCAACCTGGAAGTTCTTGCACTTGTCTGGAAATGAACGTGCGCGGCGCTCAAGCAAGAACCACATTTTGAAAACGACCTGTCCTCAATCCGTAAAGCTGTTGCTTTTTGTTGAACACGAATGCGCGCGGCGCAAAGGCGAGAGCCACACTTTGAAAACGACCCGCCCTCAGTCCATGAAGCTCCTCAATGTTCTGAAAGCGAATGTGCGCGGCGCTAAGGCGAGAGGTCCGCCCTCCATCTGTGAAGCTGCTGTTAGCTTTTAAGCTTCAGGCTCATAAGATGGTAAAGACGTCTCAGGCGAAACGCCCGGTCCGCCCTTCCGACTGGCCACACAGGGAGGAGCTATTCACAAGGACAAGGAATGGGAGAGAGAGAGAGAGAGAGGAGGAAGAGGAGGAGAAGGAAGGACGCAGGAGGAGGAGAGGGGGGGAAGAGGAGGAGGAGGAGGAGGAGGAAGGACGAAGGAGGAGGAGGGGGAGAGGGGGAGGGATAACTAAGAGGAGGAGGAGGAGGAGGAAGAGGAGGAGGAGGAGGAGAGGAAAGACGAGGAGGACGAGGAGGACGGGAGGAGGAGGAGGAGGAGGAGGAGGAGGAGGAAGAGGGAAAGGACGAGGAGGACGAGGAGGACGGGGAGGAGGAGGAGGAGGAGGAGGAGGAGGAGGAGGAGGAGGAGGAAGAAGATGCGGATGAGGATGAGGACCCCCCGACTCTGCCCCCGCGGCAACGAGCACGAGAGCGCCTGCGGCACCAGCGTCCGCATGGAGAGCGTGGGCACGGCCCGCAGGGGCGGCGCGCCGGGCGCGCCGGCGAGCAGGCGCATGCGGCCCGCGGCGAGCTCGGAGGCGAACAGCTCGCGGACCTGGCGATCGTCGTCGTCGTCGCCGTCGTCGTCGTCGTCGTCGCCGTCGCCGTCGCCGTCGTCGCTCGAAGCCGGAGGGGGGGAAAAGAGGAGGAGGAGGAAGAGGAGGAGGAGGAGGAGGAGGAGGAGGAGGAGGAGAAGGAAAAGGAAAAGGAGGAGGAGGAGGAGGAGGAGGAGGAGGAGGAGGAGGAGGAGGAGGAGGGGGGGAAGGAGGAGGAGGAGGAGGAGGCTCGACACATCCCGCAGAGGTCATGCAATGAATTCTGAAAGCCGCACCGACCGCTGCTGTGCGGGAGCGGGGCCACCTGCGACAAGAAGTGCCCAGGCGACGACGACTCGCGCTCCGCCGAGGCTGGGGCTGGACCTCGAACCTGTTCCCCCTCTTCCTGCTCGCCGCAACCAGTGCTGGCCCACCTCAGACCTCCAGCCGGCTCCAAGGCTCCGGGTCCCTGCGAGGCCCGGAGGCCGCGCACGGTGCAGGACCAGGCGCGCCTGCCCGTGACCGGCAGTTGCGCGCACGGGCCCACGGCGGGGAGGGGCCGGGGGGGAGGAGAGGGTAGGATAGCAAAGGGCACAGCAGACACTCGGCTCGCGTAGCTGTATGTATATACACAGAAATGTACACAGATAGAGAAATGAGAATAAATATAGATTCTGGGTATTCGTCATCCCCTCCGTGACCCATGTTTATACACCTTTCCCGAAACCTTCGCTTATTGGTGTCTGCGCATATATATATATATATATATATATATGTATATATATATATGTATATATATACATATACTAGAACCATCGCGCGCGCTTCGCGCGCGCTCAGGTTCTAGCCCAGGCTGGGGGCGCGCTAGAAGATCTTGGACAGCACTATCAAGCACAGGCGCGTGACATAGTCGTGCCTCCTGAGGGCATCTTGAGAACCTCTTGGGTCTTCGTGGGGGCATCTGAAAGGCTTCTGGGGGGTTATCCGTGCCTGTTAGGGGCCTCTCGGGGCCTCTCGGGGTGGAAGACTCGGATTTTCGGTTCGTGTCAACCCTCTTGGCTCCATCTTGGGGCCGTCTTGGGGCCCTCTAATTAGGGCCGCCTTGGGCGCCTCTGGCGCCGTCTTGGGACCCCCGTGGGCTGTCTTGTGACCGTCTTCGAGACCTCTGGGGATGCCTTGGAGCGGAAATTAAAGCCTCTTGGGCCGTCGTGGAGCGACAGGAAACTCAAAAGGCGAGAACTCGAAAATCTATCAAGGTAGTCTCCAAGGAAGAGAACAGGAACTCCAAGGAAGTCTATCAAGGCGAGAACTCGAACATCGAAAAAGAAGAGACAGGAACTCAAAGGAAAACAAAGTAGTTGTGCCTCCTGGGGCTCCTTGGGAGCCATCTTGGAGACCTCTTGGGGCGTCTTGGAAGCCTCTTGGACAGTCAAGGACCAATTCTGGGGTAATCTCGGGCGGTCATTGGTCGGTTTCGTTGTCTGGAAACGCCAGGGCCGTCTTCGGGCGACTTTACAAGGCCCCCAGCGCCACGGCAGAGCCCCCGGGCCCCCCGGTGCGAGGGCCCCGTCCTGGGCCCCGCCTCGTGCCTGAAATCCATTAAAAAAACCTAAGGACAATCAATGATTTTGGCGTCCCTTTGGGCCGTGTTGGAAGCCTTGTGGGCCGTCCGGAGACCGTCTTGGGCGTGTTCGAACGATATGTCCTCGTTTCGGGGCCTCTTGGGGGCCTCTTGCAGCCCTTTTCGTCTGTGTTGGGGCTTTCTTGGGCCGTCTGGGGGCGGCCCTGGGCTGTCTCGGCGCCCTCTTGGAAGCCTGTTTGGAAGATTTCTGGGTGGACCGTCCTCCTTCAACGTCGGCGGCACTGGCCGTAAGACTTCCTGGGAACATGATTTGTTGGGGTGTCGTTGGGCGCCTCCGGAGGCTTCGGGGCCTGACGCGTTTCCGAGCGTGGCGGCAGGTAGCGCTGCTTGGGACTCTCGTTTTTCTTTATCCTGGCAGGCGTTTATAAACATGGCTTGGGGAGAGGGCGGCAACCCGAGAATCATGTTCCCGGGAAGCTTTCCGGGAGCATGATTTGTTCGGTTCTCTTACGAGGGGGAGCTCTGGGGGCTTACCGAGGGGTCCTTTTTGGCCTTGTCGGCAAGCCTATTGGAAACATGGTTGGGGCGGTGGGCGGAAGCCCAAGGGATCATGTTCCTGGAAAGCTCTGGGAAATACGATTTACCGAGGTCGCTTGGGGGCCCGCAGGGGGCTTCCCTGGGGGGCCCTTGGGGGCTTATTGGGGTTTCCGGGGGGCCTCTTGGGAGCCTCACGGGGCTTCTTGGGAGCCTCTTGATGGCTTCCGGGGGCGTCCTAGGAGCCTCTCAGGCCAGAGACCTTGAAATGTCGCGCTCTTCGGGCGCTCTTGGGTCGCTCTTGGGGCTCTCTTAGGGCGCTCTCGAGGCCCTCTTGAATTATCTAGCCTCCTGGGCCGTCTCTGGTCTTTCCTTGGGAGCCTCTTGGGCCGTCTTGGAGCGATCTGAAGGGCCTCAGACGCCGTCCGGGACCGTGGGGAGGCGGAACATGCGAGAGCGCAAAAATGCGGGGCCCTTTGGAGGGGCCTCTGGAGGCGCTCTTGGGGCGTTTTGGCGGCGTCGTCGGCCGTCCTGAGGCCATCTTCGGCGTGTCCGGGGCCTCTTGGTGCTGTCTTGGCAATATGTAGGGCCCTCTTGGCGTGTCGTAGCGTGTTTGGGAGCGGGCCCGGGCAGTCCCGGGAGCCCTGGGGGCTGTTGAATGCTGGGTGTTGTCTTGGGGGCGGAGGCTGTTGAGTGCAGGGTGGCGCGTGCTACGCGGACGGCGGGCGAGTGGCCGGAGGGGCGGCGGGCGGGCGGGTGGCGGGCGGGCGGGCGGGCGGGTCGGGATTTGAATGAATTCCTTCATAAGGGTGCTCTCTTGCAGCGGGAGTTTGTTGAGTACAGGGTGTTGCCTTGAAGACGGGGGCTGTTGACTACAGGGTGTTGTCTTGGAGACTGAAGCAATTGAGTACAGAGTGGTGCGTGCTACGCGGACGGCGGGCGAGCGGCGGGTGCCCTAGGTGGTGGGTCAGAGGCCTCATGGGTGCTGGTTTGGATCTCGTGGTTGGCCTGTCGGGGACATCGTGAAGGCCAATTTGAAACCGTTGTGGGACCTCCTCGGGGCTGTTTTGTGGCCTCTTGAGGCCTTGTTTGGGTCTCCTGGGTGCCTCTCGGGGGCCTCCTGGGGCCTCTGGGGGGCTCCTTGGGGCCTCCTGGGGCACTCTTCAAGCGGGAGGGTAGAATTTTGCTCACTGGGGCGCCTCTGGGGCCTTCTGGGGGCCCTCTTGGGCCGTCTTGGGGCGCTCTTGGGGGCCTATGGAGCTGGCCTGGAACGTCGGACAGCCGAAAAGGCTGGAAGGCCAAAATCTCTGCAAAACCTCAGTAAAATTAGCGATTTTCGTCTCTTGAAGCGCTCGGGAGAGGCGTCTTGAAGCGTCGTGGAGTGCCTTGCAGGGGGGGGGTTCTCGGGCCGTATTGGGCCTATCTTGGGCGTCCAGGAGCGGTCTGTCGGCGACTCGGGGCCCGCTTTGGCCGTCTTGGGAGCCTCTGGAGGCCCTCCTGGACTAATTTTGGCCCTGCCTGGCCGCCCCGTCCCCCCATGCCGCCCCGTCCCCCCATGGGGGGTCGGGGCAGCTGTTTGTGGGCCCCGGGCCTGCCCCCCAGGGATATATTCCTTCTACCTATCAAATTACAAGGAAAAACCCGGCATGTCACCGACACCCCCCCCCACATGGACCCCAGATGAACCCCACAGGCCCCCAAGAGAGCCCCACAATGCTTCGAGGCGGCCCAAAATGCCCCGAAGAGAGCGACACGAGGCCTACATCGGGAGCCCAAGACAGCAGAAGGCACTTCCCAGACGTCCTCTGCAAGGCCCAAGAGGCCTCAAGACGGCCCCAGAGTGCTCCAACAGGACCAAACATGGGCTCAAGACGGCCCAGGATGCCCCCGCAAAGACCTCCAATACGGCCTCAGCAGGCCAAAAACCTTAATTTTCCGTTGGTTTTTGAACGACTCTGTGCTTCTCGCCTTTTCTGGCCACGAACGGCCCAAGAATGGTCTGCGAGCTTCGAGGTCGCCCCGAAATGGCCTCCAGGCGGCCCAATGGGGCCCCAAGATGGGCCAATAAAGCGCCAAGAAAGGCAGGGAGCGCCCAAAAGACCCCTAAAAGACCTCCAAGAGGGCCCCAACAGAGCCACGGGATGCTTCAGAGAGGGCCCGAGAGAGCCCCAACACGGCCCCAGGACGGCCCAAGCCCCCCCAGACAGCCCACGAGGGCCCCAGGACAGCCCAAGAAGGCCCTCCGATGGTATACAAAAGCGCCAACAGGAGCTCCACTCAGTCTTAGAGCTGTCAAATTCATTACATTCTGATTGACCTGAGCCGTCGTCCTTGGCTCGGCTGGCCGCGCGCCGAATGGGCCCGCGTGGCAGAGAAGGAAAAGGAGCAGGAGGCGGGACGGAGGAGAAAAAGGAGGAAGAGGAAGGAACGGTGAGGATAGCGAGAAACAGGAGGGGCCCCAGGAAGACGGAAGGAGGGCAAGGAGGAGCAGGAGGAGGGGAGGGCAAACGGCGGAAACAGAAGACAGCTTTCACTGGGCCCCGTGCTCTCGCCGAGGCGCCGGCCACATCTCTCATTCAATATCGTGTTGCCGCTTCGCTCGCGGGACTCCCTGCCTCTACCAGGTCAGCATCCCGTCCTCCAGCATGCGGCCGCCGACTTTCCTCTCAATTCTTGACGCTTCGCGTATACCCACCTTGAGTCTGAGTTAGTCGCTCACGCTCGCCCTCTCCTCCTCTCTTGCCACCTGTGTCGCTTGTGGTTTGGCTGGAGCTTGGCGCCGAAACGGCGACTTCTCCCCGCCGTCCCGCCGCCGGTCGCCGCGCCTTGGCGTCCCCACCCGCTGGGATGTCTGTGCCGGTCTCCTGGCGCTTAATGTGGGTCATTTTGTCCCTTGCATGTGCATACGCCTCTGCGGCCAATTATCTTCGTTCCGCGCCCCGAACGCTACCCCGCTTCTTGACCTTCGCCAGGGAGCCGCCAACCAAACAAAGTATCCTCACCTTGATCACCTGGTCGCGCTGTACGCGTCCTCGCTTGTGGCTGGCTGGAGCTTGGCGCCTAAAGGGCGACTTCTCCCCGCCGTCCCGCCACCGGTCGCCGCGCCTTGGCGTCCCCACCCGCCGGGATGTCTGCGCCAGTCTTTGGCGTCTAATGTGGGTCATTTTGTCCCTTGCATGTGCATACGCCACTGCGGCCAATTATCTTCGTTCTGCGCCCCGAACGTTGCCCCGCTTCTTGACCTTCGCCAGGGAGCCGCCGACCAAAAAAGTATCCCCACCAGCCCGTCCAGAATTGATTGCCAGCTTTCCCGAGGCCTGTTGGAGGCTATCCTGAGCCATGCTCGACTAGAGTCTGTCAGAAGCTATTCTGAGCCATGCTCGGCTATGTCGGGCCATATTCAGGCTTTCTTGAGGCCTCTTGGAGATCTGTCGGAGGCTATCTTGAGCCATGCTTGGCTATCTTGGGCCATTTCGGAGGCCATCTTGGGCTATCTAGGGCTCTCTTGGAGCCATCTTGGGCCAAGAAGGGCGGGGTGGAGAATCTTCAGGAGAGGCTGGGAGGCCTCTCGGGGCCGTCTTGGGCCCCATTGTTCAAAAAGAGCGGGGGTCCTCAATTCAGGTCCCCCCCTCGGAGGCTCTCAAACGGCGTCTTGGGGACGTGTTGGAGCGCTCTTTGGAAGCCTCTTGGGCGATCTTGGGGCCGTCTTGGGCCTTCTTGGGCCCCTCTTGGGGCTCTTTTGGGCCATATTGGGGCCATCTTGATGCTTCAGGGGCCCATCGGAAGCGAAAAGACGAGAATGCCAAACACATGGACTTTCCTTAAGCTTTTGAAGGGTTCTGGCTTCTTGGAGGGCGCCGTGGAGGGCTCGAAGGGCACTTGGATCCGTCTTGAGGACTCTTGGAGGTGTGTCGGAGGCTATATTGACCCATCTTGAGGTATCTTGGGCCATCTTGGAGGCCATCTTGCGACTTGGAGCGCCTCTTGGAGCCATCTTGAGCCGTCTTGGACGCTCTAACGCCTCCATCCCCCCCCCTCCAGGTCCAGGGGAAGGTTACCCCTCCCCCGAGCAGGGGAAGGAAGGGGAAGAGAGAAGACCAAACTCGTTATACCACCGTAGCCCTAAAGGGCTGGTGGGACTTCCACCTATAGACTTCCAGCCTCCATCAGCTCAGCACTCCGACCTCTAGCGTCCGGCATCCGACTTTCCACCTTCACCTCCATTCAAGCGTCCACCAACGCTGCGCCCTGAGCCCCGCCCCGGGCGCTACCGCGCACTCGCCTCGCCCCGCCCCCGCTCGCACAATTCCCACACACCTCATTGAACAATTGTGTTCTCGCCCGCGCCCAGAAACATCGTAGGTGCAAGGATCAAGATTAGAAGGCGAAGCGCAGCGAGCCTTAAAATCTTGTATATATATATATATATACACATAAAGATAGATAGATAGATAGATAGATAGATAGATAGATAGATAGATGTTTTCTTTTTCTTGTTCTCTCTCTCTCTCTCTCTACCTCTCTTCTGTCGATCGAAAGCCGATTCGGGAAAACAGCGGCTTGCTGCCCTGCACTGCAGCCGCCAGCCCCTCCCCTGGGTGCGCTCGCGCCGCCGCCACGCAAGCTGCCGGGGGCTACCCTGCGGCTCGGCCGCCCCGCGCGCCCCCCCCGCGGCCTCGCCGCGTGAGTGCGCCCTCTGTCCCCTCCTCTTCGTCTCTGCGGCCGCCTTTCGTCTTCTCCCCTCTTGTCTTGCACGCGGGACAGCTCGCAACACCGCAGCGTGGGTTGCCTGGACGCGCGTGCGGACTGCCCCGGCCGCGCTGCGGCGCAGAGCTGCGCGGGCCACGGCAGGCGCCCATAGCCGTGGCTCCCGAGTGGGCGGTGTGGTGCCAGAATGGTGCCCAGACTGGCTGGCTACGAAGGCCTCGCCTGCGCCACCGCTCCAACGGGGAGGGGGTTGAAACCACACCTTGGGCAGGCTTAGCCGCTACGTCGACAGCCAGCAGCTGCTGTGCGAGAGGAGTGCAGCGCCCACAGTCGCTGGCCAGCTTGAGAAACGGGGCGGCCACGGGCAACCGTCCCGGCCGAGGCGCCTGCCAGGAAGCCAAAAACACACTGTGGCTGAATCGACCTGTGGAGCATCTGGATGCCGCTTCCTGGATTCGAGGCCTCCTGGATGGGGTCCGAGTAGATGGGGTCGGAGGATCGCGCCGCATCGCCAACGCATCGGCGATGCATCGGCGACGTCGACGTGAAGGAAATGGGGCCCCACATCGACTCTCATCGGCGATGTGGCGCGAGCCTCCGACCCCATCTACTCCGATCCCAGAAGCTAGGAGGCCTGGACTACCAGGAAGCTGGAAACAAACTGTGGCTGGATCCGCCGGTGGAACATCCTGGATGCCACTTCCTGGATGCACACGTGGAGGACCACCGCACCTAGCCGCACGGGGGCCGAGGGCTGGAAGCACTTGCGGCCACGTGTGCATCCAGCTCTCGCCCAGGCCGGCCGCGTCACGTGTGTCCAGCTTCCCGATCAGAGCGCAGGCCGAAGCAAGAGGACGAGGGGAGGGCGGGGCCAGATTGAAGGGGCCCAGGGGCACACAAATAAATGCACACAAATAACAGGATACCCCATATTTCCCCATATTTTCTGGGCTTTGGTCTTCCCCACCACTTCCCATATTTTCCCACATTGTCTGGGAATCGACGATTCCCATATTTTCCCTCTTGACAGATGAGGCCAGGCCGCCTTTCCCTGGCGTATCGGGTCGCCGGCCTGGGCCTGGCGCGTATCGAGCGAATCTGCAGTGCTGTGGCCGCGCGCGCGGGGTCGGTTCCCCCGGCTCCTCGGGTTCCCCGGGTTCCCTGGGTTCCCCGGGCTCTTCGGGTTCCCCGAGGTCCCCGGGTTCCCTGGGCTCCTCGGGCTCCCAGGACTCTCCGCACCGCGTGCCTCGTGTTCCTACCGTGCCCGTGCCAAGCAGCGCCAGGAAATGCCGAGCGATGCCAAGCACTGCGCCCATGCAATAACAAATTTTCCCCGAATGGGGTTCGCGCCGGGCTCATATGATTCTCCCTGCGTTAGGTTTCGCTCACAAAGGGTTCCCCTGTCTGTGAAGAACCAGTGGGTGCCGGGCCTGGTCGTCGCCTGCCTTCCCTGGGGTTCCCTGGTCTGGTTTCCTTACAAGCCCCTTCTCCAGTCCTATTTCCTTGCAAGGGCCTTGGATTTACTGGTCTTGTTCCTTACCTTCAGTCCTCCCCGGTATTGTTCCTCGGGTTCCCCGGTCTTGCTCCTTGCTCGGGTTCCTCGGGTTCCCCGGTCTTGTTCCTTTCCTCGGGTGCCCCAGCCCTGTTCCTCGGGCTCCCCGGGTTCCCTGGTATTGCTCCTTGCTTGGGTTCCTCGGTTCCCCCGCATTGCAGAGCACTGCCCAGCATCGCCAAGCGTAGCAAACCCATGCAAACCAATGCCTTGCAGCGCCAAGAACTACCAACCAGTGCCAAGTTATGCCAAGCAATCCAAGCAACGCCGAGCAGCGCCGAACAATGCCTAGCCGCACAGAGAAGCATTCAAGCCGATGCCAAGCAACGCCAAGCAGCGTGAAGCCATACCAAACGACGCCAAACAACGCCAAGCGATGCGCCCAGGCAGACGGAAGCTCTCCCTCCCCAAATCGGGGTCGCGCTATGTTCATGTCGATCCGCGGCCCCAGAGAGCTCCGGACCGCTATCGCAGGGACGATGCGCCCAGCGCGACCCCAAGTAGGGGAAAGCTTCCTACTTGCATGGGCGCATGGCTTGGCATTGCTTGACATTGCCCCCGAGGAACCCGAGGAACCCGAGGAATCTCCGGGGAACGGGCAACGTGCCCGCCCGAGGCACCATTCTTCTTAACCAGAAAAGAACCCCTTAGGCTGGCCTAATTGGGGTTTCTTTCGTCCCAGACTAAAAATGCTGCTGACCATGGGGGCCCGATGACGAGCCCCAGAGGCCGGGATCGAGGAACAAAAACGCGGGCTGAAGAAGTCACACAGCCCAGACGCTGAAAGAAGGACAGCTTTCGGGGTTCGGAAGAGGCTCGCTGTTCCTCATAGGTCACTCTGTGATTGTTCCTCTGGCCCTCCTCGTGCACCCACGCCCTGCTTGTACCAAAAAACAAGCTCCGTTCCTCATTGAACGCTCCTTGAATCAGCAGCCCGACTGCATCTCTGGAGATCTACTGCGGATGTAAGAAACAAGAAGCACGCGTGCCAAGGATCATACAATCACGGATGTGGGACACTGGGGTATGGAGGTGGCGCCTACCTGTGGTAGTTTCGGGCAAGCGCGCGAGTGCTGCGACACGCTGAGCTATGGCGGGACTGGCGTCTCTATGATTCTTCGGGGCCATGGTGCTATTGAGCGTCTCTGGGGCTTATTGGGGGTCTGGTGTGGGCCCCTTATGGGACTCTTTTGGACTGTCTTGGGGCAATATTGAACTGTCCTGGTTTTTTTTTGGCCCATCGTGGGGACTCGCGGGGGCCAGGAGCACGGACGGAACAGAGGGGCACGGTCGGTCGGTCGGCGGAATAAGCAGGCGGCCCGGGGGGCCACGGGGCGGAAGGGAAAGGGCGGGACAGGGGGGCGGCCGGGGAGAGGGTAGGGGAGGGCACGGTCGGTCGGCGGGGGCTACGGGGGCGGAAGGGGAGTGCACGGTCGGTCGGTCGGTCGGTCGGAAGAAGAAAACAAGGGCCACGGGGCGGAAGGGGGGGCACGGTCGGCCGGTCGGTCGGAAATAAGCAGACGGGGGCCACGGGGCGGAAGGGCGCGACGGGGAGCCGGGGGACGGGAAGGCACGGTCGGGCAGGACAGGGGGGCACAGTCGGTCGGCCGGTCGGAATGAGCAGACGGGGGCCACGGGGAGGACGGGGGGGCACGGTGGGTTGGTCGGTCGGAATGAGCAGACGGGGGCCAATGGGCGGACGGGGGGGGGGGGGGGGCACGGTCGGTCGGTCGGCATGAGCAGACGGGGGCCACGGGGCGGAAGGGCGCGGGGGGAACAGGGGGGGACGGGAGCGCACGGTCGAACAGGGGGGGGCACGGTCGGTCGGGGTCGGAACAAGCAGACGGGGGCCACGAGGCGGGCACGATCGGTCGGTCGGTAGGAGTAAACAGACGGGGGCCACGGGGCGGAGGGGCGCGGGGTGGAGCAGGGGGGGGAGTGTGCGCGGTCGGGCAAGGGGGGGGGGGGAGGGCATGGTCGGTCGGTCGGTCGGAAGAAGCAGACGGGGGCCACGGGGCGGAAGGGGAGCACGGTGGGTCGGTCGGTCGGAATAAGCAGACGGGGGCCACGGGGGCGGAGGGAGAGGGCACGGTGGGTCGATCGGTCGGAACAAGCAGACGGGGGCCACGGGGGCGGAGGGAGAGGGCAGGGTCGGTCGGTCGGTCGGTCGGAGTAGGCAGACGGGGGCCACGGGGCGGCAGGGCGCGGGGGGAGCAGGGGGACGGGAAGGCACGGTCGGGCAAGGGGGGGGCACGGTCGGTCGGTCGGTCGGTCGAAATAATGCAGGGCGAGATCACACCGGCAGGTATGCGAAACTAAATCATAACGTTGGAATGGAATTCCACCATTCAATGAGAATAAGTGCGACACGACAATATGGTGCTCAAAAACCTGCACTTGTGCCCCGAGTATACCTTTCACATGTTCGGCGGCGGCCGCCCATCGTACCCAGCTTGGAACCCGCGGACTTTGAACTGCAAAATTCCAACGTTACTGATCAATTTCGCGTGAATTATTCCCATCCACGGTTCGGTGGATGTTTCAGACAAGTATACCTTCGATGAAAATCCCAGGGTCTCGCGACCGATGGGCGGCTAAATGTGGGCCCGCCAACTCGCCTTGAAACAATCAGGAATGCGCCAAGGCTCGGGCCCCAGGAATACGTTCCTTATCCAGTGCCGACGCCGTAGGTCGTCGTCGGCGACGTCTTCGGCGCCGGCGTGTCTTCGAAGGGGGGCCTTCGGCTCGTTCAGCGGGTGCAGCGGCAGCAGCACGTGCTCCGCGTGGGCGCCCGGCAGCGCCTCCTCGAGGAGCCGCGCCGCCGCCGGGCAGCCGCCCCGCCAGAGCTCCCTGGGGGGGCGGGCCGGTCTGCAAGGGAGGCGACGACGACGGCGAGGACGTCGCCGACGGCGGGCGGCAAACGGCGGCGACGGCGGCGGCGACGACGACAGGTGACGCCGACGAAGCGACGGTGCGACGACAGCGACGACGACAGCGACGACAACGGCGGCGGCGACGGCGGACGGCGGACGTTGTCGATGATGGGCGGATGGCGGAGGCGGCGACGGCGACGGAGGCGACGATGGCGACGGCGACGACAACAGACGGCGAACGGCGGCAGCGAACGACAGCTGACGACGATGACGAATGGCGATGACAGCGGCCGCGACGGCGGCGACGTCAACAACGACGACGAAGGGCGGCGGCAGCAGCTGCGACGACGACGGGGCGTCTCTGGGGGTTCTCGTCGCCACGGCAGGACGCAGCTCGAAAAGCTACCAGGGATGGGCCCCAGGAGCCCAGGAGGGGTCTGGGGACGAACGCTGGGCGGGGTCTGGGCCGCCACGGCTGGATCGGCCTCGAGGTCCTCGTCACAACGCGCTCCAACTCGGGTCCGCAGACCGTTTTTGGGGGGGAGAGCGCGTCCGGAAGCGACGATGTCGCGGACGAAAGGGAAACGTCTGCAAATACCCTTTCGTAAACGTTCCAAACATGTTCGGAATATCTGTTTCGGGAAATACGGGGATGTTTTCAGGAATCCCTAGGGGTAGTCGGAATGTCACGAATATTCAGAGCCCGCTTGTTTTCGGAACATTTCGGAAGTGTTCGGGAGTTTCCCAAAATTTTCGGGGGAGTGGAGGATGGATGGGGGGGGTGGGAGGGGAAGGGGGAGGGAAGTTGGAGGAATAATTTTGGGAGGCTCTAGGAGCTTCTCGGTGTTGTCTACGGAGTTCCAAGACCCCCAGGATCTTCTCAAGGAGTGCATGGCGGGTACCTAAGCGCATGAGTACTGCAGGCCCGTGCCGCGACGACGTCGGGCACGGCGAGGCTACTGACACAGCGTGAATCGCTCAGTCCGAACGATTGTCGATCTCGGCCAGGGGCTGTCGACCCCGACCCGTCGCATGGATTTCGCGCCGTGGGCTCCCCTGTTGGCCCCTGGGGCCCCGAACGGGACCTCGAAGGGCAATGAACCTAAAACGCCCGAGCTGGCGCCGCCGCCGCGGCGGGTCGGCGTCGTCGGCAAACCGAATCCTCGAAGCTACCGATCCGACTTGCCAGGGACAGATTATAATTTTCCCGGCGCGGCCCACAAACAGGTTGCAAATACATGGGTCGCAGAGTAGGAGAACGAGGTCCTGGCGCGCGCGAGGGAATGAATCATAATTAGAATGCATGCTCATAGACCGAGCAAAATCATCTCTCGCGCGCGCCTGCAAGCCACGCAATCAAAACCGCCATGCGCTCGAATCGACGAGATTCCAATATCCGTGGTACTTTCGTGGCGGTTGCCGATTCGACTCCGTTCCGCGCGCCTCTCCCGTGCCCGAGAGCATCTTCTTGAAAGCGCGCCAGTGGATGACCCTGAATACACAAAAGGAAGGGGGGGGGCTTGCAGAACCCCCCCCCCCCTCCGTAAGGGTGGTATCTTTGTGTAGGTGGCTTGTGCGTGTTTCCTGGTTTCTCATTTCCCTCTGCTGTCTCCCTCTCTCTCTCTCTCTCTCTCTCTTCCTCTCGTTCTTTCTGTCTGTATTAGTTTTTCGTTTGCTTTTGATTGGATTTCAATGAAAGGAGAGCGGAGCCCAGATCCAGAGGATTTCTATTTGGATTCTAATTAGATTCCAATTGGATTTCAATAGAAATGGGATGGATTCCGCATCCAGAAGATTCTATTGAAACCCAATGAGATTTCAATAGGATTTCAATCGAAAGAGAACGGGTCCCAGGTCCAGAGGATTTCTATTTGGATTCTAATTAGATTCCAATTGGAATTCAATAGAAATGGGATGGATTCCGCATCCAGAAGATTCTATTGAAATCAATAAAAACGCTGTGTTTTCCAATAATTCCAATTATTTCCAATATTTTCCAATAGAAACGCTGTGTTTTCCAATTTTCTAATGTTTTTCAAGGTTTCGGGTACGGCAACGCTGTGTTTTCCAGTTTTTTATTTAAAAATCAATAAAAACGCTGTGTTTTCAAATTATTTCAATGAAAAATCAATAAACACGCTGTGTTTTCCAACCTTTTTAATCGAACATCAATAAAAAAACGCTGTGTTCTCCAATCTTTTTATTAACAACTCAATAAAAACGCTGTGTTTTCCAATTAATTTAATGAAAAATCAATAAAAACGCTGTGTTTTCCAATCTTTTTCAACAGCAATCATTAAACAAACAGTGTGTTTTCCAATTATTTTAATGGAAAATCAATAATGACGCTGTGTTTTTGTTTTTTTTTGTTTCCCAATCTTTTTAATGGAAAATCAATAAAAACGCTGTGCTTTCAATTTTTTAAATTAAGAAAAAAATGAAAACGCTATGTTTTCCAATTATTTTAATGAAAAATCAATAAAAACGCTGTGTTTATAATCTTTTTGAACAAAAATCAATGAAAACATTGTGTTTTCCAATAATTCCAATTATTTCCAATATTTTCCAATAAAAACCTTGTGTTTTCCAATTTTCCAATATTTTTCAAGGTTTTCCAGCAAGGATCGCGCGTCGCCCCGTTGCCGTACCCGAAACCTAGAAAAACATTGGAAAATTGGAAAACACAGCGTTTTTATTGGAAAATATTGGAAATAATTGGAAGTATTGGAAAACACATTGTTTTTTATTGATTTTCCATTAAAAAGATTTGAAAACACAGCGTTTTTATTGATTTGTTATAAAAAAATTGGAAAACACAACGTCATTATTGATTTTCCATTAAAATAATTGGAAAACACACAGTTGTTTTAATGATTGTTGTTGAAAAAGATTGGAAAACACAGCGTTTTTATTGATGTTTCATTAAATTAATTGGAAAACACAGCGTTTTTTATTGAGTTGTTAATAAAAAGATTGGAAACACAGCGTTTGTTTATTGATGTTCGATTAAAAAGATTGGAAACACAGCGTTTTTTTTATGATTGTTGTTGAAAAGATTGGAAAACACAGCGTTTTTTTTTTAAAAAAAAACAAAAAAAAATGATTTGTCATTAAATTAATTGGAAAACATAGCGTTTTATTGAGTTGTTAATAAAAAGATTGGAAACACAGTGTTTTTTTTTGATGTTCGATTACAAAGATTGGAAAACACAGCGTGTTTATTGATTTTTCATTGAAATAATTTGAAAACACAGCGTTTGTTTATTGAGTTTTAAATAGAAAACTGGAAAACACAGCGTTGCCGCACCCGAAACATTGAAAAACATTGGAAAATTGGAAGACACAGCGTTTTTATTGGAAAATATTGGAAATAATTGGAATTATTGGAAAACACAGCGTTTTTATTGATTTCAATAGAATCTTCTGGATGCGGAATCCATCTCATTTCTATTGAATTCCAATTGGCATCTAATTAGAATCCAAATAGAAATCCTCTGGACCTGGGACCCGTTCTCTTTCGATTGAAATCCTATTGAAATCTCATTGGGTTTCAATAGAATCTTCTGGATGCGGAATCCATCTCATTTCTATTGAAATCCAATTGGAATCTAATTAGAATCCAAATAGAAATCCTCTGGATCTGGGCCCCGCTCTCCTTTCATTGAAATCCAATCAAAAGCAAACGAAAAACTAATACAGACAGAAAGAACGAGAGGAAGAGAGAGAGAGAGAGAGAGAGAGAGAGAGAGGGAGACAGCAGAGGGAAATGAGAAACCAGGAAACACACACAAGCCACCTACACAAAGATACCACCCCCACCCCCCCCCTCCCCCCCTTCAGAAGGGGGTGAG
>CAUYUJ010005891.1:0-105000 GCA_963575745.1 Prorocentrum cordatum
GTGCGTGGGGGATGCTGCCTGGAGGGCTTCGCAGGGTGCGGGGCAGTGCGTCGGTGTTGCCGCGCTTCGCGTGGTTTGTCTTTTCGTCGCTCTGGGCGGGGTGCCTTGGGACAAGCTTTCGCGCGTGGGCTCGGTGCTGCCGGGGCGTCTGGCGCGTCCCGCGCGTGGCGTCGGCGCCTGCGACGAGGCGTCGCGTCGGGGCGATTCGGAGTCGTCGATGCGGGGGATTGCCTGGGGCCGTGGCGGAATAAGTGCTTGCAATTGAGTGTGTCTCGGTGTGGGGGTGCCGGCACGCGCGCGCACGCGGAGTGTTTCTTCGAGTTGCAGTGCGCCAATGATTGCGGGGCTGGGGCGTGCGGTGACGCTGCGGAGAGAATGAATTTTGCGACGGTTCAGGCATGGCTGGAGGCGCGGCGGGCGAGGGTGCGCGTGTATGAGGCTGACAGCGCAGGCCATGTACTGCGTGGGGAGTGTTCCGGCGCGTGGCCTTTGGGTTGCGCGGAGGGGCAGGACATGGGTAGTGTTGTGTGGTATCCAGAGGAGCACGTCGCCGCGGTCGTCGATGTGGACGGCCGCCTGGCCGACGGCGTGCCCCTCGGAGATGGCGGCGTCGCGCCGTGGGAGCGGTCGGTGGCGGGGGCGCCGAAGAAGAATGCGCCGAAGAAGAAAGCGGCCGCGAAGACTCAGCGAGGTGCGCATCTGCACGGCGCGCAGAACCCGAACGTCATGGCCGGCGTTGTTGCGAGGACGCGGCGCGGCGAGGAGGCGGCGGGTGTTGCTGCAGGTGTCGAGGGCCCGCGCGGGGCCGACCCGGCGGAAGGGGGGGCGACGCGACGTGCGTCCGAGAGCCGTGGGAGCGATAGCGTTGGCAGGGCCGCGGCGCTCCCTAGGATTCCGGGGATGACTGATTTCAGTGACGACGACGAGGGTTCAGCGGAGGCCGAGGGCAATCGCGGTGGGAGGGAGGGCGCGCCCGGGCGCGGGGGTGGTGCCGCGCCAGCCGCGCGCGCGCAGATGCCGCGCATTCGAGGTATGACCGATTTCAGCAGCGACGACGACGACGCGGGTATTGTCGCGGGGCCTGCTGCAGGCGGAGGTCAGAGCGGCCGCGGCGGCCGCGGCCCGCGTGGGGGGCGGGGGCGCGGTGGGGGACGTGGGGGAGGGCGGGCTTCGGGCAGTGCGTTGCCGCGTATCCGTGGCATGACGGATTTCAGTAGCGACGATGATGGAGGAGGTGCGAGCGGGGCGGAGTTCGTTGGGGTCTCGCGAAAGGGCAGGAGAGCGCGTCGGTCGCGCGGGGCTGCGGATGGGTCGCTCGCGACGGAGGCGGAGTCCAGGCAGTTCCAGCCGGATTACGTGGACGAGGACCGCTGCAAAGGGATGACGTGGGGAGGCGGCTGGGGGTGGAGCAGTGTCGGTTTCGGCCGCAGAAAGGGAGCGACGTGTGCGGGAAGTGTGCCAGGCATGGGTGTCCGCACGGGCGCGTCAGGGGTCCGATTCCTGCGCTCGCGTTGGACAAGTTCAAGGAGTTTGCTTTGAAGGCGAAGAAGCCGTCGAAGCAGTGGTACGCGCGGCACGCGATGTGGGAAGCGGCGGCGAAGATGAAGCCTGAGTTGAAGTCGCTGTGTGAGGTGGACGAGCACGGGAGGTTCGTGCTGTCGAACAGTGAGTATGAGCAGTGCCTGAAGCAGGTGCATGATAATTTCAGAATTACCAAAAACTATAAGCGATCGGGCTTCGTGTATGAGCAGGGCGCAGGGGTGCGGACCGCGCAAGTTCGCTGCGGAGAGGGCGAAACTCGGTTCGGGTCCGAGAGGGAGTCGTACAATGGGCGGGAGGGGGGTACGGTGTTCATGTGGTACAGCAGGCCAGTCTTCAACAAGTACTTGGCGCAGTTGCAGACCAGCGAGGTGGACTGCAGCGAGAAGGACTGCATGGAGGCGCTGCGCTTGACAGCGACGAGATTCGAAGGTACCCGATGAAGCAGCAGTACCTCAAGCAGTTTGCAGGGCCGCAGTGCTATCCGCACGTCGATCCGCGGTCCAAGGGGAACAGGCTGCACGCGAACGAGAGTGCGGGGCACGTGCCCGGCGAGGATCAGGGGGCCGACGGCGGCGGCGGGGCCGGGGTGTGCGCGGGCGCCGACGACGGGGCGTCGCACCTGTTTTGCATGCGGAACTGGGCGCGGTGCGATCGGTGCCATTGCTGGCGCCTGCTCTTGCCTGCCTGCGCTGCGCGTGCGCGTGGGGATGAGTACTATAAGGTTCGCGACACCGACCTGGACTGGGAGGAGTGGTTGAGGGGCGCGGCGGCGCGGTGCGCGGGGGCGGCGGCTGCTGCGTCGGGGGACCTGGGCGCTGCGCTCGGGGGAGAGGGCGGCGACGCCGCGGGGGAAGGGCCGCAGGAGGACGGCGTCGCTGGGGGCGTGCGCCGGCGTGGTCGGAAGCGGCGCTTGGGGCGCAAGACGTCGCAGGAGGAGCGCGACTGGGCGGAGGGCGCTGAGGCGAGTCTTGCGTCGGAGGATCAAGGCGCTGCGCGCGGCGGCGAGGGCGACGACGCGGCGGGCGGCGCGGTGTGCGAGGGCGGCGGTGCGGGGGGGGCGCGCGGGGGGCGCGGGAAGCGGCGGTTGGGGCGCAAGACGTCGGAGGGGGGGGCCAACGGGGAGGCGCGCGGGGGCCGCGGGAAGCGGCGGCTGGGCCGTAAGACGTCCGAGGCGGAGGCTGCCGGGGGCGGCGCGGGGCGCGGCGCGGGGAGGCGGCGGTTGGGGCGCAAGATGTCTGAGGCAGAGGCGGCCGGTGCCAGTGCTGCGAGCGGGGCTGACGATTGCGGGCGAGCTGGCGAGGATGCGGCGGAGGCGGCGAGGCCAGCGAAGCGCAGGAGGCTCGGGCGCAAGACGTCCGCCGAAGAACGGGCCGAGGCGGGCGGCGCGGGGCGCGGGGCCGCGGGAAAGGCACGCGGCGGCGAGCTGTTCGCCGAGATGGCGGAGCTCTCGGCGTCGGAGCATGAGGTCGAGCGGTCCGCGTCGGACCGCGAGGTCGCCTCGGAGGACGACGTGGCGCTGCCGGGCGAGGTGCGCGCGGCGCTCGACGCGGAGCTCGTGCGCCTCGATGGTGCCGGGCCGCCGGCGGAGGCAGACTTGGCGGCGTCGCGAGCGGCGGAGGGCGCGGAGGGGCGCGCGCCGCGCCGCGCTGCCTTGCCTCGAAGCGGGGGTGCGCCTGCGCGCGCGTGGGCAGTGGCGTCCGTGCCGCACTGGAAGGAGAAGCGGCTGCGGCAGCTGGTCGATGCCGTGCGCGAGTACTTGGTGTCGCGGCGAGGGTGCGATCGGGCTGCCGTGCGCTTCCAGGGGTCCGACGGGGACGCGCTGTGGGGTGCGCTCATGGAGCCAGGGCAACCGGGCCGCTTCGGGCGCGCGCTGCTGCAGCTAGAGGGTCGCGCGCCGGGTCGCGACCCCAGCGAGGCGCGCACGGGGTGGGAGGAGGTTTCCGTGGAGGAAGACTTCCGTTGGCGCTCCCAGTGGCCTCGGGTGCGCTTCGAGTGTAGCATGCTGCAGACGCCAGTCGTGGGCGAGGGTGGCGCGACGCAGTGGCGCGCGGTGCGGTGCTGCGATGAGCCGGGTGGGGGAGACGCGGACGAATCCAGGCTCTGTGGCAGCGCGAGTCTCGCGTTGCGGTGGGCTTCGCGGCGAACGTGGTCCCGGACGACGACGTGGTCGTCTTGCCCGTGGAGCGCCCTGCAGGGTGGCGGGAGCCCGCGGACATGGCGGGTGCGTGGTGGCGGGGCCAGGGCCCCCGCGAGCGCAGGGCGGAGGAGGGCGAGAACCCGGGCCGCGTCGGGGTGGGTCAGCTCCAGGGGGACGCGGGCGTGGCGGGGCTGCTGACCGAGGGCGGTGCGGGCGAGCGCACTGCGATGGAGGGCCTCGACGCGCTGCGGCAGGCCTCCGCCCAGGGCGCCAGGGGGGCGGGTCGCGGGGGTCGAGGGCGAGGGCGTCGAGCGAAGAAACGCGGCCGCTACGGCGATGCTCTGCGGGTGGAGATTCGGACGAGATGGGCTCCAGGGGGGGTCCCCGCGAAGGAGGGGCATGCCGCTCGGGAGGTGGTCGTGTTCGGGGCCATGCCCGAGGCGCAGGAGTGGGCGTTTCAAGCGCAAGGGCGCGTTCGCAATCGTGCGGGCTCGTTCGCAAGGGAGGTTCTGCTTGACCACCGAGCGCGCCTGGCTGCGGGAGATGTGCACCAGAAGTGCATGCTGCTGGAGCTGAAGACAGTGCCGCTGCGCGTGGCGAAGTACGACGTGCAGCTGCGCGACGCGTCCGTGCGGGCGGTGCAGGCGGCGCAGGCGATCCTGACGCGGATGGTGAAGTTCACGTGCCACGAGAGCCAGGAGCGGTTCCCGGCGTTCCACCCGGCCTTCGAGCCGCCGGAGCAGCTCGCGGAGGAGATGCTGCTGCTGCGGCGCGGCGGGGACGGGCTGGCCGCGTGCAGCACGGAGGTGGCCGAGTGGGACGAGGTGCCGCCGCGCGACCCGCCGGACGGCTTCGCGCTGGAGTGCAGGGGCGTGTGTATGCGGTGCAGGCAGGACCTGGACAAGCAGGCCGCGGCCGCGGCCACGGAGGACGACCTGTATCAGGTGGTGGGGCTCCGCACCGCGCAGAACCACATGACCCGTGCTTCCGCTTCCCGTCCGATGACCTGCGCGAGCTTTTCGACCAGGCTACGCTCACGGAGAGCCTGCTCATTGCCCTGGACCACATGCAGGTGCACCTGGCCACGGTGTCCCGCACGGGGCTGCGCAAGTTCCGCAAGAACATCATCTCGTTCCCGCAGGACGTGGCAGGGTTCTCGCGGCGCCACGACCTCATGAAGGGGTTCCGTGTCGGGGACCGCGAGAACTCGGCGCGTGGGCCCGGCGAGCGCCCCGACGACCCGCGCCGCCCCGAGCGCATGGCCGCGGGCTGCACGGACGAGGAGCGGCAGCGCTTCGGCGTGGACCTGCACGGGCGCCTGGTCTTTCCAGGGCGCGTCGTGGAGGTGCTGCTCAGCGGGGACGTGATCATCGAGTACGATCATGGAGGCAGGGGGAGGGAGCTGCAGGAGCACGTGGAGCCGCGGGTGGTGCTGCCCTGGCACCCTCGGAAAGTGCCCTTCAGCTAGATGTTGCGGCGGAATGTAGGGTTCGGGAAGGAGGTCGTGGAGGGCCTGCACGTGCGCTGGCGCTACTGCGGGCACGTGCTCCGGGCGTTGTGTGCGTTTGCGGGCACGTATGGGCCCTGGCGCCTGGGGGGTACTGCGGACGAGCCCATGCACACGTACTACGACCCGCGCCTGTTTGACGTGCTCCCGGACGACGAGATCCTCGCGTCCTACGCGCCGAGAGAGAGCGAAGACGGCGTCCTGCCGTCGGGGGGCGAGGCCAGGGAGCCGGAGGAGCTTGGGCCCGTGACGGAAGCGGAGGCCATTGCTCGGGATTGAGTCCCCTGTGGCGTCGACGTCGTCACGCCGCGCCAGTTCATTGCCGCGGGCTTCGACGTGCACTTCGTCGGGCCCCGCGACGACGCCGGGCGCGAGCCTGCTGGCCGCGAGGGCGACGATGCGCTGGGAGGCGACGAGGGCGGCGCGGAGGCCGCGGCCGAGGGTGATGCCGATGCGGCGGCTGACGGGGAGTTCGACGTCGGCGTGGAAGATGAAGCCATGGCCGTCGATCACGACGTGTTCAGTGCGTGGCTCGACAAGGTGCAGTTTGAGTATGGTGGGGCAGTGCAGCGATGGTGGACGGGGTTGCAGCCGGAGGCGGAGGGCCAGTGGGAGGGGTTGAAGTTTGGTGACGACGAGACGACGGAGGACCTGTTCGGCCGCCTGCTGGCTGCGGCGCGGGAGGAGAACGCCGTGAAGTCCGTGCAGAGGGACCGCGTGGCCGTGGACTGCGTGCGCGTCGAGTTCCTCGTCGATTGGATGCGACCCCGTGTGCAGGGCCAGTTCGCCGGCACGGAGGGCGGCGTCTCTCGCGAGTCGGTCTTGGACGAGGTGATGCTGGAGCTGGCCATGGCGGGAACGTTCGTGGCAGCTGCGCGCGATAGGGACACGGGGTGCGTCGAGGAGAACTTGCCAGAGTTTGACGAGGACGAGGCAGTTGCGCGGACGGGTGAGCGCTTGATTTACGGCTGGCCCGGACAGAGCGAGGACCCGGTCCCGGCGCGCGCCACCGGGCGTTTCGCGAGGGCGTTTCCGTTGGAGTTTCCCATGGGCATCGGCGACCTCTTCGACGACCGTCCCCGGCGGGTGTCCGTGCAGGACTGGGTGCAGCACCTGATGCGCTACCGCACCGGGCAGTTCGTCGGCGGCCCGCGTGGCCAGCGCGTGATGGGGGCCATGGTGAACGTGCTGCTCCTGAACGAGGCGCGGGGCAAGGGTTTTGGGGTGTATCGGACCATGTACAGGCGCGCGGGCCTCGGCGTCCAGGGCCCCAGTGTGATGACGAAGGGCGGGCTCAGGCAAATCCTGGAGAGCGAGGACCGCGTGCGGATCCTGGTGGGCCAGCTCGCGAACGTGGGCCGCGATGTGCCCTCGACCACCATGCACTGGTCGTATGAGTCGAAGAAGTTGCAGAGCACCGTGAAGCACCTGTCCTGGCACCCGCCCTGGGTCGAGGGCACTCAGGCGGACGGCGCCGAGCCGGTCGGCAGGCGGGTTCTCCGCGAGCTGGACCTGCCGGCGGGGAAGGGGCGGACTCAGCGCGGGCGTGCGCTTGTGCCGGATGTCGTCGGGCTCGGCCGTCACCCGTCCATTTGGTGACGCAGAATCCGTGTGGACGCAGAAACCGTTTTACAACGCCGCGAGGACATTCAAGCGCCCTCCCCTTCTTCCGCTCCTCCCTTCCCCCCCCCTCACTCCTATCACCCCACGCGCCTCCGCACGGTCGTGCTCAAAACACGCGCGGACGACACGCCGCGGCACCACCCTGAGCGGCAGCGTCCGCACCTCACCAGGGCACTACTGCCCACGTGCTTCCTCCCGTAGCAGCCCGCGAGACTTCCACAGGCCGCCTCCGGGCCAGGCTCCGCCATCGGCAAGACGAAGACGAACCGCACGCCCACCAACCGGCCCGCCCCACCCCCCCCCCCCCAACCCGGACCTGTGCCTACATGATGGCCTTTTGCGGGTGGAGCTGAACATGCGGTGAGTCTTTGCGCCGCCGTACTGCGCCCCGCCGGAAGCAGTTTTTGAGATTTACATGGCCATGGCCTGGGCCGAGTGTGGCGCGGGTGGCAATCTGCATTACCACGGGTTCAGCGTGGGGCTGCCTGGGCCAGCGGTTGCGCGGGTTCGCGCGGACGTGGACGGGGAGGGGGACATGCTTCCGCCGAGCGTGCCGAGCGACGTGGCGGCGTGCCTGCCTTCGTTTGAGGCAGGACCGCTGGCTTGGCCCCTGCCAGCGTGCGCCGCGGGCTCCTGCGGGTGAGGGCTCTGCGGCTTCGGGATCATGTAGTGAAGATGGCGCAGGCGACGACGAGGATGAGTTCGTGGGCAGGGCTTCTGCGCTCCTCGACGCCCTGGTGGATCGAGGGTGGCTGGTGCTCGTGCAAGGGAGGAGGGCGTCCGCGGCCAGGGGGCGGAGGCCGACGTTGCTTTCGAGCGCGTCGGGCCAGAGGATCCAGCGCCGGAGGACGAGGCGGGGGGTGATCCCGTGGAGGACGTTCAGGATGGTGATGGCGTTGAGGGCCGCGGTGCTGCTCGGGGGTCGAGACCTGCTGGGGTCCCCCACGGGGCCCGCGGGCAGCGACTAGGGGGTGCTGTCTCGACTTCGGCGTGCTGAAGCCGGAGCATGAGGACGTCGCGCTGCAGAGCGTTTTGGAGAAGCGGTTCTATGAGTTCTTCGGGCACGTTGTCTCGGAGTGGAACCCGTGCTACGACGACGCGGGCGCGCGCAGGTACACGTGGGACGACGAGGTTGGCGCCTTCGACCTGGACGTGGAGATGGAGGGCGAGGCTGTGCGCGAGACGTCGGAGGGCCGGGCGGTGCGTAGCGTGCCCGCTTCTGCGCAGGAGTGCTTGAACTTGCGGAAGGTTCTGGACGAGGCCTTTGCGTCCGAGGCGTCGGGGAAGTTGGACGTGCAACCCGTTCGGCGACTGGTGGCTGCGCTGGTGAACAGGGTGGCGCGGCACACGAAGCATGGCATGGGGCCGCAGCGGCTCGGGGTTCACGCGTGTGCTCGCGGAAAGGAGGGGTGCGTGTTCTGCCGATATGATTTCCCGCGCGACAGGTGGGGCCGCGTCGGGCCCCGGCCGTTCCGCATGGAGAAGGGCCGCCGGGAGGGCCACTGGCAGGCGGTGTTTCCGCGGAACGACAGGCTCTGCAATAGTTACGAGGAGCACGTGCTGTTGGCCAACCTGGGGAACATTGACTGGCGTCCCGTTCTGAACTTGTGGGCGGTCGTGGAGTACGTCACGAAGTACGCGACGAAGGCGCCCAAGGGCTCGCGGAAGATCAAGGAGGTGCTCGACGACGCCGTCAACGAGGTCTGCGCTTACGTCCAGAGGGCGAAGGGACTGATTTCCTTCGGCGCTCCATTCAGAAGTTCTTTGCTCGGATGCTCGGGGAGCGGGACTACCACTGTTACGAGGTGGCGCTGCTGGGTTGCGCCTGCCCATGGTTTTGTCCATGCTGCCCGTCGTGACCCTCAACACGACGGGGGCCCGCGCGCTGAAGCCTGCGTCTGCGCTGCGGGACAAGGCAGATGACGAGCCTGTGCACTGGGATAGCAAAGTGGACAAGTTCGACAAGCGCCTGGAGTTTGTGCGTCGGCAGCGTGCCAGGGGGGACGAGTCCATCTCGGTGGAAGAGGTGCGCGATGTGTCGTTGTGCGAATTCTATTGGAAGTACGCTGTGTACCGCGGGAAGCTGAGGCGCGGGAACCCTGCGGTGTGTCTGCAGGTGACCCCTGGCTATAGCGCGGAGTGCGCGAACGTGCAGCACGCCTGCCACGAGGCGTACGCGCGGGCGAACGTCATCGCGCACTGGCGGCACAGGGCGACCGCGGACCGCAAGGCCATGATCGAACAGGAGATGCTGAGGGACGTCCGGCCGGTGCCGGCGGCTTGCATTGGGGCCACGGAGTTCGTTCAGCCTTTGGCGGGCGGTGCTGGCCAGGATGCTGGAAGCGAGCGGTTCCTGGGCGTGCAAGATCTCTGGCGCAAGTCGGGGGGAAGGGCCTGGGGGGGGCAGAGCGATCAGTATTGGGGGCATATGATGATGGAGATGCTCACTGACCCCATGCTCCGCCAGTGGGTTCCGGCGTGGGTCGTGGAGCAGTACGAGCGCGCGAACCCGTTCTACAAGGAAGTGCTCGGCGCCATCCGGGAAGACGGGGTCGCTAGCAACCGGGAGCTGCTGCGCCGGACGCGACGCGAAATGGTGAGGCGGCATGAGGCGCGACAGCAGGGGCGGGGCGCGGGGGAAGAGGAGGCGGCGGGCGGCGCCGGGGGGCAGGCGTCCGATGATGGCTCTGGGCGCGGCGACGATGACAGAGACAGCGAGAAGGCGGAGTCGGGGGAGGAAGTGGAGGACTTGGTGGACAGACTCGTGCTGCGCGGGGACGAGGACCCGAACGAGGAGGCTCGGGATGCTGTCTTACGCGAGGCGCGGCTGGGGGAGGGCGCTGAGTCTGCTGCGGCCGCGGGGGAGGCGTCCGAGTGGGAGCGCCGCCCAGCCGATGAGCGCGTCAGCGCGGCAGGCCCTGCTGTGCAGGCGGCGGACGTGCGCGTCGGGGATGTTGCGGGCGATGAGGTGTGCGGCAGGGTCCGGGTGAACCCCAAGGACTTCAATTGGTTGAACGCGGCGTGCAATGTGTCGACGAGCGAGAGAGGGCGTCTGGAGAAGCTCCGGGATGAGTGGTACGGAAAGGCCAAGGTAGGCGACGGGGCCGAGGTCGTCGAGCGCGCCGATCTCGACCCCTGGCAGAAGTTCGACCACGACATCGTCATGGACGACCGCCATTCGGAGGCCGACCCGTTGAGATTGATGGTCACGGGCGTGGCCGGCACGGGGAAATCGCGCACCGTGCGCAGTTTCGGAGCCGCGAGGCGAAAGCGGGTGCGGCAGTTTGCCCCGAGGACGAGGCTGGATCAAGATCGCCGCGGCGTGCGCGAAATCCGACGAGGGCCTGAAGAGATTGATGAGGAGGAGCGGAATTGCTGCTTGCTCGCCGCTCCCACCGGGTGCGCCTCGTTCCAGTTGAAAAATGGCGCGACCACCCTGCACAGGGCGTTCGGTGTGCCGGTGGGATATTGCGGCCCTTGGGTACGCAAGGACGGGGACCGGTTTCAAAAGACGCAGACTCGACTGCGTCAGGCGAGGTTGTTTGTGTTGGATGAGATGAGCATGATCGGGCGGCAGATGCTGGGCATGATCGAGTTCAAGGTGCAGGATACTCTTGGTGTTGCGGCGAAGCGTGCGGCGCAGGGTGCGAGGCCAGTGTATCTCGGCGGGAAGGATGCCGTGCTCGCCGGGAATCCGCAGCAGGCGCCGCCAATCGGCGATGACCCACTGTACCGGATGGGCGCGTATGGGGGGTCTGCGAAGAACAAGCCCAGGGGGGCGGAGCGGACCCCCGACGACGCCTGGAGCACGGACAGGTTAGTGAATACTGGGAGTTTCGTGCGCGATACGTTCCAGGACGTGGCCGTGCTCCGGCGCGTGCACCGGTGGCGCGGTGAGAAAGAGGGGCTGTCGAAGGAGCGGCAGGCGGAGTACAGGCAGGATGCTGATCGCTTTTTGGAGGTCACGACAGGCATGGCGCAGTGCACTTGGGAGCAGCGGGATCATGCGTGGTTGAAGCGCCGGAACAGGTCGGTGCTGCAAATGACCAAGGAGGGGAGGGAGGAGCTGGCGGCCTTCGAGACGGCCCCGCTGCTGATGGACGGCAGGAAGGATCGGGCCTCAGGTGCATGTGGCGCCGATAGAGTGAACATGGAGAGGTTGTACCAGGTAGCCGCTGCGAGTGGTAAGCCCATCGCGGCGTTGCGTGCCTACCACGACAAAAAGGAGAAAAAGCAGAAGTCGAGGCCAGACCAGATGGCGTCCGAGGACTTCCGCGGACTCGAGAACGAGCTGTACGTCTGCGAAGGGGCCCGCGTGCTGTTGACTCAGAACCTCTGGGTTGAGGCGGGGCTCATGAACGGGGCGATGGGTACGCTGCGCGGCTACATGTGGCCCGAGGGCGCCAACCCGCACAATGGCGCTCGGCCGGATTTGCAGGCGCCCCTTTGCGTGTTCGTCGAGTTCGATGATATCGATCTAGGGACAGACGGGCAGGGTCGGCCGCGGTCGTTTTTCCCGGGAGACGAGGAGCGGCGGAACGGGGTGCCCATTTGGAGGCAGAGAGTGTCTTCCACCATGGAGGAGGGCGTGTGGCGCGAGAACTACCCGTTGCAGCTGGCATGGGCGTTGACGCACTGGAAGGCGCAGGGGAAGACGTTGGCGAAAGTCCGCGTGCACCTGTCAGCGAAGACCGCGGCCGTTGCAGGGATCGGTTTCGTCGCCACGACGCGCGTGAAGCATCCCTGGGACTTGGTGTTCGAGGAGGACCTGCCGGAGTATGCGGACTTCATGAGGGCCAGGCATACGACGGCGTTCCGGGAGCGGCGACGCTTCGAGTTGCGACTGGAGGCTCGCGCTTCCCGCACGGTGCGGAAATACGGGTACTGCGAGGCGGACTGCTGGACTGAGGAGGAGAAACGCGCGGCGGAGACATTGCTGGGTCGTTTGAAGACCGTTGCCGCGGCTCAGGCGGAGTGGTTGAGAGGGGCGGGCAGAGTGGTGGATGAGGACACATGGCTGTGGGGTGAGGAGGGGCCGCCTTTCGCGTCCGAGCTCGACAGCGCCGTTGCTGCCGAGGCTGGTGAGGACGACGTCGCGGCGCGGCGCCTCCGTGCCGTGGCCGAAAGGCTTCTGGACCGGAGGCGGGTGCGCTTCGCGACGCGGGAGGAGAAGGGCGCCGCGCGGGATCTGCTTGTTGATGTCGGTGCCCTCGCTGCTTGTGCGTCCCGGGAGGATTTGCGCGAACGTCTGACGGCTGCTGCCGGGCGCCTGACGCATGAGTCTTCGTGTTCGGGTGACAGGGAGGGGTTCCTGCGCGGCGTGGTCGACTTGATTGTGGAGCGGTGGGAGGCGTCTGGGGCGTGGGATGAGCGAGTGTTCGATTCCGTGGCTCCGAGCATGGGCCCGCTGCATATGAGCGCCGTGAAGGAGGCCATGGGCGCGCTGGTGCCCCCGCGCCTGCATAAGAGTTTGGATAAGGCGGCGAAGAGGATGAAGGACGCGTTCGGGGACGTCCGTGGTGGCTGCGCGCTGCGCAGGGACAAGTGGGTCGTGAACGTGCGAGCGGAGAGCGCGCTGGCAGAGGGCAGGCTGGAGGGCCAGGCGCTGGAGTTCTTCTTGAAGGTGGCGAGGCAGTTGTGCGCGGGGTTGGGGCTGCCGACGACTGTGGCTTCGGCAAAGGTAGGCCGGCACGTTGGTGCGGAGGAGACCCCGGAGCATTTTGCCCGGAGTGCGCACAATTGGACGAGCGTGTGGGATGCGAACTCCGTGAGTGACAAGCAGGAGTTGCTAATGGTCGTCGCCGTGGACCCACTGAGCGGATCTGGTGTCGCGCAGGATTGGATGTTTGTGAGTGTTACGTCTGGTCGGCCGGGGGAGGCGCTCGGGCAAGCCGAGTCTCTCGCAGTGCGCGTGCACGATCGGGCCCGCAGGGAGGACGTGGCAGGGCGAATCGCCCGGAATATCGACGCACTGCTGCGACCGCTCGGTGCCAGTGCTTGGCGGCGCCCGCCGGCGGTGGAGTTCGGGGACGCGCCGCGCGTTCGTGTTCCTTCGCAGAGGATCGCCTGCGCGCTCGGGCTTCTGCTGGGCCGTGTCGGGCGCCTGGCGACTGCGGGCGTGCTGGATGCGTCGGCGGAGTCCTTCGTGCCTGACGTGTGTCGCGTGCTGCGGGGCGCGTTCGCGTCGTTCCGGGCGGGCGTCGGCGCGCGGGGGGCGCGGGATGTCATGGAGTTGTTGCTTTCGGAGCAGGAATGCCGCGACTTTCTGGGCGCGTTCGGCGTCGTGCCTCGCGCGGGTGCTTCGGCGCCCAGCGCGACGGGCGCGAGCTTGCCGAGGGCGGCTGTGCCAGGGGAAGCGGCGGGTGAGGATGGCGAAGAGGAGGGCCTGGAGGGCGCGTCGACGTTGTCGTTTGCCACGTGGAATATCGCTGGTGGGCATCGCTCGGCCGTGGCGCCGCCCTCCTGGAGCGACCGCGACCAGCGCGCGGCGGTCCTTGGCGAAGTGCTCCGTTGGAGGCAGGCGCGCGGGGTTGATGTCGTTGCTCTGCAGGAATGCGAGGGCGAGGAGGCGTACAAGGAGCTGGAGGCGGAATTCCAATTGGTTGGCGTGGCCCATGCGCACGAGTCCAGGGGGTACGTGCACCTGTACGTGAGGCGCCGTCTGCGCGCGGAAGGCAAGGCTTTGTCAGGGGAGGACCCGTGCGTGCTGTGCCGGGTCGAAGTTCCCGTAGGCGGGGGCGCGGGCGGCGCGGGGTGGGTGAACGTGGCCGCTGTCCACTTGCCCGCGGGTGCGGCATGGGAGCGGCGTCACGCGATACTTCGGAAGATTACGAGGACTTGCGCGGAAGGTTGCGACCGGCTGCTCATTGTGGGCGACATGAACAGCACGGACTCCCAGGTGCAGGCCGCTGTGGAGCAGCTGCGTTTGAAGGACACCTGGTACGAGGGTCGTTCTTGGGGCTGCCCCGGGAGCAAGTTTTACTCGGGTCTCGGCGAGAGGGGGGCTGTCGGACAGAGACGGGACCGGGTCATGTTCGGGGCGGAGCTTTGGGCGGAGGTGCATTTGGTAGGGAAGGGGAAAGTGTTCTTCGAGGGCTGCGAATTCCATGTGTCAGACCACTTTGGGCTGTTCGGGTATGTGCGTGCCCACGCGTGCTTCCGTTCTCGCGAGCATAAGATGAGGGCCCTGGCGCAACGCTGCCGGCTCGCGCTCCAGGCGACGCGCGATCGGTCGCACCGGCTGGAGGGTGCCGAGGTCCAGAATCGGTTGCAGCAGGGGCGGGAGGCTGCGGCCTTGGCGAGGCAGCAGGCGCAGGACCGAAACCGGGAGGCGTACTTGCGAACGCAGCGACGCGAGGCAGCCCGAAGACAGCGCCGTCGGGAAGAGCTGGTGTCCGCGGCGTTCGGGCCGCAGAGTTTGTTCGCGTCGGAGCGCCCGGCTCAGCCTCCGCCGAGCCCTGGAGAGATGGACGTGCCTCGCGTGGATGGTATTCGCGCGGCTTCGTGGGACAGCGTGAGTAGCGTGCCCGTCCGTGGGATGCCGCGGCCTGGGCATTCTTGCTACGTGGTCAGCGTGACGCAGCTGATGCTGCGGACGCCTGCCGTCTGGGAGTGGCTTCGATGGCACGCGGAGGGCGATTGCGAGGAGAGGGCAAGTGGGCGTTGCTGCGTCTGCGGGATGTGGGACACGCACAATCAGTTGGTGTCGCGACGCTGGCAGGGCGGACCCGTGAGCGTGCGGCGGCGAACGAATGTTGAGAGCGAGGACGTTTTCCTCGGGCAGCCCAGTGAGTTCGACAACGAGTGGCAGCAGCATGATGTGTTTGCGTATTGGGGTAAGCTGATGTCGGCTGCGCGCCGCGGAGAGGAGTTGGCCGGACGCTTTGCGTCGTGGGACCCCGAGAGCATTCATGCGACGAACATGCGCGTGACGCACGTGGATCGGATGTTCGGGTTTGTGATGGAGAAGCGGCAGAAATGCCGTCAGTGCGGGCACTTGTCCGTCTCGTACGAGGCGGAGTATGTTCTGAAGCTGCGGGTCCACGCGCGGCCCGGCGGGCCGATGATGTTGTCGGAAATGTACTCCGACTTTTGCGCGCCTGAACAAGTTGAGAAGAGCTGCCCAGCATGTTGCCGCGCGGATGCCGACCGGGTTTGGCACGACCAGCAGACGCGACTCACGGGCGTGCCGCGCGTTTTGGTGGTTCAATTGAGGAGGGGCCATGAGGCGCGGCAGCCCGTGTGGGTCGAAGAGCAACTGAGGCTGCATTGGCTTCCCCAGATGCAGCTGGTTGGCGTTGTGTACCACAATGGGCAAACAGTGCATACCGGTCACTATACGACGTTGTGCCGCGTCCCTGACGGGGGCTACTTTTTGTTTGACGACGACAAGCCGCCGCGCAGGATGCGAGGCGAGCCGGCGCACGTGAAGCCGAAGGAGGCGTACATGGCGGTGTACTGTCGCATGGGGCGCAGTCAGGGGCAGAGCGCCGACGCGGGGGCACCAGGGGTTGGCGGGGCGCCAGATGAGCAGAGCGGTGGAGGGGGGGCGGGGCAGGCATCGGGGGTGTGGGAGCTGGCGGGAGTGAGGTGACTGGCGTCGGTGGCGGTGGCGCCGGCGGCGCGAGCGCCTCGGGTCTCGGCGCGCGTTGCCGCGCTGCGGGGCGGCAGCCTGCAGAGGTCGCGGCGGAGAGCGAGGCGGGGTCGAGCGAGCGGGCGCCGGTGCCGGTCCGGGCGGGTGCCCCGCTTACGCCGGAGCGCGAAGGGGGCGATGGTGTCCTCAGCTCGCCGGCCACGGCCAGGCGCGTGCGGCGGAAGCCTCCGGCTTCGCCGTCCGGGGAGATGCGCGGCGTCGATGCCGGCGGGGTCGCCGGGAGTGGCGCGGCGACGGCGAAGGGCGGGGTGCTCGGCGCCGCGCGTGCCGTGGGCGCGGCGGGCGGCCCGGGCGCGAGCGGCGGGGTCGCTGCGGGGGTGGGCTCTGTGCGCGGCGGAGGAGGGGGAGGGGGAGGAGGAGGGGGAGGTGCGGGACGAGGAGGGGGAGGTGTGCGAGGAGGTGGAGGAGGGGGTGGAGGGGGGTGGGCCGCGGGCTCGCCCGACGGGGCTGCGCCGCATTCCGCAGCGAGGCGCGCGCGGAGGAAGAGGGCGGCGTCGCCGTCTGGCGCGGGCTGCGCCTCCGCTGGCGACGGAGTCGGTGGTCGCGCCGAGACGAGGCTGGGTGGCGGCGCCAATGGCGCGGTAGAGTCTGGGGACGTTGGCGGAGGGAACGATGGTGCCGCTGGGAGAGATGCGTGAGGTGGGGGCGGCCTTGCGAAGCTGCGTGCGGGCGGCAAAGGCCGCGGCAAAGCGGGGGGGCACGCGGCTGCGTCGGGCGACGCAGAGGTGGCTGTGGAGGAGCCGGGAGTCTGCGCGGGGAGAGGATTGCCGGGGGCGGCCAGGGCGTCCGCGCCAGGGGGGAGAAAGCCGGAGACTGTGCCAGAGGCAGTGCTCCGCGCAGGTCTGCCCGGCTGGCGGCGCAATCTGCGCCTGGCGCGGTCGCGGGTGAGGGGGCGGGGGCGGGCGAGGGCGCGTTTGTTCGCGCGGGGGTGCTGCTGCGCCCGAAGCGCGTGGAGCGGGCGGAATCTTCGCGCGGAGGCGGCGCCGACCGAGTGGTGACAGGTTGCGGTTCAGAAAGGGTCGAGGACTTGGCTGCTTTCCAGCGCGGCCGCGCTCGGGCGGATGCGACGCGCGCGTCGCAGCGGGTGTCGGGGGGGACCCGGGGGTTGGCCGGGGACATGCAGGGGAATGAGCTGGATCGGTCGGCGGGGTCCGCCTGGCATTCGGGCCGATAGGACAGGGCTGGGCAAGGATTTTGGGTTTCGAAGAGGGAATGAAGGGGAGGAGTGTGTGTGTGTGTGTGTGTGCGTGCGTGCGTGCGTGTGTGTGTGTGTGTGTGTGTGTGCGTGGGGTGTGTGTGGCGTGGGGTGGGGTGGAGGGGGGGGGGGGAATGGATTGGATGGGGTTGGGGGGGGTTGGGGGGGCGAGGGAGGGCGGGAGGAAGGGGGGAGGGAGGGGGCGGCAGAGGGGAGGTGGGGGGTGGGGGCGCTGAATGAAGCAAGGCTGTGCTGCGAGTTGCGACGGACTGGAGCGGAGGCATGGCTGGCCCCGTAGTGCGGCGGTCCCTCCCCCCTCTGGAGCGCTGGCGCGGAGAGGGGGGTGCGTTGGGTGGAAGGGCTGGATCTCCGCGCTGCGGCGCCGATCGAGTGGTGCATGGCAGTAGTCAGCGCGGAGATGGGGAGGAATGCGCTGAATCCAGCGGCGTTGCCCGTGTAATGTGCATGTGTGTGTGTGTGTGCGTGTGTCTGTGCGTGGGCGTGTCTGTGCGTGTTGGTGGTGGGATGTGCGTGTGTGTGTGTGTGTGTGTGTGTGTGTGGTGTGTGTGTGTGTGTGTGTGTGTGGTGAGTGCGTGTGCGAGGGTGTGCGTGCGTGTGTTGTGTGTTGTGTGTGCGATGTGTCGCTGTGCGTGTTTGAAGTGTGTGGTGTGTGTGGTGTGTGTGTGTGTGTGTGTGTGTGGTGTGTGTGTGTGTGTGTGTGGAGAAGTGCGTGGCGTGTGTGTGCCGTGCGTGTGGTGTGTGGGGGTGTGTGTGTGTGGCGTGTGGTGTTTGCGTGTGTGTTGTGTGTGTGTGTGTGCGCTCACGGCGCGGGCGCCGCCTGCGCCCCCCTCCCCTCCTCCCCCCCCCGCCCTTTCCTCCGGCGCTCCGCGAGGGCGGAGTGGTTGGAGTGGAGGGAGGGCCGGCCCCGAAATGGGGCGGTGCCTCCCCCCTCCGGAGCGCCGGCAGGGAGGGCGGGGGGGGGGGGGGCGCGCGGAGGCGGCAGAGGGTCGCGGGGGTGGAGAGCGCTGACCAGCGTGGGGATCGGTTTGTAAGGGCGACGTCAACAGTGTGTCCGTGTCCGTGGGTGTTGTGTGTGTCTGTGTGTGTCTGTGTGTGTTGTGCGTCTGGGAGGTGTGTGTGCTCGTGTGTGTGTGTGTGTGTGTGCGTGCCTGTGTCTGTCTTTGTCCGTGTGTGTATGTGTGTGTGAGTGTGTGCGTGCGTGCGTGCGTGTGTGTGTGTGTGTGTGTGTGTGTGTGTAAGTGTGTGTGTGTGTGCGTTTGTGTGCGTGTGTGTGTGTGTGTGTGCGCGTGCGTGTGTGTGTGTGTGTGTGTGTGCTCGTCTTTGTATGCGTTTATGTGCATGTGTGTGTGCGTGTGTGTATGCGTGCAAGTGTGATTATGTGTGTGTGCGCGCGCGTGTGTGTGTGTGTCTGCGTGTGTATGTGTGCGTGTGTGCATGTGTGTGCGTGTGTGTGTCTGCGTGTGTGTGTGTGTGATTGAGCGCGTCTGTGTGTGTGTGTGCGTTGGTGTGTTTATGTTTTGCGTGTGTTGTGTGTGTGATGTGCGGCTGTGTCTTGTTTTACGTTTTGGCAGTAGCTCATGTGCTTGCGCGTGGGTTGGTGTGTGTGTGTGTGTCGGTGCGTGTGCGTAATGTGTGATGTGTGTGTGTGCGCGTGTGTGTTGGTGCGTGCTGTGTGTGTGGTGTGTTGTGGTGTGCGTGCGTGCGTGCGTGGGTGTGCGTGTGTATGTGTGCGTCTCTGTGCTTGTGTGTGCGTGTGTGTGCGTGTGTGTGTGTGTGCGTGTGTGTATGTGTGTGTGTGCGTGTGTGTATGTGTGTTTGTGCGCGTCTGTGTGTGTGTGTGTGTGTGTGCGGGTGTGTTTATGTCGGCGTGTATGTGCATGTGTGTGTGTGTGTGTGTGTGCGTGTTTACGTGTGCGTGTATGCGCATGTGCTTGCTTGCGTGTGTGTGTGTGTGTGTGTGTTCGGTTGCGTGTGCGTGTGTGTGTGCGTGTGTGTGCGTGTGTGTGTGCGTGGGTGTGCGTGTGTGCGTGTGTGTGTGCGTGCGCGCACGGTGCTGGCGCCGCCTGCGCCCCCCTCCCCTCCTCCCCCTCCGCCCTTTCCTCCGGCGCTCCGCGAGGGCGGAGTGGACGGAGTGGAGGGAGGGCCGGCCCCGACATGGGGCGGTGCCTCCCCCCTCCGGAGCGACGGCGGGAAGAGCGGGGGGGCGGGGCGCGCAGGGGCGGCAGGGGGGTCGCGGGGGCGGAGAGCGCTAACCAGTGTGGGGATCGGTGTGTAAGTGCGACGTCGTCAGTGTGTCCGTGTCTGTGGATTGCGGGTGTGTGTGTGTGTGTGTGTGTGTGTGTGTGCGTGTGTGTGTGTGTGTGTGTGTGAGTGTGTGTGTGTTGCGTGTGCGTGTGCGTGTCTGGCAGGTGTGTGTGGGCGCGCGTGTGTGTGTGTGTGGCTGTGTCTGCGTTTGTCTGTTTGTGTGTGTGTGTGTGTGTGAGCGTGTGTGTGTGCGTTTGTGTGCGTGTGTGCGCGCGCGGTGCTGGCGCCGCCCGCGCCCCCCCCCCCCCCTCCCCCCCCTCCCCATCCTCCCTCCCCCCCGGCGCTCCGCGAGGGCGGAGTGGTTGGAGTGGAGGGAGGGCCGGCCCCGACATGGGGCGGTGCCTCCCCCCTCCGGAGCGCCGGCGGGAAGGGGGGGGGCGGGGAGCGCGGGGGCGCGAGGATTTCGCGGGGGATTGAGAGCGCTGAGCAGCGGGGGGATGGGTTTGTGAGTGCGAAGGCGTCGGTCCGTCTGTATCTGTAGATGTTTGCGTTTGTGTGTGTGTGTGTGTGTGTCTGGCAGGCATGTGTGTGTGTGTGTGCGTGTGTGTGTGTGTGTGGCCGCGTCTGTGTGTATGTGTGTGTGTGTGCGTGTGCGTGTGGGTGTGTCTGTGTCTGTGTCTGTGTTAGTGTCTGTATGCGCGCGCGCGCGCGCGTGTGTGTGTGTGTGTGCTTGTTTTTTTTTGGTGTGTGTGTGTGTGTTTGAGTGCGTGTGTGTGCGTGTGTGTGTGCGTGTGTGTGTGTGTGTGTGCGCGTGCGTGTGTGTGCATGTGTGTGCGTGAGGGGTGCCGGTGCGTGAGTGAGCGCGCGTGGTTGTGAGTGCGTGCGCGCGTGAGATTGTATTTATTCGCGTGCGCGCGTATGTGCGTGCGCGCGCTCGTGCCTGGTGCGTTGCCGCGCCGGCTGACGTCGATCCTATTTTCGCATGCTTGTCCATCTGTACATGTCTACATACAGGTGCGCTGCCACGGAAGCATCGCTCTCGCGCGCTGGAAGACGCCTTGAAACTCATACATGTATGTGTTCATTCTATTATTGGAAATAAATTCACCGTGCGCTTTCGAGACATATGCATGGACTTATGACACGTGGCTAGGAGCTCTACGAGGTCCCCGGCTCTACGTGGCTAGGAGCTCTACGAGGCTAGAACACACTAAACGTATGGATGAAACGGATAAACGTATGGATGAACTCGAGAAAACATTAAAAACTGTTCAGAATGGGAGTGCGGTATCTACCTTCAGTGCTGGGAGTGGCCCCGCTGATGGGGGCGGCGGAGGTGGCGGGGGCAGGAACCAGTTCTCTCCAACATACATCGAGGTCAAGGGGTGGGTCACGGATTGGGCCAATCATCAGAATCGTTGTGCTCAAATGTTGACTGCCGACGACGCCATGATACTCATTGACAATATATCCAAAGTTATTGCCTCAGATGACCAGGCCTTTCTTAGCAAGGAGGGGACAGAACGTATCAATGCAGGTCGATACATGTTCGGCAGTTGTCGCATCAAGTTTCTTCCATTCACGGATCGAGAGGTGTTATATCGCTTTCAGAAGCTCCTCAGGATCATTGTGACTCCCACTGCACAGCGTGCCCCCGTGCCAGAAGGGGCGACTATTCCAGAACCCAGCGTGCTCATCGCGGGCATGACGCAGGTCATCGACCCGACTCAGCTACGTTTCAATATCGAATCAGCTCCTTGGAAGCGCGACCATGTTCGTGCAGTTGGTCGCTTCTGCGGGGCCTGGCGCAACGTGTGCCAGCGTCACGGATTGGTCCTGGAGGTGCGGGGAGAGGTCGGCCCCCCGAAATCGAACATGTGGGTCAAGGCTCAGGGCGACCGACTCCTCCGCCCGATCTGTATAGCTGAATTCGGAGCAGCCCAGACGTGGACTATCCTTGAGACGCAGTGGGGCCAGCTTCAGGCGAAGTTCCCAAGTCTGACGATCACAGCGACGGACTTCGAGGTCGAGGTCAATCGCAAGGTGTGACCGAATCGGCACCGGCTGTCGGGGATCAAGTTGGGGTGCTGGAACCTCGACAAGGCTGGTGAGAACAACTTCAGAGGCGTGGAGGCGCTCAACCATATGCGTGCATGTGGCGGCCTGTTCGCGCTTCAGGAGGCCCAGAATATAATTCATGCAGATGCCGCCCGTCTCGGATGGCAGATCAAGCACAGTGCCTGCAGGAAGGCGGGGCTCATCTTCGATCGAAGTTGGGCCTCGACGTCCAGGGAATTCATTACTACCTTTTCTAGATTCGCCATTGGTGTGTTCGGTACTTCCATCTCGCCCTTGGTTGTCTGCTCTCTTTATCTGCCCGATTCTCATCGAGAAGATTGCGAAGCGGAGTATGAACTCACGCTTGAGCGTGTCTCTGCCACTTTCACAAGCCTCCGACACAGGTATAGCCAGGCCAGCTTTGTTTGTTTGCTTGACGGGAATGTTGAGCTACCGCCACTATGTGAGTTAGAATGTAATGGGGAATTGTATCTTGCTACGGGAGAGGGCTTGAGGAAGGAGGTCAGGACCTTGGCATGTGGTACGGAGGAGAGGGAGCGTATCAACAGGAGGAGGAGGATGATGGAGATGCTCCTGGGGTTCATGCAGACCCACATGTTTAAGGCGGCCAATACCTTTTCTGCAGATAGGCGTCCTACTTGGGAAGCGTGGGGCGAACAACGTAGCTTCGGACGAATTCAGAAAGTGCTAGATTACATCTTGGTGCCCAGCCGCTGGGAGTGCTCTGAGTGTGAAGTTTCTTGGTGTTACGCAAGAGGAGGAAGGAGGAATAGGAGTCGATTAAGTGATCATGCACTTCTAACTGGGCTGTTTGCATCGCCTGGCCGTGTGATTGTGCGACGTGACCACAGGGAGCGGGCAGAGCCGCCGGCGCCCTCTTTGGTAGGATATCGATGCGTGACATGGGGTGATGAGTTCAATGCCAGGAGGAGGGTGGATCGGAGCTTGGGAGATGTTGTGTTTCGTGGGATTCCCGCACGTTCTCTCGAGATGGAGCCAGCCAGCTTACCTTGCACGCTCATCCAGTCTTTTGTTGCTGCTCCTGACGTGGACTTTACCACGACGCAGAGCGGCAAGCAGAGGCCACCTGTGAGGCCGATCGAGCTCACTCGTCTTTTGGAGAGATGGCGGGAACTACCGCCAGGCACGACTCCAGAGGAAAAGAAACGTCTCAGGAGTGAGCTTAATCTACATCGCCGTCGGTATCGCAGAGAGGTTGCAGCCTGGAAGTGTCCCCTCAATCGTCGAAAGATTCGTCATTATATTAAACACTTGGTGGTGGAGGGCCAGGAGACGGAGGACAGGGAGGTCTGGAGGAAGGAGCTCGACAGTTTCTGCAGAAATAAGCTTTCATCGGATCAGATGCGGGAGGAGAACGCTAGTATGATGGAGGAGATCAAGGGGAAGGCGAGGGAGGAGCTCGGTAGCAGCACGTATTCGACCATCACTATGGCATTACTCGGACGTGGGCGGGCGCGTCTCCGTACACAACGAGCCACAGGGCCAGATCGAGTACCGTGTGAGGTGTTAAAGTGTCTCCCTTGGACGGTATTGCGCAATATCCGACGCTTGTTCAACGATATACTACACATGCGCACACCGTATCCCTCCTCATGGCGTGATATCCTCATCTCCTTTATGCCCAAGCTTCCAGGCATCACGGATCTTAGGGACGGTAGGCTTCTATGTATGCAGAACGCTATTGCACGATGGTACAGCACATGTATCGTTATCTTGGTGGAACAACATGTCGAGCGAAACGGTCTCTTTCGCCCTCTCGGTCTTTACGGCTTCCAATCTAACCGCACCACGAACGAGATCACGGCGAGCTTGAAACACATCGGACAGCATGCCTCTACATGGGGGAAGGGGGAAACAGCACATCTGGCCAATGCAGATATCCTACAAGCCTTCGACCATTGCACGGTAGCCAATGTTAGACGGGGTTTACAGCACGCACATGTACCTTATCATCTTCAATATGCTTTTCTCGATCCACTATGTGACAGTGTGGGGACGGTTTGCCATGAAAGTATCGAGGTGGAGAGTGTGAGATGGGATAGATGTATTAGAACGGGCGGTGCCGAGGGACCCCTAGGGTTCAACCTTATTATTGCTGCGATGTGGCAGGAAACCTTCCGACAGTGGGATACACAGAACATAGGTTATCAAGTTTGTTTTAAAACTGGGGATTCCATGGAGTCTGGCAAATCGTCCTACACGTCGGTCGTCAATCACTTCGTATGGGCAGACAATTGCTACATCATGGCACGAAGCAGGGAAGAATTGGCACGCATGATTCACGACCTTACGGTTAGACTCCATGATTTCGGCATGCGCTGGAAACCCTCTAGCTTGCTCTACATGGTCTTCGGTGCCGACGCCGCGAGAGATGCCGAGGGGCTGATCCTTTCTTCAGCCGACTTACTTGTACCCTTCCAGAATGATGTTATGCGGTTCAGACGTGTTACTGAGATGACGGTTCTAGGCGTCCAGTTGTTCTCTGATTATAAGTATTCCTCGCACCTCGATGTGGACTCGAGGATTGAGGCGGCTCGTCGGACATTTTACTCCCAGGCAGGATATTTTCGGAACACAAGCACGTCGTTGAAGGAAAAGTTCCAACGATACCAGCAGAAGGTCCAGAGTATTGCCCTTTTCGGTGCGGGTGGCTGCACGGCCGACAAGGACAGCCTCCACGCACTGCACGCGTTTGAGGGCAGGTGTCTATGTTTCATGCTTCGATGCCGCCGAGAACCAGACGAATCCCATGCTACTTGGAACGAGAGAAGATACAGCGATGCCAGATTGAGGTTCGCAGAAGCTGGGTACCACAGTTTGGTCCAGAGATTTCTCCGAGCTCAGTGGCTGCTGGCAAAGGATGTCTCGGCGTATGCGCAGAGGTTGTATCAGGGAGAGGACATGAGGGAGGAGCATAGAGCATGGAGTGATGCACGCATGTGTTTGATTGCCTTTGGTATAAGTTATGATACGCTGCGCACACTTGAGGGAGAAGCCCTTCGGGCATTCGGAAAGTGGAGGGAATGTGGAGTTATGAAACGCTGGAGGTCAGGAGGGCAAGCGATCGGACAACGCTGTTGGCAGACACCCTTTCATGAGTTCTTCGGCCCACGGTGGTGGGAAGTATTCCAAGGCGGTCATCATGCCTTCATGCAGTTTGCAACTCATCATTGTACACCCTCTATGCTTAGACTTTTCCAGAAGAAATGCAAAGGTATCCATGATGGTAACGCCCCCGTTTTTCTGGCCGAACGTAATGAGGAGTATGTTGCTACAGAGGATGATTCTCCCGCTGCACGCCTGCGATTCAGTAAGAGATTGGCAATCCACAACATGAAGAGCACGTGTTGGGACGTGACTTCAGGAGGCGTGCCGTTGGAGATCACTGGAGATTCTCTTCTTATCATTTGCTGGCTCTGCGGCCTCTGGAAGGCAGATAATCACTTATACCAGAGACGTGTTGATAATATGATTAATGCTTTGGAAGGAATGTGTTGTATGTATGGTGTGAGACCTGCTGAAGCAGGACGCGATCTTTTCAAACATGAGTTTCGGGAATGGAATGAGAAAGCCGACCTCCTTACCCACCAGGCCCGCGAGGGCCACCAATACACGAACGAACAGTACCAGTTGCAGCCATACGAACAGTCATGCTATGAACCTTGCCTCATCAAAGCGGGCTTTGATGGTGGTGTGTGCAGCCTGGGAGCAGGAAGTGGAGCTTGGATTCAGATTGGACTGCGTTCTCGATTCTCCCATCTCTCGCCTACCTCTTCCTTCAGTGAGTCCCCACAGATTATCTTCAAAGACGTTTACGTTTGCTCCTTCGCTCTCCAAGACGGGTCCACAGTGACGGATACGGAACTCTCCGCTGCAGAGTGCGTCATCGCAGCACTCCCACGGGTTTTGCAGGCCTATTTCAGCGATAAGTTGTGTGATTGATGATTCTCTTTCGTGTGTTGCCTTCACGCGTGCACACATTGTGTTGATGTACACACACCTTATAAGAGCTGCCGGAGGCTACCGCCGAAGCCGCCCCCCACGTGCTTGGCGTGGTGAGGCTCTCGCCTTAGCCGCTCGGTGGCCCGCGTTTGGCGTGCCCGCCCGCCTCGGACTGGACGGGGCCCTAGGGCCCGTGTGTCCGCGAAACGAAAACCAGGTTGACGGTTTACCGCCGGCGCCCAGTTGGCCGACCCGACCAAAAGAGACAATGTGGTAACCTGGGGTCGGTTTTTGGAACATTGTGCAAGATTTGACAATTCGTTTTCATAAGTTGGATTTTTCCTACCTACAATAAGCTATGGCGCATCTGCTGGTAAAATTTTCAGGGCTCTAGAAGCAATATTACTATCAAAAGACTTGCGGGAACCGACTTTGCCCGCAGTACAGTTTGGCAGGTGACGGTGGTTGGCTTTACTTAACTCGAGCTGTGAGCAAACTACAGACCTCTCTCGCACACCAGTCGATGCAGAATGATCTGGCGCATTACACTGGAAGCGCGAGAGTCCCTAGAAATGGCTGAGTCAGGAGTTATGATCGAAATACCGTCTCTATGCATGCGTGTTGCGAACGGTGTTTCGATGATAACTCGAGCTCGGTGCATGCTATGTATGTCTGGTGCATTCCAATCGAAGCAGCGACATGCGAGACATTGAGTGGGAGCCACGAGAGTGCCCAAATTGATTCGAATTATCAAATTTAATGAAAAAATATCGATTTGTGCAATTTTGTATTTTTTGTGTCGGGTGGTTTTTTTTCGAATTTATCTCTCTATGGGTGACCGAGAGAGTTCTGGTGCAGGTGAGTCGATGCAGAATGATCTCGCGCATCTCACTGAGAGCGCGAGACTTCATATGGATGGCTTCGCTGGAGTTAGAACTGAAAAACTGCGTCTGTATAGACATGTCGACGACACCAAAAATGCGTTTTTCTGAATCATCTTTTTAAGCTTTTCCAGTGCTCTCAGCTTAGAGCTCTGAGCATTCTGAAGTTGTTTATGACTTCGTGGAGCTCTACGAGGTCTCCCGGCGGTAACCTGGTTGACGGTTTACCGCCGGCGCCCAGTTCGGGCGCAGGGTGGAGCTAGTTGGCCGACCCGACCAAAAGAGACAATGTGGTAACCTGGGGTCGGTTTTTGGAACATTGTGCAAGATTTGACAATTCGTTTTCATAAGTTGGATTTTCCTACCTACAATAAGCTATGGCGCATCTGCTGGTAAAATTTTCAGGGCTCTAGAAGCAATATTACTATCAAAAGACTTGCGGGAACCGACTTTGCCCGCAGTACAGGTACCTCGTAGAGCTCTTCGACGAGATGAGCTAAGAGGAATTCGGGCGCAGGGTGGAGCTAGTTGGCCGACCCGACCAAAAGAGACAATGTGTTAACCTGGGGTCGGTTTTTGGAACATTGTGCAAGATTTGACAATTCGTTTTCATAAGTTGGATTTTTCCTACCTACAATAAGCTATGGCGCATCTGCTGGTAAAAATTTTCAGGGCTCTAGGGGCAAATTATTACTGTCAAAAGACTTGCAGGAACCGACTTTGCCTGCAGTGCAGTTTGGCAGGTGACGGTGGTTGGCTTTACTTAACTCGAGCTGTCAGCAAGCTACAGACCTCTCACGCACACCAGTCGATGCAGAATGATCTGGCGCGTCACACTGGAAGCTCGAGAGTTCCTAGAAATGGCTGAGTCAGGAGTTATGCTCGAAATACTGTCTCTATGTATGCGTGTTGCGAACGGTGTTTCGATGATAACTCGAGCTGAGTGCATGCTATGCATGCCAGGTACATTCCAATCGAAGCAGCGACATGCGAGACATCGAATGGGAGCCTCGAGAGTGCCCAAATTGATTAGAATTTTCAAAATTAATGAAAAATATCGATTTGTACAATTTTATATTTTTTGTGTCGGATGATTTTTTTCTAATTTATATCGATCTATGGGTGACCTAGAGAGTTCTGGTGCATTTTTGTCGACGCAGAATGGTCTCGCGCTCTCACTGAGAGCGCGAGACTTCATATGAATAGCTTCGCTGGGAGTGAGAACTTTGGTCCAGCCGGCCGAGGCGGACAATGTGACAACTTTTGGGTGGTTTTGCAATTTTTTGAAAGATATTTGACAATTCATTTTGAAAAAGCAGATTTTTACTCCGAGCATTGAGATATAAACTTCGTTCCCTGATCAGCTCGGCCATCTAGAGTCATTTTCAGTACCAGTTCACTTGAAGGAACCGACTTCATGTTGACTCCGAAAAAATCTCAACTTGAAGTTTTTGTAGAAAAGCTCCCAGAAGCTCCCGCTTTGATGCTGAGCTTTCTCACGGATTCAAGGAGCTCTACGAGGTTCCCGGCGGTGACCAGGTTGACGGTTCACCGCCGGCGCCAGTTTGGCAGGTGACGGTGGTTGGCTTTACTTAACTCGAGTTGTCAGCAATCTACAGACCTCTCACGCACACCAGTCGATGCAGAATGATCTGACGCGTCACACTGGAAGCTCGAGAGTTCCTCGAAATACCTCGTAGAGCTCTTCGACGAGATGAGCTAAGAGGAATTCGGGCGCAGGGTGGAGCTAGTTGGCCGACCCGACCAAAAGAGACAATGTGTTAACCTGGGGTCGGTTTTTGAAACTTTGTGCAAGATTTGACAATTCGTTTTCAGAAAACGGATTTTTCTCACATACAGTAAGCTATGGCGCACCTGCTGGTAAAATTTTCAGGGCTCTAGGGGCAATATTACTGTCAAAAGACTTGCAGGAACCGACTTTGCCTGCAGTGCAGTTTGGCAGGTGACGGTGGTTGGCTTTACTTAACTCGAGCTGTCAGCAAGCTACAGACCTCTCACGCACACCAGTCGATGCAGAATGATCTGGCGCGTCACACTGGAAGCTCGAGAGTTCCTAGAAATGGCTGAGTCAGGAGTTATGATCGAAATACCGTCTCTATGTATGCGTGTTGCGAACGGTGTTTCGATGATAACTCGAGCTGAGTGCATGCTATGCATGCCAGGTGCATTCCAATCGAAGCAGCGACATGCGAGACATCGAATGGGAGCCTCGAGAGTGCCCAAATTGATTAGAATTTTCAAAATTAATGAAAAATATCGATTTGTACAATTTTATATTTTTTGTGTCGGATGATTTTTTTCTAATTTATATCGATCTATGGGTGACCTAGAGAGTTCTGGTGCATTTTTGTCGACGCAGAATGGTCTCGCGCTCTCACTGAGAGCGCGAGACTTCATATGAATAGCTTCGCTGGGAGTGAGAACTTTGGTCCAGCCGGCCGAGGCGGACAATGTGACAACTTTTGGGTGGTTTTGCAATTTTTTGAAAGATATTTGACAATTCATTTTGAAAAAGCAGATTTTTACTCCGAGCATTGAGATATAAACTTCGTTCCCTGATCAGCTCGGCCATCTAGAGTCATTTTCAGTACCAGTTCACTTGAAGGAACCGACTTCATGTTGACTCCGAAAAAATCTCAACTTGAAGTTTTTGTAGAAAAGCTCCCAGAAGCTCCCGCTTTGATGCTGAGCTTTCTCACAGATTCAAGGAGCTCTACGAGGTTCCCGGCGGTGACCAGGTTGACGGTTCACCGCCGGCGCCAGTTGGCCGACCCGACCAAAAGAGACAATGTGTTAACCTGGGGTCGGTTTTTGGAACATACCTCGTAGAGCTCTTCGACGAGATGAGCTAAGAGGAATTCGGGCGCAGGGTGGAGCTAGTTGGCCGACCCGACCAAAAGAGACAATGTGGTAACCTGGGGTCGGTTTTTGGAACATTGTGCAAGATTTGACAATTCGTTTTCATAAGTTGGATTTTTCCTACCTACAATAAGCTATGGCGCATCTGCTGGTAAAATTTTCAGGGCTCTAGAAGCAATATTACTATCAAAAGACTTGCGGGAACCGACTTTGCCCGCAGTACAGTTTGGCAGGTGACGGTGGTTGGCTTTACTTAACTCGAGCTGTCAGCAATCTACAGACCTCTCACGCACACCAGTCGATGCAGAATGATCTGACGCGTCACACTGGAAGCTCGAGAGTTCCTCGAAATGGCTGAGTCAGGAGTTATGATCGAAATACCGTCTCTATGTATGCGTGTTGCGAACGGTGTTTCGATGATAATTCGAGCTGAGTGCATGCTATGCATGCCAGGTGCATTCCAATCGAAGCAGCGACATGCGAGACATCGAATGAGCCTCGAGAGTGCCCAAATTGATTAGAATTTTCAAAATTAATGAAAAATATCGATTTGTAGGACAGCAGCAGGGAGCCGTGATGAGATTATCAGATCATGCCCTTGTTCGAGCTTCTCTGAGAGTGGCTTCCAGGGAGTCGGCGAGACGGAATCTCTCACGACGTTCTCGAACCTTGAAAGGCTGGGACCCACTCAACTTGTCTGCTCGTCGATCGTGTCGCCAGTGTTGGATGCCAATCTATTTTCGTGCCAACTTATGTGTCAGGCAGAGAGTGTTATCTATTCGTGTGCGTCGGCCACCGAATGTACCCCGAAGCGCCCAGCTCGACCCCCTGAACGATCGGAGTTGCTGCGGTCCTTGGATGTGCAGGTCTACCGGAGGAGGGCGGAGAGGGGGACGTTAGCCTATCGACTTCTACGCAGAAAAAGAGATCGGGAAGCGAGAAAATTCAAACGAGCAAAGCTGGAATGGGAAGCGGAGCGTCCACGTAAAGCAGCTTTGAAGGCGGTGAAGATTGAGGGGGAGGAGAGCGTGGACAGGGAGAGGTGGATGGAGGAGATGATGAAGTTGAAGGAGGTCTGCGAGGATGAGGAGGAGCGTCGGCGGTCGATCAAGATTGTCCAGGGCCTCAGGGAGGAGCTCCAGGGGTCCCCCAGACCCCAGGAGGCGACGCTCACGATGGCGGTGGTCCTTCGGGCCCGAGCTCGACTCAACCCTGGAAAAGCCACGGGACCAGACGGGGTGGGGGCAGAAGTAATCAAAGCGCTTCCGTGGAGAGCCGTTCGCACTATCAAGCGATTATTTTGTGATATCTTACGTGGCATTGTTGTACCTCCATCTTCTTGGCATCAAACATTGACGACACTACTTCCCAAATCTTATCCGATATGCGATGTTTCTGATACGAGGCGTATTTCTGTGGAGAGTATCTTTAAGAAGTGGTACAGTACTTGTCTCTCGATCATGCTTGAACCATATTGTCTCCAGGCTGGCACTCATGCATCGTTATTCGGTTTCGTTCCCAAAAGATCATGCACCGAGATATTTGCAGGACTTAAGGCAGCAGCACAACACGCCTCACAGTGGGGGAAGGATCGACGTCTGGTTCTGGGGTCAGCGGATGTGAAGCAAGCTTTCCAGAACACGAAAATCTCGACGGTCAAACGTGCGTTCGACGTCCTCTCTATCCCTCCCTGGCTCCAGTACGGTGTGCTCGTGCCTATGCCGTGCGAGGTCACTTCGCTTCTCTTCCAGGGCTTGCAGCTGCCAGATGTGGGAATTGATACCCACATCAGGACAGGTGGGAACGACAGCCCCTCCTTGTGGAACCTGATAGTCGTTGCGATGTGGGCTCCTTTATTTAAGCTTTGGGATGAGCAGGGGATTGGGTTTCATTGTCTGGATCCAAACTCGGTGGGAGAAGTTTCGGCCTCGGTTCCTGTACACCACTTGCTATATGCCGACAACATCTTTATCTTGGGATCTTCGGAGGAGGAGTTTAGGCGACAGGTAGGAGACATGACAGAGACTCTGCGGGGATGGGGATTCGAATGGAAGATCGAGTCGCTCGAGGTCGCGTTTATCGGTTTCTCGGAGAAGCCAAAACATCCTATCCTGGTTCGGGTTCAGGATCAGATGGTGCCGTTCAAAGTAGTTGATGAGATGAATGTCTTGGGGAACAGCATATACTGTAGCTATAGGGAGGCACACCAGGACCTTCGGCGGCGGATCGGGGCCGCGCGACGAGCCTTCCATGCGCATGCAGCTTATTTTAGATCAAAGGCAGTCCCGTTTTCGGCCAAGTGTAGGAGTTATATCACTCGGGTTCAGAGCATTCTCATTTATGGAAGTCAAGGTATTAGTTGGGACAGGGACTCCTTGCAGAGCCTGAATGTCTTTGAGGGAAATTGTCTTTACCAGATGACGTCACCCCAAAAGCCAGCCTCCGAAAGTTGGGTTGTTTGGAAGCCAGCTCGACTCAGAATTGCTAGACGGATGTTCTTTGAAGCAAAGTGCCAGAGTGCAGTGCAGAGAGTTCTTTATTCCTTGTGGCAGCTTGGAGCTGACATAGCATCATATTTTGGAGCTAATGTCGACAGCGGATATCAGATTCCTGAGTCGGAGCTGAGCCCAGGAATGGTCGCGGGCTCTCTAGTTACCAATGGGATGGGGGAGGTCTCTTCAGTTACCAATGGGATGGGGGCTGTCTCTTCAGTTACTAGTGGGATGGGTGCAGTCTCTTCAGATATGAATGGGATGGGTGTGGTCTCTTCTGATATGCATGGGATGGTCTCTCCAGTTACCAGTGGGATGGATGTGGTCTCTTCAGTTACTGGTGGGATGGTGGGAGTCTCTTCAGTTACCAGTGGGATGGGTGCTGTCTCTGATATGCATGGGATGGTCTCTCCAGTTACCAGTGGGATGGGTGTGGTCTCTTCAGTTACTAATGGGATGGTGGGAGTCTCTTCAGTTACCAGTGGGATGGGTGCTGTCTCTGCAGTTACTAATGGGATGGGCGCAGTCTCCTCAGATACGAATGGGATGGGCGCTGTCTCTTCAGATATGCATGGGATGGTCTCTTCTGCTATGCCCTCTGATAGGGCCTCTTCTTCTCGAGATGTTGAAGTTCCCTGTGAGCGGGGGGGGCCTAGGGATTCCCCCAGGCCCCCCCCGAAACGTCGGAGGGTGGCTGTTCCTGGACCTGGACAACAGACGGTGTATCCTCGTGCGCATCGTGACGCACGCCGGCTTCTGATGTGCTGTACCCCGAGGTGGGAGGAGAAAAGGACACTGGAGTCAAAATATTGGCGTTCACAGTGGAAGTGGAAGGAGGCCTCGAAACTGACACGATTAGGCAGTACTAAGGGGCAGGCGACGGGTGAACATCCTTGGTGTTTCATGTTCCAGACGATATTTCCCTCGTTTGTGAATCTGGAGGATCGGTGGTGGAGGGCGTGCTCTTTCTCTTACTCTGACTTCGTTCAGTATTGCAGGCAGTTCCTGGAAGCTTGTACTTTGGGGTCTCTGTTTGACTTGTTTGTTGTCCGTGGAGGAACTGGAGGGAGAGGAGACTACATAAAGGAGAGGGGGGAGGAGATGTTGGCTCGTCCGTTGTCGGCGAAGGAGTCCGAGAAGCTGGCCCAGAGATTGGCCTCGAACAATGAACAGGAGCCGACTTGGGATCTGAGTGATGATGGGATCGGTCTCGAGCTGACGGGCGATTCGCTTCTTATCTGTAACTGGATCAATGGTCTCTGGAAGGTTGAGGGAGGAGAAGGAGGAGATGGGGCTTCTTATCGTAGGCGGGTGGCAAATATTATTTCTCTTTTGGAAGAGTTGGAGGAGGAAGGAATACGACCCCCCTCATGGGGCAACGACTTCATTCGACACATATATCGAGAGAGTAACACAGTAGCTGATGAACTTACCCACTTAGCACGGGAAGGCCAGATATTCAGAGAGCTGTTCCACCACCATATCTTTCGTTCTGATGTCCGAGACAACTTTCGAGTTATTGGCCTCCGCGGATCCTTCGACGGCGGAGTGTGTGCCCAAGGTGTGGGCGTTGGCTGGTTTCTGCAGATTGGATATATTCCTCGATTCCATGACCCTTACCCTGACCCTGAGCATAGAGATAAGAGAGCTCGTGTAGTCTCCCTCTTCCCCCAAGCCTCCTCTCCTTGTCCAATCATATGGGAAATAGTAGGGCGTTGTGCACAGGCACTCCCCTCCCATAGCAGTATCACTGACGCTGAGCTTTCGGGTCTCGAGGGCCTCTTGCGGGCCGCAGTCCAGGTGGCCCAAGACCTCCAGCTGCAGAGAGACTAGGTAGGCACTTAACGGGCGCTGGGGCGCTCGGTGCCTGGTCAGCCTCCCCCCCAAAAAAAAAAAAAGAAAGGTTGACGGTTTACCGCCGGCGCCCAGTTCCGGGGAGCTGGAGAGCTAGTAACTCGTAGAGCTTCCCTTAGCAAGTTATTGCTGGAAGCTTAAGAGTAATTCCGGGGAGCTGGAGAGCTAGTTGGCAAAAACAATACCTCGTAGAGCTCTTCGTTATCGATGAGCTAGAGGAATTCCGGCGCGGGGTAGAGCTAGTTGGCCCACCCGGCCGAGGCGGACAATGTGGCAACTTTTGGGTGGTTTTGTAATTTTTTGAAAGATATTTGACAATTCATTTTGAGAAAGCAGATTTTTACTCCGAGCATTGAGATATAAACTTCGTTCCCTGAGCAGCTCAGCTCTCTAGAGTGATTTTCAGTACCAGTTCACTTGGAGCAACCGACTTCATGTTGACTCCGAAAATTATCAACTTGATTTTTTCTGTAGAAAAGCTCCCAGAAGCTTCCGCTTCGATGCTGAGCTTTCTCACGGATTCAAGGAGCTCTACGAGGTTCCCGGCGGTGACCAGGTTGACGGTTCACCGCCGGCGCCAGTCTCGACGGACCTTTTGCTGACTTTTGGTCGGTTGAAAATTTCGTTCTAAAAATTTGACCATTCGTTAGAGCTCTAGTATTTTTTCTCATCATATTCGATCTTATTCCCGCTCGCCATCTTGATCTCAGCTCGATCGGGTAACTTTGAAGGCCAAAAAGCACACGTGGCGGGAACGGCCGTTTCGAGTCATCTTGATACGCGCTGTCGGTTTTCTCAAGATAACTCGAGCTTCAGGACAACTACAGAGCTGGTCAGCACAGCTAATGCATTCAGAATGATCAGGCGCGTTCGCCTGTTGAATCCAGAGGTCTGAACTCGGTCTGCTAGCCGAGCTAGGGTCGCAAACCTATTCGTATTATTCGAATTATTGTAGTAGACGCTCTCGGTTTTTCGTACTTAACTCGATCTGTAGGGCAGGCACAGAGCTGATAATCACAGAAATCGATTGAGAATTATCAGGCGCGTTCGTCTGTTGAATCAAGAGCTCTGAACTCGGCCTGCTCCCCGAGCTAGGGTTCGTGGTATTGTTCGAGTCATCTTGAGAAGTGCTCTCGGTTCTGTACTTAAATCGTGCTGGGGGGGGGGGGCTACAGTGCTGCTGGTCAGAGAAACCGATTCGAGACATCAGGCGCGCCCGTTCGCCGAACCGAGAGCTCGGAACTCGGTCTGCTGCTCGAACGAGATCCGCAAAACTGTTGTATTATTCGAGTCATCCTGAGAGGTACTCTCGGTTTTCTGCACTTAACTCAGGCCGTATTGGTGGCTGCAGAGCTGGTAATCACAGGAATCGATCTGCAGACATCAGACGCGTCCGCCTGTCGCATTCAGAGATCTGAACTCAGTCTCATACTCGAGCTCGATTGGAAAACTGTCATCTTGAGGGGTCTATGGGCTGAAAAACTAGTCGTTCTCTGAAATCCTTTTCCACATTATATATTGTCAGGAAGCTCTACGAGTCCCCCGGCGGTAAGAAAGGTTGACGGTTTACCGCCGGCGCCCAGTCCCAGAGCTAGTTGGCAAGAAAAATCTCGACGGACCTTTTGCTGACTTTTGCTCGGTTGAAAATTTCGTTCTCGAAATTTGACAATTCGTTAGAGCTCTAGTATTTTTTCCCATGATATTCGATCTTATTCCCGCTCGCCATCTTAATCTCAGCGCGATCGGGTAACTTTGAAGGCCAAAAAGCAGGCAGGCGGGAACGGCCATTTCGAGTCATCTTCATACGTGCTGTCGGTATTTTGTACTTAAGTCGAGCTGTAGGGCAGCTACAGTGCTGGTAAGCAGCTATTGCACTCAGAATCATTAGGCGCGTTCGCCTGTTCAATCCAGAGGTCTGAACTCGGTCTGCTACCCGAGCTAGGTCCGCAAGCCTATTCGTATTATTCGAGTCAACTTGATATGCACTGTCGGTATTTTGTACTTAACCCGAGCGGTAGGGCAGCCACAGTGTCTGTAAGTACACCTATCGCACTCAGAATCATCAGGCGCGTCCGCCTATTGAATCCAGAGGTTCGAACTCGGTCTGCTACCCGAGCTAGGGTCGCAAACCTATTCGTGTTATTCCAGTCAACTTGATAGCGTTGTCGGTATTTTCTGCTAACTCGAGGTCTAGGGCAGCTACAGTGCTGGTAAGCACAGCTATCGCACTCAGAATCAACAGGCGCGTTCGCCTGTTCAATCCAGAGGTCTGAACTCGGTCTGCTACTCGAGCTAGGTCCGCAAACCTATTCGTATTATTCGAGTCAACTTGATACGTGTTGTCGGTATTTTCTGCTTAACTCGAGGTCTAGGGCAGCTACAGTGCTGGTAAGCACAGCTATCGCACTCAGAATCATTAGGCGCGCTCGCCTGTTCAATCCAGAGGTCTGAACTCGGTCTGCTACCCGAGCTAGGTCCGCAAACCTATTCGTATTATTCGAGTCATCTTGACAGACGCTCTCGGTTTTCTGTACTTAACTCGAGCTGTAGGGCAGCTAGAGGGCTCATTGTCACAGAAATCGATGGGGAATCATCAGTCGCGTTCGTCTACTGAACCGAGAGCTCTGAACTCGGCCTGCTGCCCGAGCTAGATTTGCGAAACTATTCGTATTGTTGAATGATCTTGAGAAGTGCTCTCTGTCTTCTGCACTTAACTCGTGTTTGGGCCGGCTACAGTGCTGCGGGTCACATATATCGATTTGCACACATCAGGCGTGTTTGTCGATCGATTCCAGAGCTCGGAACTCGGTCTGCTGCTCGAACTAGATCGGGAAAACTATTCTATTATTCGAGTCGATACTGTCGGTTTTCTGCACTTAACTCGGGCTGTAGGGGGGCTGCACGGCTGGGAATCACATGTGTGGATTGGCAGACATCAGACGCGGCCGCCTGTCGCATTCAGAGGTCTGAACTCGGTTTGATACCCGAACTCGGTTGCGAAACTGTTTGTTTTTTGTTAACGTTATCTTGTTAGGTCTGGAATCGCTTGGGCTGAAAAACTAGTCGTTCTTTGGAGTTTTTTCCCACACTTTATATTTTCAGGAAGCTCTACGAGTCCCCCGGCGGTAAGAAAGGTTGACGGTTTACCGCCGGCGCCCAGTTGGCTCGAAAAATCTCGACGGAACTTTTGGTAACTTTTGCTCGGTTGAAAATTTCGTTCTTGAAATTTGACCATTCGTTAGAGCTCTAGTATTTTTTCCCGTGAAATTCGATCTTATTCCCGCTCGCCATCTTGATCTCAGCTCGATCGGGTAACTTTGAAGGCCAAAAAGCACGGTGGCGGGAACGGCCGTTTCGAGTCATCTTGATACGCGCTGTCGGTTTTTCGAAGATAACTCGAGCTCTAGGGCAACTACAGAGATGGTAAGCACAGCTAATGCATGCAGAATGATCAGGCGCGTTCGCCTGTTGAACCCAGTGGTCTGAACTCGGTCTGCTAGCCGAGCTAGGTCCGCAAACCTATTCGTATTATTCGAGTCAACTTGAACGCGTTGTCGGTATTTTCAACTTACCCGAGCTGTAGGGCAACTACAGTGCTGGTGGGCACACCCATCGCATGCAGAATCATCAGGCGCGTTCGCCTGTTGAATCTATAGGTCTGAACTCGGTCTGCAAGCCGAGCTAGGTCCGCAAACCTATTCGTATTATTCGAGTCAACTTGATACGCGTTGTCGGTATTTTCTACTTTACTCGAGCTGCAGGCCAGCTACAGTGCTGGTGAGCACACCTATCACACTCAGAATAATCAGGCGCGTTCGCCTGTTGAATCCAGAGCTCTGAACTCGGTCTGCTGCGCGATCCAGACTCACGAAACTGTTCGTATTCTTCCAGTCATCTTGACAGCTACTGTCGCTGTTCTGCACCTAACTCGGGCTGCAGGGGGGCTGCAGGGCGGTTAATCACATGAATCGATTCGGAGACATGAAACGCGTCTGTCTGTCGCATTCAGAGGTCCGAACTCGGTCTGATACTTGATTTGGGCTGAAAAATTATTCGTTCTCTGCAATTTTTTTTGACATTATGTGTTGTCAGGAAGCTCTACGAGTCCCCCGGCGGTAACAAAGGTTGACGGTTTACCGCCGGCGCCCAGTTCCGGCGCGGGGTGGAGCTAGTTGGTCGACCCGGCGAGAAAGGACAATAACTCGTAGAGCTTCCCTTAGCTAGTTATAGCTGGAAGCTAAGAGTAATTCCGGCGCGCCCCACAGCTAGTTGGCTCGAAAAAAAAGAACTGAACTTTTGACAACTTTTGCTCGGTTGAAAATTTTGTTCTCAAAATTTGACCATTCGTTAGAGCTCTAGTATTTTTTCCCGTGATATTCGATCTTATTCCCGCTCGCAATCTTGATCTCAGCTCGATCGGGTAACTTTGAAGGCCAAAAAGCACGGTGGCGGGAACGGCCGTTTCGCGTCATTTTGATATGCGCTGTCGGTATTTTCTACTTAACTCGAGCTGTAGGGCAGCTACAGAGCTGGCCAGCACAGCTATCGCACTCAGAATCAGCAGACGCGTTCGCCTGTTGAATCCAGAGGTCTGAACTCGGTCTGGCAGTCGAGCTAGGTCCGGAAACCTATTCGTATTATTCGAGTCAACTTGATACGCGTTGTCGGTATTTTCTACTTAACTCGAGCTGTAGGGCAGCTACAGTGCTGGTAAGCACGCCTATCGCTCGCAGAATGATCAGGCGCGGTCGTCTGTTGAATTGATAGGTCTGAACTCGGTCTGCTAGGCGATCTAGGTCCGCAAACCTATTCGTATTATTCGAGTGAGCTTGATACGCGTTGTCGGCATTTTCTACTCAACTCGAGCTGTAGGGCAGCTACAGTGCTGGTAAGCACACCTATCGCACTCAGAATAATCAGGCGCGTTCGTCTGTTGAATCGATAGGTCTGAACTCGGTCTGCTAGGCGAGCTAGGTCCGCAAACCTATTCGTATTATTCGAGTCCTCTTGATACGCGTTGTCGGTATTTTCTACTTAACTCGCGCTGTAGGGCAGCTACAGTGCTGGTAAGCACACCTATGGCACTCAGAATAATCAGGCGCGTTCGCCTGTTGAATTCATAGGTCTGAAATCGGTCTGTTAGCCGAGCTAGTTCCGCAAACCTATTCGTATTATTCGTGTCAACTTGATACGCTTTGTCGGTATTCTCTACTTAACTCGCGCTGTAGGGCAGCTACAGTGCTGGTAAGCACGCCTATCGCACTCAGAATAATCAGGCGCGTTCGCCTGTTGAATCCAGAGCTCTGAACTCGGTCTGCTGCGCGATCTAGAATCACGAAACTGTTCGTATTCTTCCAGTCAGCTTGAGAGCTACTGTCGGCGTTCTGCACTTAGCTCGGGCTGTAGGGGCGCTGCAGGGCGGGTAATCAGAGGAATCGATTCGGAGACATCAGACGCCTCGGTGTGATGCTCGAGTTGGGCTGAAAAACTATTCGTTCTCTACAATTTTCTTCGACATTATATGTTGTCAGGAAGCTCTACGAGTCCCCCGGCGGTAACAAAGGTTGACGGTTTACCGCCGGCGCCCAGTGTGACAACTTTTGGGTGGTTTTGCGATTTTTTGAAAGATATTTGACCATTTATTTTGAGAAAGCAGATTTTTACGCCGAGTATTGGCATATAAACTTCCCTCTAACAGCAGCTCAGCTCTCTCGATGTATTTTTACAGGAGCTGACTTCCAGGAACTAAGCGAATATGAAAATCGAAAAAATCGAACTTCAAGATTTTTCAAAAATCTGAATTTTTTGACTCTGTGTCGATTCTCTGCACTCTTACCAGTGAGAGGAGCTCTACGAGGTTCCCGGCGGTGACTAGGTTGACGGTTCACCGCCGGCGCCAGTTTACCTCGTAGAGCTCTTCGACGAGATGAGCTAAGAGGAATACCTCGTAGAGCTCTTCGTCATACCTCGTAGAGCTCTTCGGCAAAGATGAGCTAAGAGGAATTCGGGCACAGGGTGGAGCTAGTTAGCCGACCCGACGAAAAGAGACAATGTGTTAACTTTGAGTCGGTTTTCTGAACTTTTTGCAGAGTTTTGAAATTCACTTTAAGAAAAAAGATTTTTGAGCGGTGAATAACAATATAAATTGAATTATGAGAGCAGAAGGAGTCTGTAGCCCAGGTATTACTATCGAAAAATTTCCAGGAACAAACCATGTACCACCACTTTTGCAGATGACGGTGGTTTCGTCAACTTAACTTGAGCTGTAGGCAGGCTATGGATGTCTCTCGCACACGAGGCGATCCTGAATGATCTGACGCATTCCAGTGGAAGCGCGAGGGTCTTCAAAAATAGTTGCTTCAGGAGATATGGGCAGAACACCGTCTCTACGTGTGTCGAAAAATCTCAAGTTTTCGATTCTGTGTCGATTCTCTGCACTCTTACCAGTGAGAGGAGCTCTACGAGGTTCCCGGCGGTGACTAGGTTGACGGTTCACCGCCGGCGCCAGTTGGCCCACCCGGCCAGAAAGGACAAAGTGGTAACTTTTGAGTGGTTTTGCGATTTTTTAAAAGATATTTGACAATTCATTTTGAAAAAGCAGATTTTTACGCCGAGCATTGGCATATGAACTTCACTCTGACAGCAGCTCAGCTCTCTCGATGCATTTTAGCATGAGCTGACTTCCGGGAACTGAGCGAACATCAACATCGAAAAAATCGAATTTCAAGATTTTCGAAAAATCTTCATTTTTTTGACTGTGTGTCGATTCTCTGCAATGTGAGAGGAGCTCTACGAGGTTCCCGGCGGTGACCAGGTTGACGGTTCATCGCCGGCGCCAGTTCCGGGGAGCTGGAGAGCTAGTTGGCAAGAAAAATCTCGACGGACCTTTTGCTGACTTTTGGTCGGTTGAAAATTTTGTTCTCGAAATTTGACCATTCGTTAGAGCTCTAGTATTTTTTCTCATGATATTCGATCTTATTCCGCTCGCCATCTTGATCTCAGCTCGATCGGGTAACTTTGAAGGCCAAAAAGCAGGCAGGCGGGAACGGCCATTTCGAGACATCTTGATACGTGCTGTCGGTATTTTGTACTTAAGTCGAGCTGTAGGGCAGCTACAGTGCTGGTAAGCACAGCTATCGCACTCAGAATCATTAGGCGCATTCGCCTGTTCAATCCAGAGGTCTGAACTCGGTCTGCTACCCGAGCTAGGTCCGCAAACCTATTCGTATTATTCGAGTCAACTTGATATGCGCTGTCGGTATTTTGTACTTAACCCGAGCTGTAGGGCAGCCACAGTGTCTGTAAGCACGCCTATCGCACTCAGAATCATCAGGCGCGTCCGTCTGTTCAATCCAGAGGTCCGAACTCGGTCTGCTACCCGAGCTAGGGTCGCAAACCTATTTGTGTTATTCCAGTCAACTTGATAGCGTGTCGGTATTTTCTGCTAACTCGAGGTCTAGGGCAGCTACAGTGCTGGTAAGCACAGCTATCGCACTCAGAATCATCAGGCGCGTTCGCCTGTTCAATCCAGTGGTCTGAACTCGGTCTGCTACTCGAGCTAGGTCCGCAAACCTATTCGTATTATTCGAGTCAACTTGATACGCGTTGTCGGTATTTCCTACTTAACTCGAGGTGTAGGGCAGCTACAGTGCTGGTAAGCACGCCTATCGCACCGAGAATCATCAGGCGCGTTCGCCTGTCGAATCCAGAGGTCTGAACTCGGTCTCCTAGCCGAGCTAGGACCGCAAACCTATTCGTATTATTCGAGTCGACTTGATACGTGTTGTCGGTATTTTCTACTTAACTCGAGTTCCAGGGCAGCTACAGTGCTGGTAAGCACAGCTATCGCACTCAGAATCATCAGGCGCGTTCGCCTGTTGAAACCATAGGTCTGAACTCGGTCTGCTAGCCGAGCTAGGTCCGCAAACCTATTCGTATTATTCGAGTCAACTTGATACGTGTTGTCGGTATTTTCTGCTTAACTCGAGGTCTAGGGCAGCTACAGTGCTGGTAAGCACAGCTATCGCACTTTGAATCATCAGGCGCGTTCGCCTGTTCAATCCAGAGGTCTGAACTCGGTCTGCTATCCGAGCTAAGTCCGCAAACCTATTCGTATTATTCGAGTCATCTTGACAGACGCTCTTGGTTTTCTGTACTTAACTCGAGCTGTAGGGCAGCTAGAGGGCTCATTGTCACAGACATCGATGGGGAATCATCAGTCGCGTTCGTCTACTGAACCGAGAGCTCTGAACTCGGCCTGCTGCCCGCGCTAGATTTGCGAAACTATTCGTATTGTTGAATGATCTTGAGAAGTGCTTTCTGTCTTCTGCACTTAACTCGTGTTTGGGCCGGCTACAGTGCTGCGGGTCACATATATCGATTTGCACACATCAGGCGTGTTTGTCGATCGATTCCAGAGCTCGGAACTCGGTCTGCTGCTCGAACTAGATCGGGAAAACTATTCTATTATTCGAGTCGATACTGTCGGTTTTCTGCACTTAACTCAGGCTGTAGGGGGGCTGCATGGCTGGGAATCACATGAGTGGATTGGCAGACATCAGACGCGGCCGCCTGTCGTATTCAGAGGTCTGAACTCGGTTTGATACCCGAACTCGGTTGCGAAATTTTTGTTAACGTTATCTTGATAGGTCTGGAATCGCTTGGGCTGAAAAACTAGTCGTTCTTTGGAGTTTTTTCCCACACTTTATATTTTCAGGAAGCTCTACGAGTCCCCCGGCGGTAAGAAAGGTTGACGGTTTACCGCCGGCGCCCAGTTCCGGCGCGCTGGAGAGCTAGTTGGCAAGAAAAATCTCGACGGACCTTTTGCTGAGGGTGGAGCTAGTTGGCCGACCCGGCCAGAACGGACAAAGTGATAACTTTTGGGTGGTTTTGCGAATATACCTCGTAGAGCTCTTCGTTATCGATGAGCTAGAGGAATTCCGGCGCGGGGTGGAGCTAGTTGGTCGACCCGGCCAGAACGGACAAAGTGATAACTTTTGGGCGGTTTTGCGATTTTTTGAAAGATATTTGACCATTTATTTTGAGAAAGCAGATTTTTCGCACCTGTAAACGAATATGAGGGCCTCTCTGTCTTAGTATAAGCTGCGTAGGCGCAGTTTTACTATCAAAACACTTGGCGAAACCATCTTCATGTCGACACGAAAAAAATCAATTTTTCTTTTTTTCGAGAAATGCTTCTGGAAGCTCTCTCGTTCGACTCCGAGCACTCTTACGCATGAAATGAGCTCTACGAGGTTCCCGGCGGTGACCAGGTTGACGGTTCACCGCCGGCGCCAGTTTGAAAGATATTTGACCATTTATTTTGAGAAAGCAGATTTTTCGCACCTGTAGACGACTATGAGGGCCTCTGCGTCTTAATATGAGCTCTGTAGATGCGCTTTTACTATCAAAACACTTGGCGAAACCAACTTCATGTCGACATGGAAAAAATCACGTTTTCTTATTTTCGAGAAATGCTTCCAGAAGCCCTGTCTTTTGATGCTGAGCACTCTCACGCGTGCCAGGAGCTCTACGAGGTTCCCGGCGGTGTCCAGGTTGACGGTTCACCGCCGGCGCCAGTTCCGGGGAGCTGGAGAGCTAGTTGGCAAGAAAAATCTCGACGGACCTTTTGGTGACTTTTGGTCGGTTGAAAATTTTGTTCTCAAAATTTGACCATTCGTTAGAGCTCTAGTATTTTTTTCCCATGATATTCGATCTTATTCCCGCTCGCCATCTTGATCTCAGCTCGATCGGGTAACTTTGAAGGCCAAAAAGCAGGCAGGCGGGAACGGCCGGTTCGAGTCATCTTGATGCGCGCTGTCGGTTTTCTCAAGATAACTCGAGCTTCAGGAGCACTACAGAGCTGGTCAGCACAGCTTATGCATTCAGAATGACCAGGCGCGTTCGCCTGTTGAATCCAGAGGTCTGAACTCGGTCTGCTAGCCGAGCTAGGACCGCAAACCTATTCGTATTATTCGAGTCGACTTGATACGTGTTGTCGGTATTTTCTACTTAACTCGAGCTCCAGGGCAGCTACCGTGCTGGTAAGCACAGCTATCGCACTCAGAATCATCAGGCGCGTTCGCCTGTTGAACCCATAGGTCTGAACTCGGTCTGCTAGCCGAGCTAGGTCCGCAAACCTATTCCTATTATTCGAGTCAACTTGATACTCGTTGTCGGGTTTCTCGACTCAAATCGAGCTGTAGGGCAGCTACAGTGCTGGTCAGCACACCTATCGCACTCAGAATCATTACGCGCGTTCGCCTGTTGAATCCAGAGGTCTGAACTCGGTCTGCTAGCCGAGCTAGGTCCGCAAACCTATTCGTATTATTCGAGTCATCTTGACAGACGCTCTTGTTTTTCTGTACTTAACTCGAGCTTTAGGGCAGCTACAGGGCTCATTGTCACAGACATCGATGGGAAATCATCAGTCGCGTTCGTCTACTGAACCGAGAGCTCTGAACTCGGTCTGCTCCCCGAGCTAGGTTCGCGAAACTATTCGTATTGTCCGAGTTATCTTGAGAAGTGCTCTCGGTTTTCTGCACTTAACTCGTGTTTGGGGCCGGCTACAGTGCTGCGGGTCACAGATATCGATTTGAACACACCAGGTGCGTTTCTCGGTCGATTCCAGAGCTCGGAACTCGGTCTGCTGCTCGAACTAGGTCCGCAAAACTATTCTAAAAATTCGAGTCGATACTGTCGGTTTTCTGCACTTAACTCGGGCTGTAGGGGGGCTGCAGGGCTGGGAATCACATGAGTGGATTCGCAGACATCAGCTGCGGCCGCCTGTCGCATTCAGAGGTCTGAATCGGTTTGATACTCGAACTGGGTTGCGAAACCGGCTGGTTTTTGTTAGCGTTATCTTGAGAGGTCTGAAATCGCTTGGGCTGAAAAACTAGTCGTTATGTGGAGTTTTCCCCACACTTTATATTTTCAGGAAGCTCTACGAGTCCCCCGGCGGTAAGAAAGGTTGACGGTTTACCGCCGGCGCCCAGTTGGCCGACCCGACCAAAAGAGACAATGTAACTCGTAGAGCTTCCCTTAGCTAGTTATAGCTGAAAGCTAAGAGTAATTCCGGCGCGCCCCACAGCTAGTTGGCTCGAAAAAAAAGAACTGAACTTTTCACAACTTTTGCTCGGTTGAAAATTATTTTCTCGAAATTTGACAATTCGTTAGAGCTCTAGTTTTTTTTCCCGTGATATTCGATCTTATTCCCGCTCGCCATCTTGATCTCAGCTCGATCGGGTAACTTTGAAGGCCAAAAAGCACACTGGCGGGAACGGCCGTTTCGAGTCATCTTGATACGCGCTGTCGCTATTTTGTTCTTATCTCGAGCTTGAGGACAGCTACAGAGCTGGTAAGCACAGCTATCGCACTCAGAATCATCAGGCGCGTTCGCCTGTTGAATCCAGAGGTCTGAACTCGGTCTGCCAGCCGAGCTAGGCCCGCAAACCTATTCGAATTCTTTGAGTCAACTTGATACGCGTTGTCGGTATTTTCTACTGAACTCGGCTGTAGGGCAGCTACAGTGCTGGTAAGCACACCTATCGCACTCAGAATTATCAGGCGCGTTCGCCTGTCGACTCCATAGGTCTGAACTCGGTCTGCTAGTCGAGCTAGGTCCGCAAACCTATTCGTATTATTCGAGTCAACCTGATACGTGTTGTCGGTGTTTTCTGCTTAACTCGAGCTGTAGGGCAGCTACAGTGCTGGTTAGCACAGCTATCGCACTCAGAATCATCAGGCGCGTTCGCCTGACGAATACATAGGTTTGAACTCGGTCTGCTAGCGAGCTACGTGCGCAAACCTATTCGTATTATCCGATTCAACTTGATACGCGTGGTGGGTATTTTGTACTTATTCCGAGCTGCAGGGCAGCTACAGTGCTGGTAAGCACGCCTATCGCACTCAGAATCATCAGGGGTGTTCGTCCGCCTGTTGGATCCAGAGCTCGGAACTCGGTCTGCTGTCCAAATTAGATCGGCACAACTTCTATATTGTTCGAGTCATTCTCAAAAGTGCTGTCGGTTTTCTGCACCTAACTCGGGCCTGTAGGGGGGCGGCAGGGCTGGTGACAGAAGTCGATTCGAAGACATCAGACGCGTCCACCTGTCGCATTCAGAGGTCAACAAATATTTACTATAAGTCGGAATGTTGGATGCGCGGTTTTCTCAACTAACATCAAGGTAGGAAGCTCTACGAGTCCCCGGCGGTAACAAAGGTTGACGGTTTACCGCCGGCGCCCAGTGTTAACCTGGGGTCGGTTTTTGGAACATTGTGCAAGATTTGACAATTCGTTTTCATAAGTTGGATTTTTCCTACCTACAATAAGCTATGGCGCATCTGCTGGTAAAATTTTCGGAGAGCTTCTGTCAGCTTTTCTAAAAAAAACGTCAAATTGAGATTTTTTGAGTAAAGATGAAGTCGGTTCCCGGAAGTCAACTAATACCAAAACTGGCTCTAGAGAGCTGAGCTGCTCAGAGAACAACGTTTATATGCCAATGCTCGGCGTAAAAATCTGATTTCTCAAAATAAATTATCAAATATCTTTCAAATATTCGCAAAACTACCCAAAAGTTGTCACATTGTCCTTTCTGTTCGGGTCGACGCGCGAGACCATTCTGCGTCGACAAACATGCGCCAGAACTCTCTAGGTCACCCATAGATCGATATAAATTAGAAAAAAAATCATCCGACACAAAAAATACAAAATTGTACAAATCGATATTTTTCATTGATTTTGAAAATTCTAATCAATTTGGGCACTCTTGAGGCTCCCATTCGATGTCTCGCATGTCGCTACTTCGATTGGAATGTACCTGGCATGCATAGCATGCACTCAGCTCGAGTTATCATCGCAACACCGTTCGCAACACGCATACATAGAGACAGTATTTCGAGCATAACTCCTGACTCAGCCATTTCTTGGAACTCTCGAGCTTCCAGTGTGACGCGCCAGATCATTCTGCATCGACTGGTCTGCGTGAGAGGTCTGTAGCTTGCTGACAGCTCGAGTTAAGTAAAGCCAACCACCGTCACCTGCCAAACTGCACTGCAGGCAAAGTCGGTTCCTGCAAGTCTTTTGACAGTAATATAGCCCGCTTTGATCCTAAGCTTTCTTACGGGTACAAGGAGCTCTACGAGGTTCCCGGCGGTGACCAGGTTGACGGTTCACCGCCGGCGCCAGTAGCTGGAAGCTAAGAGTAATTCCGGCGCGCCCCACAGCTGTAACTCGTAGAGCTCCCCCGTCCCTTAGCCCCCCCCCCCCCCCCCCCCCCCCCCCCCCCCCCCCCCCCCCCCCCCCCCCCCCCCCCCCCCCCCCCCCCCCCCCCCCACTTAGTTAAAGCTGGAAGCTAAAATAATTCCGGCGCGCTGGAGAGCTAGTTGGCAAGAAAATCTCGACGGAACTTTTCACGACTTTTGCTCTGTTGAAAATTATGTTCTCGAAATTTGACAATTCGTTAGAGCTCTAGTATTTTTTCCCGTGATATTCGATCTTATTCCCGCTCGGCATCTTGATCTCAGCTCGATCGGGTGGATATTACTATCGAAAAGCTCCCTGGCGGGATCGGCCGCTTTGAGTTATCTTCATACGCGCTGACGGTTTTCGGAACATAACTCGAGCTCTAGGGCAGCTACAGAGCTGGTAAGCACAGCTAATGCATGCAGAATGATCAGGCGCGTTCGCCTGTTGAACCCAGAGGTCTGAACTCGGTCTGTCAGCCGAGCTAGGTCCGCAAACCTGTTTCTATTATTCGAGTCAACTTGATACGCGTTGTCGGTATTTTCTACTTAACTCGAGCCGTAGGGCAGCTACAGTGCTGGTGAGCACTCGTATCGCACTCAGAATGATCAGACGCGTTCGTCTGTTGAATCCATAGGTCTGAACTCGGTCTGCTAGCCGAGCTAGGTCCACAAACCTATTCGTACTATTCGAGTCCACTTGATGCGTGTTGTCGGTATTTTGTATTCAACTCGAGCTGTAGGGCAGCTACAGTGCTGGCAAGCACACCTATTGCACTCAGAATAATCAGGCGCGTTCGCTTGTTCAATCCAGAGCTCTGAACTCGGTCTGCTAGCCGAGCTAGGTCTGCAAATCTATTAGTATTATTCGGGTCAACTTGATACGCGTTGTCACTATTTTCTACTTAACTCGAGCTGTAGGGCAGCTACAGTGCTGGTAAGCTCAGCTATCGCACTCAGAATAATCAGGCGCGTTCGCCTGTTGAATCCAGAGCTCTGAACTCTGTCTGCTGCGCGATCTAGAATCACGAAACTGTTCGTATTCTTGCAGTCATCTTGAGATCTACTGTCGGCGTTCTGCACTTAGCTCGGGCTGTAGGGGGGCTGCAGGGCGGGTAATCACAGGGATCGATTCGGAGACATCAGACGCCTCTGTCTGCTGCATTCAGAGGTCCGAACTCGGTCTGATACTCGAGTTGGGCTCAAAAACTAGTCGTTCTCTGCAATTCTCTTCGACATTATATGTTATCAGGAAGCTCTACGAGTCCCCCGGCGGTAACAAAGGTTGACGGTTTACCGCCGGCGCCCAGTTGGCTCGAAAAAAAAGAACTGAACTTTTCACAACTTTTGCTCGGTTGAAAATTATTTTCTCGAAATTTGACAATTCGTTAGAGCTCTAGTATTTTTTCCCGTGATATTCGATCTTATTCCCGCTCGCCATCTTGATCTCAGCTCGATCGGGTAACTTTGAAGGCCAAAAAGCACACTGGCGGGACCGGCCGTTTCGAGTCATCTTGACACGCGGTGACGGTTTTCTCAAGATAACTCGAGCTTCAGGACAGCTACAGAGCTGGTAAGCACAGCAATCGATTCAGAATGATCAGGCGCGTTCGCCTGTTGAACCCAGAGGTCTGAACTCGGTCTGCTAGCCGAGCTAGGTCCGCAAACCTATTCGTATTATTCGAGTTAACTTGAACGCGTTGTCGGTATTTTCAACTTACTCGAGCTGTAGGGCAACTACAGTGCTTGTGGGCACACCCATCGCATGCAGAATCATCAGGCGCGTTCGCCTGTTGAATCTATAGGTCTGAACTCGGTCTGCAAGCCGAGCTAGGTCCGCAAACCTATTCGTATTATTCGAGTCAACTTGATACGCGTTGTCGGTATTTTCTACTTAACTCGAGCTGCAGGCCAGCTACAGTGCTGGTGAGCACACCTTTCACACTCAGAATAATCAGGCGCGTTCGCCTGTTGAATCCAGAGCTCTGAACTCGGTCTGCTGCGCGATCCAGACTCACGAAACTGTTCGTATTCTTCCAGTCATCTTGACAGCTACTGTCGCTGTTCTGCACCTAACTCGGGCTGCAGGGGGGCTGCAGGGCGGTTAATCACATGAATCGATTCGGAGACATGAAACGCGTCTGTCTGTCGCATTCAGAGGTCCGAACTCGGTCTGATACTTGAGTTGGGCTGAAAAATTATTCGTTCTCTGCAATTTTTTTTTACATTATGTGTTGTCAGGAAGCTCTACGAGTCCCCCGGCGGTAACAAAGGTTGACGGTTTACCGCCGGCGCCCAGTACCTCGTTAGCGCTTCCCTTAGGCTAGTTTATAGATGGAACTAAGAGTAATTCCGGCGCGCCCCACAGCTAGTTGGCTCGAAATCTCGAGACTGACATTCTTGCCCGCTCGCCGTTTTTTTTTTTTTTTTTTTCTCGGTTTGAAAATTATGTTTCTCGAAATACCTCATTCTCTAGAGCTCTAGTATTTTTTCCCGTGATATTCGATCTTATTCCCGCTCGCCATCTTGATCTCAGCTCGATCGGGTAACTTTGAAGGCCAAAAAGCACAGTGGCGGGAACGGCCGATTCGAGTCATCTTGATACGCGCTGACGGTTTTCTGAACATAACTCGAGCTCTAGGGCAGCTACAGAGCTGGTAAGCACAGCTAATGCATGCAGAATGATCAGGCGCGTTCGCCTGTTGAACCCAGAGGCCTGAACTCGGTCTGCTAGCCGAGCTAGGTCCGCAAACCTATTCGTATTATTCGAGTCAACTTGAACGCGTTGTCGTTTTTTTCAACTTAACTCGAGCTGTAGGGCAGCTACAGTGCTGGTGGGCACACCCATCGCATGCAGAATCATCTGGCGCGCTTGCCTGTTGAATCCATAGGTCTGAACTCGGTCTGCAAGCCGAGCTAGGTCCGCAAACCTATTCGTATTATTCGAGTCAACTTGATACGCGTTGTCGGTATTTTCTACTAAACTCGAGCTGCAGGCCAGCTACAGTGCTGGTGAGCACACCTATACATCGAATACTCAGGCGCGTTCGCCTGTTGAATCGCCTTGTGGGCACTCGGTCTGCTTGCGCGATCTAGACGCAGGAACTTTTCGTATTTCTTCCGTCATCTTGACAGTTACTGTCGCGTTCTGCACCTAAACTCGGCTGCAGGGGGGCTGCTGGGCGGTTTAATCACATTGAATTCGATTCGGAGACATGAAACGCGTCTGTTCTGTCGCTATTTCAGAGGTCCGAACTCGGTCCTGATACTTGAGTTGGCTGAAAATTATTTCGTTCTCGGCAATTTTTTTTTGACTTTGTGTTGTCAGGAAGCTTTACGCGTCCCCCGGCCTGGTATACAAAGGTTGACGGTTCTTACCGCGGCGCCCAGTAATTCCGGCGCGCACCCACAGCTAGTTGGCTCGAAAAATCTCGACGGAACTTTTGACAACTTTTGCTCGGTTGAAAATTATGTTCTCGAAATTTGACCATTCGTTAGAGCTCTAGTATTTTTTTCCGTGATATTCGATCTTATTCCCGCTCGCCATCTTGATCTTAGCTCGATCGGGTAACTTTGAAGGCCAAAAAGCACGGTGGCGGGAACGGCCGTTTCGAGTCATCTTGATACGCGCTGTCGGTTTTTCGAACATAACTCGAGCTATAGGGCAGCTACAGAGCTGGTAAGCACAGCTAATGCATGCAGAATGATCAGGCGCGTTCGCCTGTTGAACCCAGAGGCCTGAACTCGGTCTGCTAGCCGAGCTAGGTCCGCAAACCTTTTCGTATTATTCGAGTCAACTTGAACGCGTTGTCGTTATTTTCAACTTAACTCGAGCTGTAGGGCAGCTACAGTGCTGGTGGGCACACCCATCGCATGCAGTATCATCTGGCGCGCTCGCCTGTTGAATCCATAGGTCTGAACTCGGTCTGCAAGCCGAGCTAGGTCCGCAAACCTATTCGTATTATTCGAGTCAACTTGATACACGTTGTCGGTATTTTCTACTTAACTCGAGCTGCAGGCCAGCTACAGTGCTGGTGAGCACACCTATCACACTCAGAATAATCAGGCGCGTTTGCCTGTTGAATCCAGAGCTCTGAACTCGGTCTGCTGCGCGATCCAGACTCACGAAACTGTTCGTATTCTTCCAGTCATCTTGACAGCTACTGTCGCCGTTCTGCACCTAACTCGGGCTGCAGGGGGGCTGCAGGGCGGTTAATCACTTGAATCGATTCGGAGACATGAAACGCGTCTGTCTGTCGCATTCAGAGGTCCGAACTCGGTCTGATACTTGAGTTGGGCTGAAAAATTATTCGTTCTCTGCAATTTTTTTTTGACATTATGTGTTGTCAGGAAGCTCTACGAGTCCCCCGGCGGTAACAAAGGTTGACGGTTTACCGCCGGCGCCCAGTTCCGGCGCGTCCCAGAGCTAGTTGGCAAGAAAAATCTCGACGGACCTTTTGCTGACTTTTGGTCGGTTGAAAATTTTGTTCTCGAAATTTGACAATTCGTTAGAGCTCTAGTATTTTTTTCCCGTGATATTCGATCTTATTCCCGCTCGCCATCTTGATCTCAGCTCGATCGGGTAACTTTGAAGGCCAAAAAGCACGGTGGCGGGAACGGCCGTTTCGAGTCATCTTGATACGCGCTGTCGGTTTTTCGAACATAACTCGAGCTCTAGGGCAGCTACAGAGCTGGTAAGCACAGCTCATGCATGCAGAATGATCAGGCGCGTTCGCCTGTTGAATCCAGAGGTCTGAACTCGGTCTGTCAGCCGAGCTAGGTCCGCAAACCTGTTCGTATTATTCGAGTCAACTTGATACGCGTTGTCGGTATTTTCTACTCAACTCGAGGTTTAGGGCAGCTACAGACTGGTAAGCACTCCTATCGCACTCAGAATGATCAGGCGCGTCCGTCTGTTGAATCCATAGATCTGAACTCGGTCTACTAGTCGAGCTAGGTTCGCAAACCTATTCGTATTATTCGAGTCAACTTGATACGCGTTGTCGTTATTTTCTACTTAAATCGAGCTGTAGAGCAGCTACAGTGCTGATGAGCACGCCTACCGCACTCAGAATTATCAGGCGCGTTCGCCTGTTCAATCCAGAGCTCTGAACTCGGTCTCTAGCACGATCCAGAGTCACGAAACCGCTCGTATTCTTCTAGTCATTTTGAGAGCTACTGTCGGCGTTCTGCACTTATTTCGGGCTGGAGGGAGGCTGCAGGGCGGGTAATCACAGGAATCGTTTCGGAGACATCAGACGCGTCCGTCTGTCGCATTCAGAGGTCTGAACTCGGTCTGATACTCGAGTTGGGCTGAAAAACTATTCGTTCTCTATAATTTCTTCCGACAGTATATGTTGTCAGGAAGCTCTACGAGTCTCCCGGCGGTAAGAAAGGTTGACGGTTTACCGCCGGCGCCCAGTTGGTCGACCCGGCCGAGGCGGACAAAGTGGTAACTTTTCGGTGGTTTTGCGATTTTTTTTAAAGATATTTGACCATTTATTTTCAGAAAGCAGATTTTTCGCACCTGTGAACGGCTTTGAGGGTCTCTCTGTCTTAGTATGAGCTTTGTAGGCGCACTTTCACTATCAAAACACTTGGAGCAACCATCTCCATGTCGACACGAAAAAATCAATTATTCTCTTTTATTAAGAAATGCTTCGAGAAACTCTCCCTTTCGACTCTGAGCACTCTTTCGCGTTGAAGGAGCTCAACGAGGTTCCCGGCGGTGACCAGGTTGACGGTTCACCGCCGGCGCCAGTATTGCTGGAAGCTTAAGAGTAATTCCGGAGCGCTGGAGAGCTAGTTGGCTCGAAAAATCTCGACGGAACTTTTGCTGACTTTTGCTCGGTTGAAAATTTTGTTCTCGAAATTTGACCATTCGTTAGAGCTCTAGTATTTTTTCCCCATGGATATTCGATCTTATGCCCGCTTCGCCATCTTGATCTCAGCTCGATCGGGAACTTTCAGGCAAAATGCACGGTGGCGGGAACGGGCCGATTCGAGTCATCTTGATTACGTGCTGTCGTATTTTTTGTTACCTTAACTCGAGCTGTAGGGGAGCTAACAGAAGCTGGGGTAGCACAGCTTATTGCACTCAGAATTATTCAGGCGCGTTCGCTGTTGAATCCAGAGGGTCTCTGAACTCGGTCTGCCAGCCGAGGCTAGGTCCGCAAACCTATTTTTCGAATAATTCGAGGTCAGCTTGATAGGACCCATGGTTTCTGGACTTAAATCGAGGCTTATGGGCACGATTCAGTGTTTGTACGCACAGCTATCCCTTTGGAGAATCATTACGCGGCGTTCGCTGTGAATCCATGAGGTGAAATCGGTCTGCGAGCCGAGCTCGGTCCGCAACCTATTCGTATTCTTCGAGTCATCTTGATAGACGCTCTCAGTTTTATGTACTTAACTCGAGCTGTAGGGCAGCTACAGGGCTGATTGTGACAGACATCGGTGGGGAATCATTAGTTGCGTTCGTCTATCAAATCGAGAGCTCTGAACTCGGCCTACTGCCCGAGCAAGGTTCGCGAAACTGTTCGTATCGTCCGAATGATCTTGAGACGTGCTCTGAATTTCCTGCACTGAACTCGTGCTGGGGGGAGGGCTAGAGTGCTGCAGGTCAGATATATCGATTTGCAGAATCAGGCGCGTCTTTCGGTCGATTCCAGAGCTCGAAACTCGGTCTGCTGCTCGAGCTAGGTTCGCAAAACTATTATATTATTCGAGTCGATACTGTCGGTTTTCTGCATGTAACTCGGGCTGTAGGGGGGCTTCAGGGCTGGGAATGACATGAGTGGATTCGCAGACATCAGACGCGCCCGCCTGTCGCATTCAGAGGTCTGAACTCGGTTTGATACTCGACCTTGGTTGCGAAACTGTTTGTTTTTTCTTAGCGTTATCTTGAGAGGTCTGAAATCGCTTGGGCTGAAAAAATAGCCGTTCTTTGGAGTTTTTTTTTTACAGTATATATTGTCAGGAAGCTCTACGAGTCCCCCGGCGGTAAGAAAGGTTGACGGTTTACCGCCGGCGCCCAGTTCTTCCAAGCTCCCAGGAAGATCTTCCTTGCGCGCTTTGCAGGGCCCCACGCATCGTAAACTGGGCGCCGGCGGTAAATCGTCAACCTTTCTTACCGCCGGGGGACTCGTAGAGCTTCCTGACAATATATAATGTGGAGAAGAATTTCAGAGAACGACTAGTTGTTCAGCCCAAGCGATTATAGACCTCTGAAGATGACTCTAACAAAACAAACGAACAGTTTTCTAATCGAGCTCGAGTGTAAAACCGAGTTCAGACCTCTGAGTGCGACAGGCAGACGCGTCTGATGTCTGCGGATCGATTCCTGTGATTACCAGCTCTGCAGCCCCCCATACAGCCTGAGTTAAGTAGAAAACCGAGAGTAACTCGTAGAGCTTCCCTTAGCTAGTTATAGCTGGAAGCTAAGAGTAATTCCGGCGCGCTGGAGAGCTAGTTGGCAAGAAAAATCTCGACGGAACTGTTGACAACTTTTGCTCGGTTGAAAATTTTGTTCTCGAAATTTGACAATTCGTTAGATCTCTAGTATTTTTTCCTGTGATATTCGATCTTATTCCCGCTCGCCATCTTGATCTCAGCCCGATCGGGTAACTTTGAAGGCCAAAAAGCACTCTTGCGGGATCGGCCGTTTCGAGTCATCTTGATATGCGCTGACGGTTTTCTGAACATAACTCGAGCTCTAGGGCATCTACAGAGCTAGTAAGCACAGCTAATGCATGCAGAATGATCAGGCGCGTTCGCCTGTTGAACCCAGATGTCTGAACTCGGTCTGTCAGCCGAGCTAGGTCCGCAAACCTGTTTCTATTATTCGAGTCAACTTGATACGTGTTGTCGGTATTTTCTACTTAACTCGAGCTGTAGGGCAGCTACAGTGCTGGTAAGCACTCCTATCGCACTCAGAATGATCAGACGCGTTCGCCTATTGAATCCATAGGTCTAAACTCGGTCTGCTAGCCGAGCTAGGTCCGCAAACCTATTCGTATTACTCGAGTCAACTTGATACGCATTGTCGGTATTTTCTACTTAAGTTGAGCTGTGGGGCAGCTACAGTGCTGGTAAGCACACCTAACGCACTCAGAATCATCAGGCGCGTTCGTCTGTTGAATACAGAGCTCTGAACTCACGAAACTGTTCGTATTCTTCCAGTCATCTTGAGAGCTATTGTCGGCGTTCTGCACTTAATTCGGGCTGTAGGGAGGCTGCAGGGCGGGTAATCACAGGAATCGATTCGGAGACATCAGACGCGTCCGTCTGTCGCATTCAGAGGTCTGAACTCGGTCTGATACTTGAGTTGGGCTGAAAAACTATTCGTTCTCTGCAATTTGTTCTGACAGTATATGTTGTCAGGAAGCTCTACGAGTCCCCCGGCGGTAACAAAGGTTGACGGTTTACCGCCGGCGCCCAGTACCTCTCAGGATGACTCGAATAATACAACAGTTTCGCAGATCTCGTTCGAGCAGCAGACCGAGTTCCGAGCTTTCGGTTCGACGAACGGACGCGCCTGATGTCTCGAAATCGATTTCTGTGACCAGCAGCACTGTAGCCCTCTCCCAGCACGATTTAAGTACAGAAAACCGAGAACACTTCTCAAGATGACTCGAACAATACCAGTAGGTTCGCGAACCTAGCTCGGGGAGCAGGCCGAGTAACTCGTAGAGCTTCCCTTAGCAAGTTATTGCTGGAAGCTAAGAGTAATTCCGGCGCGCTGGAGAGCTAGTTGGCTCGAAAAATCTCGACGGAACTTTTGACAACTTTTGGTCGGTTGAAAATTTTGTTCTCGGAATTTGACAATTCGTTAGAGTTCTAGTATTTTTTCCCGTGATATTCGATCTTTTCCCCGCTCGCCATCTTGATCTCAGCTCGATCGGGTAACTTTGAAGGCCAAAAAGCACGCTGGCGGGAACGGCCGTTTCGAGTCATCTTGATACGCGCTGTCGGTATTTTGTACTTAACTCGAGCTGTAGGGCAGCTACAGAGCTGGTAAGCACAGCTATCGCACTCAGAATTGCAAGAAGCGTTCGCCTGTTCAATCCAGAGGTCTGAACTCGGCCTGTGAGCCGAGCTAGGTCCGCAAATCTATTCGTATTATTGGAGTCATCTTGACAGAAACTGTCGGTATTTTGTACTTGATTCGAGCTGTAGGGTAGCTACGGAGCTGGTAAGCACAGCTATCGCACTCAGAATCATCACGCGCGTTCGGCTGTTCAATCCAGAGGTCTGAACTCGGCCTGTGAGCCGAGCTAGATTCGCATACCTATTCGTACTATTCGAGTCATCTTGACAGAAACTGTCGGTATTTTATACTTAACTCGAGCTGTAGGGCAGCTACAGAGCTGGTAAGCGCAGCTATCGTACTGAAGATCATCAGGCGCGTTCGCCTGTTGAATCGTAACTCGTAGAGCTTCCCTTAGCTAGTTAAAGCTGGAAGCTAAGAGTAATTCCGGCGCGCCCCACAGCTAGTTGGCTCGAAAAAAAAGAACTGAACTTTTGACAACTTTTGCTCGGTTGAAAATTTTGTTCTCGAAATTTGACCATTCGTTAGAGCTCTAGTATTTTTTCCCGTGATATTCGATCTTATTCCCGCTCGCCATCTTGATCTCAGCTCGATCGGGTAACTTTGAAGGCCAAAAAGCACTCTGGCGGGAACGACCGTTTCGAGTCATGTTGATATGCGCTGTCGGTATTTTGTACTTAACTCGAGCTGTAGGGCAGCTACAGAGCTTGTAAGCACAGCTATCGCACTCAGAATCATCAGGCGCGTTCGCCTGTTGAATCCATAGGTCTGAACTCGGTCTGCTAGCCGAGCTAGGTCTGCAAACCTATTCGTATTATTCGAGTCAACTTGATACGCGTTGTCGGTATTTTCTACTTAACTCGAGCTGTAGGGCAGCTACAGTGCTGGTAAGCACGCCTATCGCACGCAGAATGATCAGGCGCGGTCGCCTGTTGAATTCATAGGTCTGAACTCGGTCTGCTAGCCGAGCTAGGTGCGCAAACCTATTCGTATCATTCGAGTCAACTTGATACGCGTTGTCGGTATTTTCTACTTGACTCGAGCTGTAGGGCAGCTACAGTGCTGGTAAGCACACCTATCGCACTCAGAATAATCAGGCGCGTTCGCCTGTTGAATTCATAAGTCTGAACTCGGTCTGCTAGCCGAGCTAGGTCCGCAAACCTATTCGTATTATTCGAGTCAACTTGATACGCGTTGTCGGTATTTTCTACTTAACTCGATCTGTAGGGCAGCTACAGTGCTGGTAAGCACACCTATCGCACTCAGAATAATCAGGCGCGTTCGCCTGTTGACTCCAGAGCTCTGAACTCGGTCTGCTGCGCGATCAGGAGAATCCGAAACTGTTCGTATTCTTCCAGTCATTCTGAGAAGCTACTGTCGGCGTTCTCCACTTTGGGTTTCCTGCACTTTAGCTCGGGCTGTAGGGGGCAGCAGTGCTGGTAATCACAGGAACATCGATGTTCGGAGACATCAGACGCCTTCTGTCTGCCTGCCATTTTCGGAGGTCCGACTCGGTTCTGATACTCGAGTTGGGCGAAAAACTATTCCGTTTCTTCCCCCCCCCCCACTGCATATTCTTCGACATTATTATGTTGTCAGGAAGCTCTACGAGTCCCCCGGCGGTAACAAAGGTTGACGGTTTACCGCCGGCCGCCCAGTTCAGAGCCTTCTAGATATCAAACAGACGAACGCGTCGATTAAATTTGGATCGATTTCGGAGATATACCTCTGTGGCTGCCCTACAGATCGAGTTAAGTACAAAAAACCGAGAGCGTCTGCTACAATGACTCGCATAATACGAATAGGTTTGCGACCCTAGCTCGGCTAGCAGACCGAGTTCAGACCTCTGGATTCAACAGGCGAACGCGCCTGATCATTCTGAATGCATTAGCTGTGCTGACCAGCTCTGTAGTTGTCCTGAAGCTCGAGTTATCTTAAGAAAACCGACTGCGCGTATCAAGATGACTCGAAACGGCCGTTCCCGCCTGCCCGCTTTTTGGCCTTCAAAGTTACCCGATCGAGCTCAGATCAAGGTGGCGAGCGGGAATAAGATCGAATATCATGGGAAAAAATACTAGAGCTCAAACGAATTGTCAAATTTCGAGAACAAAATTTTCAACCGACCAAAAGTCACCAAAAAGTCCGTCGAGATTTTTCTTGCCAACTAGCTCTCGAGCTCCCCGGAATTACTCTTAAGCTTCCAGCAATAACTCGCTAAGGGAAGCTCTACGAGTTACGGCGCCCCTGCAAGCGTCTCCTGCAAGGTTTCCAGCGTCCCGCGCGTCGTTTCAGGCGGCCTGGCAGAGGTCCCCGTGCAGCGTTCCGCGCTTGGCTTCGCTATCCGGGTTTTGGACGCTTACATTCCCGGATAGCCCTTTTGTTGGGCTACATGAGTTGTTGGAGGAGAAGCCGCCGGGTGCGCGTGCATCGCCGCACTCCCACGCTCCGCGCTCCAGTTTCCCAATACGCGTGGCTCAAGGGTGCGCGAAGCGCTTCGGCAGAGCTTCGGAAGAGCTTCGGCAGTTCTTCCAGGCTCCGAGGCAAATCATCCTTGCGCGCTCTGCAGGGCCCCACGCATCGTTAACGGCGCCCCTGCAAGCGTCTCCTGCGAGGTTTCCAGTGCCCGCAGAGGTCCCCGTGCGGCATTCCGCGCTTCGCTTCGCTATCCGGGTTTTGGACGCTTACAATTCCCGGATAGCCCCTTCGTGAGCTTAGGGTTTCAGATAAGAAGCGGGAGGTGGGTGGTGGGAAGCACTCGCCCACTTTCGTCCATGACCTTTCCAGCAAGTTGCCGGAGGTTGCAGCTGGTCGGGGGCGTGGCTTCCTAGCGTTTCCCAATACGCGTGGCTCCAGGGTGCGCGAAGCGCTTCGGCAGAGCTTCGAAAGAGCTTCGGCAGTTCTTGCAGGCTCCTAGGCAGATCTTCCTTGCGCGCTCTGCAGGGCCCCACGCATCGTTAACGACGCCCCTGCAAGCGTCTCCTGCGAGGTTTCCAGCGTCCCGCGCATCGTAACTCTTAGAGCTTCCCTTAGCAAGTAACTCGTAGATCTTCCCTTAGCAAGTTATTGCTGGAAGCTTAAGAGTAATTCCGGGGCGCTGGAGAGCTAGTTGGCAAGAAAAATCTCGACGGACCTTTTGCTGACTTTTGGTCGGTTGAAAATTTTCTTCTCGAAATTTGAACATTCGTTAGAGCTCTAGTATTTTTTTCCCATGATATTCGATCTTATTCCCGCTCGTCATCTCGATCTCAGCTCGATCGGGTAACTTTGAAGGCCAAAAAGCGTCCCGGCGGGAACGCCCGTTTCGAGTCATCTTCATACGCGCTGTCGGTATTTTGTACTTAACTCGAGCTGTAGGGCAGCTACAGAGATGGTAAGCACAGCTATCGCACTCAAAATCATCAGGCGCGTTCGCCTGTTGAATCCAGAGGTCTGAACTCGGTCTGCCAGCCGAGCTAGGTCCGTAAACCTATTCGTATTATTCGAGTCCTCTTGATAGACACTCTCGGTTTGCTGTACTTAACCCGAGCTTCAAGGCAGCTACAGTGCTGGTCAGCACACCTATCGCACTCAGAATCATCACGCGCGTTCGCCGGTTGAATCCAGAGGTCTGAACTCGGTCTGCTAGCCGAGCTAGGTCCGCAAACCTATTCGTATTATTCGAGTCACCTTGATAGACGCTCTCGGTTTTCTGTACTCAACTCGAGCTGTAGGGCAGCTACAGGGCTCATTGTGACAGACATCGATGGGGAACAATTAGTCGCGTTCGTCTATTGAACCGCGAGCTCTGAACTCGGCCTGCTGCCCGAGCTAGGTTCGCGAAACTGTTCGTATTGTCCGAATGATCTTGAGACGTGCTCTCAATTTTATGCACTCAACTCGTGCTGGGGGAGGGCTACAGTGCTGCGGGTCACAGATATCGATCTCTAGATATCATGCGCGTCTTTCGGACGATTCCAGAGCTCGGAACTCGGTCTGCTGCTCGAACTAGGTTCGCAAAACTATTATATTATTCGAGTCGATACTGTCGGTTTTCTGCACTTAACTCGGGCTGTAGGGGGGCTTCAGGGCTGGGAATCACATGAGTGGATTCGCAGACATCAGACGCGCCCGCCTGTCGCATTCAGAGGTCTGAACTCGGTTTGATACTCGAACTGGGTTGCGAAACTGTTTGTTTTTTGTTAGCGTTATATTGAGAGGTCTGAAATCGCTTGGGCATTTTTTTTTTTTTGTTTTTTTTTTTATTGTTTTTATTTTTGTTTTTTTCTGTTTTTTTTTTTTTTGTTTTTTTTTCTTTATCTGATTTTTTTTTTTTTTTTTTTTTTTTTTTTTTTTTTTTTTTTTTGTTTTTAAACAATAGTCGTTCTTTGGAGTTTTCTCCCACAGTATATATTGTCAGGAAGCTCTACGAGTCCCCCGGCGGTAAGAAAGGTTGACGGTTTACCGCCGGCGCCCAGTTATTGCTGGAAGCTAGAGAGTATTTCCGGGGCGCTGGAGAGCTAGGTGGCAAGAAAAATCTCGACGGACCTTTTGGTGACTTTTGGTCGGTTGAAAATTTTGTTCTCAAAATTTGAACATTCGTTAGAGCTCTAGTATTTTTTCCCGTGATATTCGATCTTATTCCCGCTTGCAATCTTGATCTCAGCTCGATCGCGTAACTTTCAAGGCCAAAAAGCGTCCCGGCGGGAACGACCGTTTCGAGTCATCTTGATACGCGCTGTCGGTTTTCTCAAGATAACTCGAGCTTCAGGAAAACTACAGAGCTGGTCAGCACAGCCAATGCAGTCAGAATGATCAGGCGCGTTCGCCTGTTGAATCCAGAGGTCTGAACTCGGTCTGCTAGCCGAGCCATCTCCGCAAACCTATTCGTATTAGTCGAGTCGTCTTGACAGACGCTCTCGGTTTTCTGTACTTAACTCGACCTGTAGGGCAGCTACAGTGCTGGTAAGCACACGACCGTTTCGAGTCATCTTGATACGCGCTGTCGGTTTTCTCAAGATAACTCGAGCTTCAGGAAAACTACAGAGCTGGTCAGCACAGCCAATGCAGTCAGAATGATCAGGCGCGTTCGCCTGTTGAATCCAGAGGTCTGAACTCGGTCTGCTAGCCGAGCCATCTCCGCAAACCTATTCGTATTAGTCGAGTCGTCTTGACAGACGCTCTCGGTTTTCTGTACTTAACTCGACCTGTAGGGCAGCTACAGTGCTGGTAAGCACACCTATCGCATCCAGAATTATCAGACGCGTTCGCCTGCTGAATCGAGAGGTCTGAACTCGGTCTGCTAGTCGAGCTAGGTCCGCAAACCTATTCGTATTAGTCGAGCCGTCTTGGCAGACGCTCTCGGTTTTCTGTATTTAACTCGAGCTGTAGGACAGCTACAGGACTCATAGTCACAGACATCGATGGGGAATTATCAGTCGCGTTCGTCTGTTCAATCGAGAGCTCTGAACTCGGCCTGCTGCCCGAGCTAGGTTCGCGAAACTATTCGTATTGTCCGAATTATCTTGAGAAGTGCTAGTAATTTCTGCACTCAACTCGTGCTGGGGGAGGGCTACAGTGCTGCGGGTCACAGATATCGATTTGCACACATCAGGCGCGTCTGTTGGTCGATTCGAGAGCTCGGAACTCGGTCTGCTGCTCGAACTAGGTCCGCGAAACTATTCTATCATTCGAGTCGATACTGTCGGTTTTCTGCACTTAACTCGGGCTGTAGGGGAGCTGCAGGGCTGGGAATCACATGAGTGGATTCGCAGACATCAGACGCGCCTGCCTGTCGCATTCAGAGGCCTGAACTCGGTTCGATACTCGAACTGGGTTGCGAAACTGTTTCTTTTTTGGTTAGAGTCATCTTTAGAGGTCTGAATCGCTTGGGCTCAAAAACTAGTCGTTCTTTGGAGTTTTTGTTCACATTATATACTGTCAGGAAGCTCTACGAGTCCCCGGCGGTAAGAAAGGTTGACGGTTTACCGCCGGCGCCAGTTCCGGGGAGCTGGAGAGCTAGTTGGCAAGAAAAAATCTCGACGGACCTTTTGTGACTTTTGGTCGGTTGAAAATTTTGTTCTCAAAATTTGACCATTCGTTAGAGCTCTAGTATTTTTTCCCCTGATATTCGATCTTATTCCCGCTCGCCATCTTGATCTCAGCTCGATCGGGTAACTTTGAAGGCCAAAAAGCACACAGGCGGGAACGGCCGTTTCGAGTCATCTTGATACGCGCTGTCGGTTTTCTCAAGATAACTCGAGCTTCAGGACAACTACAGAGCTGGTCAGCACAGCTAATGCATTCAGAATGATCAGGCGCGTTCGCCTGTTGAATCCAGAGGTCTGAACTCGGTCTGCTAGCCGAGCTAGGGTCGCAAATCTATTTGTATTATTCGAGTCATTGTAGCAGACGCTCTCGGTTTTTCGTACTTAACTCGATCTGTAGGGCAGCCACAGAGCTGATAATCACAGGAAACGATTCGGAACCCCATCAGGCGCGTTCGTCTGTTGAATCAAGAGCTCTGAACTCGGCCTGCTGCCCGAGCTAGGTTCGCGAACCTATTGGTATTGTTCCAGTCATCTTGAGAAGTGCTCTCGGTTTTCTGTACTTAAATCGTGCTTGGGGAGGGCTACAGTGCTGCTGGTCACAGGAATCGATTTCGAGACAGCAGGCGCGTCCGTTCGTCGAACCGAGAGCTCGGAACTCGGTCTGCTGCTCGAACGAGATCCGCAAACCTGTTGTATTATTCGAGTCATCCTGAGAGGTACTCTCGGTTTTCTGCACTTAACTCAGGCTGTATGGGGGGCTGCAGAGCTGGTAATCACAGGAATTGATCCGCAGACATCAGACGCGTCCGCCTGTCGCATTGAGAGGTCTGAACTCGGTTTCATACTTGAGCTCGATTGAAAAACTCTTCGTTTGTTTTGTCAGAGTCATCTTGAGAGGTCTATAATCGCTTGGGCTGAAAAACTAGTCGTTCTCTGAAATTCTTTCCTACATTATATATTGTCAGGGAGCTCTACGAGTCCCACGGCGGTAAGAAAGGTTGACGGTTTACCGCCGGCGCCCAGTAATTCCGGCGCGTCCCAGAGCTAGTTGGCAAGAAAAATCTCGACGGAACTTTTGCTGACTTTTGGTCGGTTGAAAATTCTGTTCTCGAAATTTGAACATTCGTTTGAGCTCTAGTATTTTTTCCCGTGATATTCGATCTTATTCCCGCTCGCCATCTTGATCTCAGCTCGATCGGGTACCTTTTACTGCCAAAAAGCACTCTGGCGGGAACGGCCGTTACGAGTTCTCTTGATACGCGTTGTCGGTATTTTGTACTTAACTCGAGCTGTAGGGCAGCTACAGAGCTGGTAAGCACAGCTATCGCACTCAGAATCATCAGGCGCGTTCGCCTGTTCGATCCATAGGTCTGAACTCGGTCTGCTAGCCGAGCTAGGTCCGCAAACCTATTCGTATTATTCGAGTCAACTTGATACGCACTGTCGGCATTTTCTACTTAACTCGAGCTGTAGGGCAGCTACAGTGCTGCTAAGCACGCCTATCGCACGCATAATCATCAGGCGCGGTCGCCTGTTGAATCCATAGGTCTGAAATCGGTCTGCTAGCCGAGCTAGGTCCGCAAACCTATTCGTATTATTCGAGTCAACTTGATACGCGTTGTCGGGATTTTCTACTTAACTCGAGCTGTAGGGCAGCTACAGTGATGGTAAGCACACCTATCGCACTCAGATTAATCAGTCGCGTTTCTCTGTTGAATCCAGAGCTCTGAACTCGGTTTGCCGCTCGATCCAGAATCACGAAACTGTTCGTATTCTTCCAGTCATCTTGGGAGCTACTGTCGGCGTTCTGCACTTAGCTCGGGCTGTAGGGGGGCTGCAGGGCGGGTAATCACAGGAATCGATTCAGAGACATCAGACGCGTCCGTCTGTCGTACTCTGAGGTCCGAACTCGGTCTGATACTCGAGTTCGGCTGGAAAACTATTCGTTCTCTGCAGTTTTCTTCGACATTATATGTTGTCAGGAAGCTCTACGAGTCCCCCGGCGGTAACAAAGGTTGACGGTTTACCGCCGGCGCCCAGTTTCAGGCGGCCTTGCAGAGGTCCCCGTGCAGCATTCCGCGCTTGGCCTCGCTATCCGGGTTTTGGACGCTTACAAGTTGTTCTCGAAATTGAACAATTCGTTTGAAATTTTTGAAAAGATATTAAACAATTCATTTTAAGAAAGCAGAGTTTTCGCACCTGTAAACGACTATGAGGGCCCCTTTGTCTTAGTATGAGCTCTGTAGGCGCACTTTTACTATCAGATCACTTGGCGGAACCATCTTCATGTCGACACGAAAAACATCAATTTTTCGCTCTTTCGAGAAATGCTTCCAGAAGCTGTCTTTTTCGACTCTGAGCACTCTTCCGCGTGAAAGGAGCTCTACGAGGTTCCCGGCGGCGATCAGGTTGACGTTTCCCCGCCGGCGCCATTTGTTCTCGAAATTGAGCAATTCGTTGGAGCTCTAGTATTTTTTCCCGTGATATTCGATCTTCTTCCCGCTGGCTATCTCGATCTCAGCTCGATCGGGTGAATATTACTATCGAACAAGACTCTGGCGGGATTGACCGTTTTGAGTCATCTTGAAACGCGCTAACGGTTTTTTGAACATAACTCGAGCTTCAGGACAGCCAAAGGGCTAATAGATTCAGAATGATCAGACACGTTCGGCTGTTCAATCCAGAGGTCTGAACTCGGTCTCTTAGCCGAGCTAGGTGCGCAATATTCGTATTATTATGTCACCGCGTCGGACTCTCTTGGTTGTCTGTAATTAACTCGAGCTACAGGACAGCTATAGAGCTGATACATACATAATCCAGAATCATCAGTGGCCGTTGCTTCTTGAATCTAGCTCTGAACACGGCCTGCTGCCCGATCTAGAATCGCGAAACTATGTGTATTGTTCGAGTCATCTTGAGAGATGATGTTGGTTCTCTCCACTAAACTCGAAGAAAATGATTCAGAATCATTTGTGTCTAGAGCTCTGAAGTCAAAGTGCTGCCCGATCTAGAATCGCAAACCTATTCGTATTGGCCGAGCCATCTTGAGAAGTGCTCTCGGTTTTCTTCACTCAACAACTGTATTGTTCGAGTCATCCTGGGAGGTGCTGTCGGTGTTCTGCACTTAAGTCGGGCTGTCGGGGGCTGCAGGCCTGGTAATGACAGAAGTCGATTCGGAGACATTAGACGCGTCCACCTGTCGCATTCAGAGGTCAAACAATATTCACTATCGGTCGGAATGTTGGTAGGTGCTGCGGTTTCCTCAACTTAAGCCGAGCTAGGAAGCTCTACGAGTCTTCCGGCGGTAACCAAGATTGACGGTTTATCGCCGGCGCCTAGTAGAGCTTTCCGGCATCGATGAGCGAGAGGAATTTCGGCGCGGGGTGCAGCTGGTACCTCGTATTGGCCCACCCGGCCGAGGCAGACAATGCGGTAACTTGACTCGTAGAGCTTCCCTAAGCTAGTTGCTGGAAGCTTAAGAGTAATTCCGGTGCGCTGGAGAGCTAGTTGGCTCGACAAAAAAAGAACTGAACTTTTCACAACTTTTGGTCGGTTGAAAATTTTGTTCTCGAAATTCAACAATTCGTTTGTGCTCTAGTACTTTTTCCTGTGATATTCGATCTTATTCCCGCTCGTCATCTTGATCTCAGCTCGATCGGGTATCTTTTACTGCCAAAAAGCACACTGGCGGGATCAGCTGTTTCGAGTCATCTTGATACGCGTTGTCGGTATTTTGTACTTACCTCGAGCTGTAGGACAGCTACAGAGCTGGTAAGCACAGCTGATCGAGGTAGAATGATTAGGTGCGTTCGCCTGTTGAATCCAGAGCTCTGAACTCGGTTTGCTAGCCGAGCTAGGTCCGCAAACCTATTCGTATTATTCAAGTCATCTTGATTCGCACTGTCGGTATTCTGAACTTAACTCGAGATATAGGACAGCTACAGCTGATAAGCACGCCTCATCGGTTCAGAATCACCAGGCGCGTTCGGCTGTTCCAACCAGAGGTCTGAACTCGGTCTGCTAGCCATTCGTATTTTTCGAATCATCTTGATAGGCGCTCTCGGTTTCCTGTACTTAACTCGAGCTACAGGAAAGCTACAGGGCTGATAGTTACAGAAACCGATTCAGAATCATCAGTCGCGTTTGTCTGTCGAATCCAGAGCTCTGAACTCGGTCTGCTGCGCGATCCAGAATCACGAAACTGTTCGTATTCTTCGTTCTCTGCAATTTTTTTCGACATTATATGTTGTTAGGAGGCTCTACGAGTCCCCCTGGCTCAAGACATCTCGGCTCCAGGGCTCCAGGATCCCACTGGGGCTCAGGGGGTGTCGGCGTCGCGGGGAGACGGCGCGGCAGCCATCGCTGCCATCGACGGGTACGGCATCTTCGAGGTCAGCTAGGCTGCTTCCTTTGTTTGCTGCGCTTGTTATCTTTTGTTGTACGTGTGTGAAGACGGACGGATACGACTTTTCGGTTCTCGCGAGAAGGCTTCAGCTGGAGGATATATCACCGACAGTGCCATATTTGCAGTACTCACAGGATTACGGTCAGAAGCCAGATACTGCTGTCGAGAGAGCTTCTCGTAAAAGACAACTTCAGGATATTGAGAAGACCCCAGGTGACTACCCACTGGACGGAAGATTGAATACTGCCGACTCCACGCCAGATAGTGAATCTGTTGTACCTCTCTGTGAACGGACGGTGACACGACAGTGGTTGCAATCGTGGGGATACGGACCTCAGTGTATTGACACAATGCCTGAGCATGCAGATAACATGACAGTGGATGGCGGAGCCCCCCCTGTGAAGCGTAATCGTGAGGAGGTTCTTGCTGAAAGGAAGGCCGCCTTGGAGGGGAAGGACGGTATGCAGAGTTTACTATTGCAGATGATGCACAAGATGGATGATAACACTGAAAGGATCCAGGATGCCATAGGAGTTCAGGGGACCAAAATCGACAACGTTCAGGCCCAGGTCCAGAAGCAGGGTGTTACGATTTCTAATCTGGAGACGAGCGTTCAGGGGCTTGAGACTAAACATAATCGACTCGAGACGATCGTTCAGGGACTCCAGGGACAGGTTCGTGCGGGTTCAGTTGCCAGTGACGCTTCGAGGCCTGATAATACCAGGACGGGAAGATACCAGGCTCCTGGAACCACCTACTTCTCTCCAACGTATGTCGAACTCAAGGGATGGGTCACCAACTGGAGTGACAGGGATAGGAGGTCTCAGGAGATGCTCATGTGGGAGGATGTGAAGATGCTCATAGATAACATTACAAATCATTGTCTTTCGGAGGATGATCGTGTGCACGTGTGTGTTGACGGTACTGAGCGCATTAACGCTGGCCGTTACATGTTCGGATCGGCCAAAATCAAATTCAAGCCAGGGACCGACAGGGATATTATTTGGAGGGTCAAACGGTGCATCGACCTTGTGACGGTACCCCCTGCTAAACGCCCCGCGCCTCCTCCAGGAATCCAGATCGCTGCACCACAGTGCCTCATTGAGAATATGAAGCAGGTTATCAACCCTGAGTCGATCAAAGTCAGTGTCGAGTGCCCAGAGTGGAAGAGGGACCACGTTAAGGCGGTGGGGAGATTCTGCGGCACTATTCGGAGCATGTGTACACAGATTGGCATCGAGGTTATTGCTGTGCGAGGGGAAATGGGACCGCCCAAATCGACTATATGGACAGTGCCCACGACGGCCGCTCCGAGGCCAATGCTTCTGGCCGAGTTTACCGCGACGCGGGCGACATGGGAGGTATCGAGTGGGACTGTCGACAGGTTGCATCAACTCATACCTGCGTTTACTAAGACGAAGGCTGATATCGAGACGGAAGTCAACAGGAGGGTGTGACGACGACGACGCCGAACACCGTTCAGGGGGATCCGACTGGGTAGCTGGAACCTCAATCGGGCGGGGTCGGCCAATTTCAAGGGGAATGAGATTCTGAGGTGCCTCTCAATGCGAGATTGCATCTGGGGCGTTCAGGAATGCCAGAATCTTTTTGGAGGCAAATTCGATGCATATATCAGACGGTGTGGTCTTTCATATCGTGTGAGTTGTGACGGTAAGTGTGGGTTATTATTTAACAAAGAGTGGAGTACGTGTGTGCGTGAATCAATATGTCAGAATGAACGGTTCTGTGTGGTGGTCTTTGGTAGTGGAAGTGCCCCTGTGATAGTTGCCTCTGCGTATCTTCCCGACCCCGGCGTCGAGAACGCCGTAGATGGGCAGTGCGTGGTGTTGGACGCGCTCGAGTCAGTTATACTCACTCTGCGCGGCCGCTGGAAGGGGGCGACTGTCTCTGTGCTGCTCGATGCCAACGTTGAGCTATCCCCGTCAACTCAGCTGCAGTGCTCACGCACTGGGACTGTCTATGAGGCGGTGGGAAGTGCTACCAAGGAGGAGAGGAGGACTTGCGAGGAGGGAGGTGCACAGCGGGTGAGGAGGGACGTACGACAACAGTTGCGCGAGCGTGTTCTGTGCTTTCTAGGGCGCCTGGGGATGAAGGCTGCCAATTCGTTCTTGCCACGACGACTACACACATGGGAGAGCTACGGAGTATCTCGGTGGGGGACGTGTAAGAAGGTTCTTGATTACATTTTTGTTCCCAGGACGTGGGTGATCGATGAGATGACGGTCGAAACAATCATGAGTAATGGGGGGAAGACAAATCGTAGTCGTCTCAGCGACCATGGCCTGCTTCAGGGGACTTTTAGTGACACAGGCGCTGAGCTGGTCAAACGTAGTATCCCGACGGCAGCTCGTGAAAAGAGTTTGGTGGGTTATAAGACGGTGAATTGGGGGGGCCTCAATATGGCGCGAAAGGAAATCGATCGGGTCTTGGGAGATGCCAATACTACTTGTTCTCCAGGGGACCTTGTGTCGACCACTATTCGGGCCTGTACTGAGCAGGAGGAAATCAAATTCACGACTGCCACCACGGGACGGGGACTACCGCCAATTAGGCCTGCAGGGCTCACGGCCTGCCAGGAGATTTTGCGACGGAAGCCTCTGCCAGCGTCAGTGGATGTGCCCAGCTTGCGCAGACGTGCCAACGGACTGCGGAGGGAGTATCGTGCGGCGTTGGCCGCGTGGACCTCTCCTGCCTCCAGGCGCAAAGAGCGTCATGGTATCAAGCACCTCATTGTGCAGGGACGGATATCTGAGGACAGGGAGGAGTGGGTGGAGGAGATCAGAGCACATACCAGACAGAGGTATACTTCGGAGGAGGTCAGAGGACGGGATATGGCGATGTTGGAGGAGTTGAGGAGGGATGCACAACAGAACCTATGTGACGGGTACTGCACTGAGGGACTGACAATGGCGGTGGTATGCCAGGCACGGTCACGTCTCAAGTCCAAGCGTGCCACTGGCCCCGACAGGCTGCCTTGTGAAATACTCAAGGCATTGCCGTGGGCGACTTTGCGTGGCGTTGCTCGGATGTTTGATGAGATATTTCGCTTGGCACGGCAGTATCCGCAGGACTGGAGGCAAATTTTGATCGCCTTCATGCCCAAGCTGCCGAGCTTGACATCGCTGACAGATGCACGGTACCTCTGTCTGCAAAACAGTCTCAGCCGTTGGTATTCTGCTTGTGTGGTGATCTTGGTCGAACAATTTGTGTCTCGGGCTGGCCTCATGGGACCCCTGGGCATCTACGGCTTCCAGGAGGGACGTAAGACGGTGGAAATTGTGGGGGCCCTCAAGGCTCTGGCTCAACATGGGGACATCTGGGGAAAGGATCAGACGGTCCATATCGCTAACGCCGATATCAAACAAGCTTTCGACCACTGCAGCCTTCAAAACGCCAAGCGAGCTATGTGCCATGCCAATATTCCTGCCTATCTCCAGTATGCTTTGCTATCACCGCTGGTTTGCACTACGGGGTCGTTAGTTGTCGAGGGTATGGCCATTCACGACATCAACTGGGACGTCTGCATACGGACGGGCTGCCCTGAGGGGCCTCTTCTCTTTAATCTTATCATATGTGCCATGTGGGGACCTATATTTCGGGATTGGGACAGTAGAGGAGCGGGGTACGTGCTGGAGGGCGTCTGTGGTGAGTATGAGCGACGGACAATAGTGAACCACTTTGTGTGGGCGGACAACTGCTACCTTGTCTCTGCCTCCTCAACTGTGTTGGCTCAGATGATGCGCGATCTAACACTACCACTACATGACTGGGGGATGGGATGGAAGGATAGCAGCCTGTTGTACATGACATGTGGGGAAAATGCGAAAGTGGACGGTGACGGACATATACTTACCAGCGAGGATTTGTGTATACCCGCGTGCTCGAGATATCAGGACTTGGGTCATGATATTTTCTCCCCCTACTTAGTGCCCGCTCATCCTGATGTGGAATATCGCATCAAGGAGGCTCGTGCTTGTTTCATTGGACAGTCGAATTTCTTTCGTAACAGAGCGGTAGCTGTTCGTGATAAGTTTTGTCGTTATCAAGACAAGGTGCAGAGTATGGCGTTGTATTGTCTAGAGACATGTACTGCTGATACTTCCTCGCTACACATGCTCAATGCCTTCGAGGGATGGTGCTTGTGCCGTATGTTTCGACGGCCGAGGAGAGAGGAGGAGACTATGGCGGACTGGAACCGACGACGGTACCACGAGGCCAGAGAGCAATTTCGATCTTATGGATTTGCGAGTTTGGTGCAGCGATTTCTTCGTATGGTGTGGAACTCCGCTAAGGATGCTGCTGATTTCATTTCTATGTTGTGTACTGCTTCTCATGAGGAAATATCTTCGACGCAGCGTACGTGGAGAGATCACCACATGACTACGGTTGCGTATGGCCCACTGTGGGACAGACTCAGGACGGATGCGTCTGGGTGCTTGCGGGGTATGTTTCACTTCCAAGTGGCTTCGCAGCTAAAAAGGAGACATGTTAGTTCAGGTCGAGCTGTCGGCCAGAGATGCTGGCTATTTTCTTTCTGCGAATTCTACGGGCTCAAATGGTGGGAGTCCTTTGTGCCGACAGATGCTGCGTATGTTCAGTTCTGCGAACACATGTGTACACGGACGATGCTGAGTTATTTTCAGAAAAGAAAAGGGTACGGTACAACAGGTGGGGCCCCGCAGGAGGTACTTACCATCACACAAAACGACCTACACACCTATGGGGCCCAAGAGGGCACTGCGGCGTTCAACGACAAACTGGCCAAACGTATTGCGTTACAAAATATGAAGGAGGTTGAGTACGACCTCGACTCATTTGGGATCCCTGTGTACATTTCTGGGGACAGTCTTCTGGTGGTGTCTTGGCTGCAGGGTGTCTGGAGGGTGCTTAATCGTACCTATCAGGATAGGATCAACAGAATGATTAACCAACTCGACAACATGTGTCAAAGGTATGGAATTAGGCCTGCCTGTCACGGGAGGGAAATTGTAGACCACACATATAGGGAATGGAACACGCGTGCAGATGTACTCACTCATACGGCCCGTGTCGGGCCACCAGTGATTCGAGATAGGATAGGGCTTCACGCCCCTCAGTTACAACAGGTGTTTCGCGTTTGTGCCATCAGAGCTGGATTCGATGGTGGTGTCTCTTGCGACGGCGTGGGAGTCGGGTGCTGGATAGATGTTGGACGGGTATCAAGGCTCTCAAGGCAGCCACTCAGCCATGATATTATTTGGACGGAGGTGTACAGTGCGGCACTCTCGATTGATCCAACTTCAACAGTGACTGATGCCGAGGTCTCGGCCGTTGAGCATACGATTATGATGATTGCCGCGGGTTGTACAAGCGTATTTCGGACAGGATGTGATGTGATTTTGATTGTGCTCACTCACGCCTTGCCTTCGTTTGTCGTGTGTGTGTGCTTGACCTCTCATCCTCCTAATAAGAGTTGGCTTACGCCTCTGATCGTTTGGATCGGTGAGGCTTCCGCCTACTCCCGATGCGCCCGCTCCTTGCTTCCGACTAGGCTGGAAAGCCTGCACAGTCGACCGCAAAGTCCGCAAAAAACAAAGGTTGACGGTTTACCGCCGGCGCCCAGTTTTGGTGGTTGTCCGAATACCTCGTAGAGCTCTTCGGCATCGCTGAGCTAGAGGAATTCCGGCACGGGGTGGAGCTAGTGACTCGTAGAGCTTTCCCAAGCTAGTAACTCGTAGAGCTTTCCTTAGCAAGTTATTGCTGGAAGCTTAAGAGTAATTCCGGGGCACTGGAGAGTAAGTGGGAAAAAATAATCTCGACGGACCTTTTGCTGACTTTTGGTCAGTTAAAATTTTGTTCTCGAAATTGAACAATTCGTTTGAGCTCTAGTTTTTTTTCTGTGATATTCGATCCTATTACCGCTCGTCATCTTGATCTGAGCTCGATCGGGTACCTTTTACTGCCAAAAAGCACTCCGCCGGGATCGGCCGTTTCGAGTTATCTTGATACGCGCTGTCGGTTTTCTCAGATAACTCGAGTTCCAGGCCACCTACAGAGCTGATAAGCACAGCTAATCGATTCAGAATGACAAGGCGCGTTCGCCTGTTGAATGCAGAGGTCTGAACTCGGTCTGCTAGCCGAGCTAGGTCCGCAAACCTATTCATATTATTCAAGTCATCGTTGCAGACGCTCTCGGTTTTCTGTACTTAACTCGAGCTATAGGACAGCTACAGAGATCATAGTCACAGGAATCGATTGTGAATCATCAGACGCGTTCGTTTGTTGAATCGAGAGTTCTGAACTCGGCCTGCTGCCCGAGCTAGGTCCCCCGAAACTATTCGTATTCTTCGAGTCATCTCGATAAGTGCTCTCGGTTTTCTGCATTTAACTCGTGCTGGGGGAGGGCTACAGTGCTGCTGGTCACAGAAATCGATTTAGAAACATCAGGCGCGTCCGCCTGTCGATACGAGAGCTCGGAACTCAGTGTGCTGCTTGAACTAGCTTCGCGAAACTATTGTATTATTCAAGTCATCCTGAGAGCTGCTGACGGTTTCTGCACTTAACTCGGCTAGGGCAGCTGCAAGGCTGGTAATAAGAGAGTCGATTCACATAAATCAGACGCTTGCGCTTGTCGCATTCAGAGGTCTGAACTCGGTTTGACACTCGAGCTGGGTTCTAAAACTGTTCGTTTTTTGGCCAGAGTCTTCTTGAGAGGTCTGGCTTGGGCCGAATTTCTCTTGATTTTTTTTCCGGATTATTCTGTCAGGAAGCTCTACGAGTCCCCCGGCGGTAAGAAAGGTTGACGGTTTACCGCCGGCGCCCAGTTGCTGGAAGCTTGAGAGTAATTCCGGCGCGCTGGAGAGCTAGTTGGCAAGGAAAATCTCGACGGAACTTTTGCTGACTGTTGGTCGGTTCAAAATTTTGTTCTCGGAATTCAACAATTCGTTTGAGCTCTAGTATTTTTTTCCTTGATATTCGATCTTGTTTTCGCTCGTCATCTTGATCTCAGCTCGATCGGGTGAATATTACTATCGAAAAGCACTGTGGCAGGATCCGCCGTTTTGAGTCATCTTGATACGGGCTGACGGTCTTCTGAACATAACCCGAGCTTTAGGACAGCTACAGAGCTGGTGAGCACATCTAATCGATGTAGAATGATGAGGCGCGTTTGTCTGTTGAATCTACAACTGTGAATTTGGTCTCTCAGCCGGGCTAGGTCCGCAAATCTATTCGTATTATTCGAGTCATCTTGACAGGAACTCTCGGTTTTCTGTACTTAACTCGAGCTGTAGGACAGCTACAGAGCTGGTATTTAGAGAAACCGATTCAGAATCATCAGTTGCGTTTGTCTGTCGAATCCAGAGCTCTGAACTCGGTCTGATGCCCGATCTAGAATCGCGAACCTATTCCTATTGGTGGAGTCATCTTCAGAGTTCTCGGTTTTCTTCACTCAACTCGCCCTGAGGGGGGCTACAGTGCTGGTCACAGGAATCGATTTGAAGACATCAGGCGCGTCCGACTGTCGACTCCAGAGCTGGGAATTCGGTCTGCTGCTGAATTAGGTCTGCGAAACTACTCTATTGTTCCAGTCATCCTGAGAGGTGCTGTCGGTTTTCTGCACTTACCTCGGCCTGTAGGGGGCTGGAGGGGCTGCAGGGCTGGTAATGACAGGAGCCGATTCGCAGACATCAGACGCGTCCGCCTGTCGCATTCAGAGGTCAGAAAATATTGAAATGTTGGTAGGTGGTTTCCTCAACTTAAGTCGAGCTAGGAAGCTCTACGAGTCTCCCGGCGGTAACCAAGGTTGACGGTGTACCGCCGGCGCCCAGTTTTATTTTTGTGCAAAATTTGAAAGTTCGTTTTACAAACAGGTATTTTTCCCACCTGTAGCGGGTTATGCCGCGTCTGCCAGTTAAATTCCCAGGTCTGTAGCTGTAATATTATTTTTTCAAAAGACTTGAGGGAACCGTCGGCCGTTTCGAGTCATCTTGACACGCGTTGACGGTCTTCTGTACTGAACTCGAGATTTAGGACAGCTACAGCTGATACTTACAGAAACCCATTCAGAATCATCGGGCGCGTTCGTCTGTCCCATCGAGAGGTCTGAACTCGGTCTGCTGCTCGAGCTAGGCCCGCAAAACTATTTGTAATATACAAAATCATTTTGACGAGTGTTGTCGGTTTCCCTTAACTGAAGATGAAGAGCTACAGAGCTGGCACGCATAAAAACCAATCCAGTATCACCGGCGCGATGTTTCTCGCATCGAGAGGTCCGAACTCGGTCTGGCAGCTAGGTCCACAAAGCGAAGATGCAAAATTTAAAAAACATATTTTCCGATATTTCTTCTTCACGCTTGAGAAAACTTCTTTCGTGTGCTTCGAGCAGCGCCGCGCCAGGATAGAGCTCTACGAGGCTCCCGGCGGTTACCTGGTTGATCTTTTACCGCCGGATCCCAGTAGAGCTTCCCTTAGCAAGCTATTGCTGGAAGCTTAAGAGTAATTCCGGGGCGCTGGAGAGCTAGTTGGCAAGGAAAATCTCGACGGACCTTTTGCTGACTTTTGGTCGGTTGAAAATTTCGTTCTCGAAATTCAGCAATTCGTTTGAGCTCTAATATTTTTTCCCATTATATTCGATCTTATTCCCGCTCGCCATCTTGATCTCAGCTCGATCGGGTACCTTTTACTGCCGAGAGAAGAGCTCTACGAGGGCCCCGGCGGTAACCTGGTGGACGGTTTACCGCCGGTTCCCAGTTTCGTTTTCGAAATTCAACAATTCGTTTGAGCTCTAATATTTTTTCCCATTATATTCGATCTTATTCCCGCTCGCCATCTTGATCTCAGTTCGATCGGGTACCTTGTACTGCCGAAAAGCACACGGGCGGGATCGGCCGTTTTGAGTCATCTTGTCACGCGCTGTTGGTTTTCTGAAGATAACTCGAACTTCAGGACAGCTACAGAGCTGGTAAGCACAGCTAATCGATTCAAGATGATCAGGCGCGTTCGCCAGTTGAACATAGAGGTCTGGACTCGGTCTGCTAGCCGAGCTAGGTCCGCAAACCTGTTCGTATTATTCGAATCATCTTGATGGCGCTCTCGGTTTTCTGTACTTAACTCGAGCTACAGGACAGCTACAGAGCTGATCCGTACAGAATCTGATTCAGAATCATCAGTGGGCGTTGTCTGTTGAATCCAGAGCTCTGAACTCGGTCTGCTGCCCGATCTAGACTCGCGAAACTATTCGTATTGTTCGAGTCATCTTGAGAGATGCTCTCGGTTCTCTGCACTTCACTCGGGCTGTAGGGGGACTGCATGGCCGGTAATCACTGGAATCGATTCGGAGACATCAGGCGCGTCCGCCTTTCGAATCCAGAGCTCCGAACCCTGTCTGCTGCCCGAACTAGGTCCGCGAAACTATTCGTATTGTTCAAGTCATCCTGAGAGGTGTTGCACTTAACTCGGGCTGTAGGGGGGGCTGCATGGCTGTTATTCACTGGAATCGATTCAGAGAGATCAGACGCGTCCGCCTGTCGCGTGCAGAGGTCTGAACTTGGTCTGATACTCGAGCTAAGTTTGCCAAACTATTCGTATTGTTCGAGTCATCTTGAGAGGTGCTCTCGATTTACGCACGTAAAGACATTATATGTTGTCAGGAAGCTCTACGAGTCCCCCGGCGGAAAGAAAGGTTGACGGTTTACCGCCGGCGCCCAGTTGGTCGACCCGGCCAGAAAGGACAAAGTTCCCGGAGAGCTCGCTGAGAGCTAAAGGGTTTAAGATTAGAAGCCGGACGGTGGTGGTGCCCGCCAGGAGCTCTTCCACGGCGGTCCACAGGCCTCGCAGCGACTCCGGTGAGCCGGCAACGTGTCCGGGAGAGCTTCTGGCAAGTTTCCAAGCGAGCCTGCACTCGTGCAGGCACGCATGGAAGCGTTCCTGGAAGCGCTTCAGGAGCGCTGCAGGGGGCCCTCCAGAGCTTTCCAGGAAAGACTTCTCGTCCCCGAGGGTGTCTTCGCTCTCCGGGTTTTGGATACTACCAAGTGGTAACTTTTGGGTCGCTTTGTAATTTTTTGAAAGATATTTGACAATTCATTTTGAGCAAGCAGATTTTCCGCACCTGTAAACGACTATGAGGGCCTCTCTGTCTTAGTATGAGCTCCGCAGGCGCACTTTTACTATCGAAACACTTGGAGCAACCATCTTAATGTCGACACGAAAAAATCATTTTTTCCCCTTTTCGAGAAAAATGCTTCCAGAAGCTCTCTCTTTCGACTCTAAGCACTCTTACGCGTGAAAGGAGCTCTACGAGGTTCCCGGCGGTGACCAGGTTGACGGTTCACCGCCGGCGCCAGTATTTGAAAGATATTTGACCATTTATTTTAAGAAAGCAGATTTTTTGCACCATTTATTTTAAGAAAGCAGATTTTTAAGAAAGCAGATTTGAAAGGCGCGCCTGCCAGTAACTTTTCAGGTCCGTAGCTGTAGTATTACTATCAAAACACTTGGAGGAATCAACGTTGAATAAAAACTGAAAAATGTGATTTTTCGAGTTTCTCAGGTCTTGCTCTAGACGCTTTCTTCATGCTCACCGATGAGCGCCGTGTGAGAAAAGAGCTCTACGAGGGCCCCGGCGGTAACCTGGCTGACGGTTTACCGCCGGTTCCCAGTTGGTCGATCCGGCCAGAAAGGACAAAGTGGTAACTTTTGGGTGGTTCTGCAATTTTTGAAAGAGATTTGACAATTCATTTTGAGAAAGCAGATTTTTACTCCGAGCATTGACGTATAAACTTTGTTCCCTGAGCAGCTCAGCCCCCTAGAGGCATTTTCAGTACCAGTTCACTTGGAGGAACCAACTTTATGTTGACTCCGAAAAATGTGAACTTGAAGTTTTTGTAGAAAAGCTCCCAGAAGCTCTCGCTTTGATCCCGAGCTTTCTCGCGGATGCAAGGAGCTCTACGAGGTTCCCGGCGGTGACCAGGTTGACGGTTCACCGCCGGCGCCAGTTGCGAGAGCGTTGCATGGCTCGCACGGCTCTCGGGGTTTTGGACGCTACCAAGTGGCTGCTACCAAGTGGCTGGTTTTGCAATTCACTCACAGAGCTTCCCTGAGCAAGTTGTTGCTGGAAGCTCAAGAGTAATTCCGGCGCGCTGGAGAGCTAGTTGGCAAGAAAAATCTCGACAGACCTTTTGCTGACTTTTGGTCGGTTGAAAATTTTGTTCTCGAAATTGAACAATTCGTTTGAGCTCTAGTATTTTGTCGTATGTATTCGATCTCATCTCGATCGGGTACCTTTTACTGTCAAAAAGCACACAGGCGGGATCGGCCGTTTCGAGCCATCTTGATACGCGGTGACGGTTTTCTTAAGATAACTCGAGTTTCAGGACAGCTACAGAGCTGTTAATCACAGCTAATCGATTCATAATGATCATGCGCGTTCGCCTGTTGAAGCGAGAGGTCTGAACTCGGTCTGCTAGCCGAGCTAGGTCAAACGTATTCGTATTATTCGAGTCATCTTGACAGACGCTCTCGATTTTCTGTACATAACTCGAGCTATAGGACAGCTAAAGAGCTCATACGTATAGAATCTGATCCAGAATCATCAGTGGCCGTTGCCTGTTGAATCGAGAGCTGTGAACTCGGTCTGCTGCCCGATTTGGAATCGCGAAACTATTCGTATTATTCGAGTCATCCTGAGAGATGCTGTCGGTTTCCTGCACTCGACTCGGGCTTCAGGGGGGCTGCATGGCTGGTAATCATTGGAATCGATTCGGAGACATCAGGTGCGTCCGGCTTTCGATTCGAGAGCTTCAAACTCGGTCTGCTGCTCGAGCTAGGTCCGCGAAACTATTCGTATTGTTCGAGTCATCCTGAGAGGTGCTGTCGGTGTCCTGCACTTAACTCGGGATGTAGGGGGCTGCAGGGCTTGTTATCACAGACATCGATTCAGAGACATGAGACGCGTCGGCCTGTTGCCAAACTATTCGTATTGTTCAAGGCATCTTGAGAGGTGCTGTCGATTTGCGCACGTAGCTCTGGCTGCAGCAGAGCTACGTAGAGAAGACAATCTAGAAGCATTGGGGGCGTTCGGCTGTTGCATCTGAGAGTTCTGAAATTGCTTGGGATGAACAACTATTTTTTCAGTGCGTTTAATTACGACATTATACGTTGTCAGGAAGCTCTACGAGTCCCCCGGCAGTAACGAAGGTTGACGGTTTACCGCTGGCGCCCAGTGTTTGAAATATTTTTGACAATTTATTTGGAGAAACCAGATTTTTCGCACCTACTATGAGGGCCTCTCTGTCTTAGTATGAGCTCTGTAGGCGGACTTTTACTATCAAAACACTTGGCGGAACCATCTTTATGTCGACACGAAACAATCAATTTTTCTTTTTTCCGAGAAATGCTTCCAGAAGCTCTCTCTTTCGACTCCGAGCACTCTGACGCGTGTATTGAGCTCTACGAGGTTCCCGGCGGTGACCAGGTTGACGGTTCACCGCCGGCGCCAGTTGGTCCACCCGGCCAGAAAGGACAAAGTGATAACTTTGGGTCAGTTTTGCCATTATTTGAAAGATATTTGACAATTCATTTTGAGAAAGCAGATTTTTCGCACCTGTAGACGAATGTGAGGGCCTCTGCGTCTTAATGAGCGCTGTAGGCGCACATTCACCAAAAGACTTGGCGGAACCAACTTCATGTCAACATGAAAAAAAAAACTTATTCATTTTTTTTGAAAATGCCTCCAGACGCTCTCTCCTTCGACTCTGCGCACTCTTACGCGTGAAAGGAGCTCTACGAGGATCCCGGCGGTGACCAGGTTGACGGTTCACCGCCGGTGCCAGTTTTGGACGCTACGCAAAGATTGAGACTTTCGGAGTGAAGATGCAGTCGGTTCCCGGAAGTGAACTAATACTAACCCAGAGGGTCGGGGGACGTATTTTTTACGCCCAGGGCGTAAAAATAAATATGTTGGATTGGGGTCGTAAAACGGGCGGGCGTCCGGGAAACGGGGTGTAAAAGTATGTGCTGCACGATCTCGGAACATCCGCGGGCGAGGATAGATGGCCGGAAAAGATACACCCCCATCCCCCAACTTAAAGCCAGGAGGTTGGCACCTATATATATATATATATATGTAACATATATATATATATATATGTAAGCATATATAAGTATAAATATGTGTATACATATATGTATAATATATATAATACACAAATCCATATATGTACACAAATATGCGTATAAGTTCATGAATGTGTATATATATAATGTAGATATACGTATATATATATATATATATATAAGCACACGTTTTCACATGACAACCAACGCCGAACAACGCGGGAATGGCTACCCTTATAATTGGCCCTCTCGGCCCCCTGGCCCGATCGGCCCTCTGGCCCTCGGGCGCGCGCGCGCGAGGCTCGCCCTCGCGGGCGATCGGGGGGGGAGGGCGGAGGATCGGAAGGGGAGGGGAGGGGCGAATGGGGCGGGCGAGGGGGACGAGGAGGAGGGGGACGGAGGAGGGAGGAAGGGGAGGTGGAGGAGGATGGGGAGGAACAGCTCTCACACGAGCCACCGTTTTGAAAGAGCACGCCGAGCGCGGCGGAAACATGCGGAGGGCGAGGGAGGGAGGGGGTCAGGTGAGAAGGGAGGGGGGAGAGGAGGGAGGGGCAGGAAGGAGAGGAGGGAGGGGGGCGGAGAGGAGGAGAGGAGGGGAAACCTTGGGGGTAGGGGCCTTTTGTCGTTAGGGGTTCCGCGGCCTCGCCCTCGACCGCCGCCGCGCGGGGGGGGGGCAGAAAAAAACAACGACTGCCCGCAGGCGGAGGGAGGGCGAGGGAGGAGGAGCAGACGGAGGAGGAGAAGGAAGAGAATGGGACATGCTTTCCTCTCACGAATGGAAAGTCCTTCACGGTGCTTCTGCACGTCTCGAAGGTCGGTGCGTCGTCAGCGCAGGCGTTCAACATCGGGGAGGTGGGGAGAGGGGCGAGGAATCAAGGTCTTACAAATGTTTTTTTGTTTTAGGGTCCAGACATGGCGCTCCAAATGCGATCGTGGGCGTCCCAGCACATGTACCACAGCTGCTGCGGCTGCAGTAAGCAAAGCTCCTGCGGTTGGGGTTGTTGCAGGAGGGAATGAGATTAGGATGTGGTTTGAGAATTTCGGAGATGTGTTATATGTTTTTGTTGCCTGGCCCGATGGGGGTGGATGGGCAGATTTGGGGAAGGGTGTGGTGGAAGAGGGGGCGAGTGGAGAAAGAGGAGCCTGTCGGCTCCACGGGGCAGCAGGCCAGCTGCATGCACGACTACCCTCATCTCTCCCATGTCATCCCTATACTCCCCCTCCTCCACCGCACCACTCTGGGATTGGGGCGCGGGCTGGCATGCGATGCCGCGGCCGCTCGCGAGGGCGGCCGATCGGAACAACGTGGAAAATCCAGATCCCGCGAGTTAAACGAGGCTGGAGTGGTCCTTCTGCTCCTCCTCCTCGTCCTCCTCCTCCTCTTCCTCCTCTTCCTCCTCCTCCTCCTCCGGAGCCTCTTGCTCCCTACCATCTCCGACGCCTCGTGAGGGCGCGGGCTGGAATGCGATACCGCGGCCGCGAGGGCGGCCGACAGGTACGCATGGAAAAACAGATCCCGCAAATGTAAACGAGGCTGGAGTGGTCCTCCTCGTCCTCCTCCTCTTCCTCCTCTTCCTCCTCCTGCTCCTCCTCCTCCTTCTCCTCCTCCTCCTCCTCCTCCTCCTCCTCCTCCTCCCCCTCCTGCTCCCTACCATCTCCGACGCCTCATGAGGGTGCGGACTGGAATGCGATACCGCGGCCGCGAGGGCGGCCGAACGGATACGCATGGAAAAACAGATCCCGCAAATTTAAACGAGGCTGGAGCCTCCTCATCCTCCTTCTCCTCCTGCTCCTCCTCCTCCTCGTCCACAGCGTCTTGACGCACCGCATCACCTCCATATTATCCTCATCACCCTCGTCATCCTCAGTGGCCCAGGATATGAATTCAAGAAACAGCCGTTCCTCACCTGCATCGCAGTGCCCAGGACATGACGAAACATCATGTCACCTCTGGCGTTGCATCGCAGCGCCCAGGATATGACGAACCAGCCGTTCCTCACCTGCAGCGTAGTGCCCAGGATATGACGAAACAGCCGTTCACCTCTGGCGTCGCATCGCAGTGCCCAGGATATGACGAAACAGCCGTTCCGTTCACCTGCGTTGCAGTGCCCAGGATATGACGTACCAGCCGTTCACTGGCATCGCAGTGCCCAGGAAGACGAACCAGCCGTTCTTCTTCGCCTGCGTCGCAATGCTGCTGTGCCGCAGCCCATGGTCTGGTGGCCGAAACTTGGTCAACTGGCTACGGACTGTAAGGATAGTACAGTCGGGGCGTTGACCTAAGGAACCTTAATTCAGGAATGGGGCCCCTTTTTTTTCATGAGTTAAACTTCGATCCCCCATCGAAGACCACAGGACAACCTAAGGCAAGCTGCGAAACAATTAAGGAACACGGAGCCCCTCCCCAACGAAAAGGGTTCCTTGTCCAGCGCCCCGACTGTATATTGTCGGCCTTGATTGGGCAGGACACGCGAGAGGGTACAAGAGCCTGCCGAAGGCCATGTTTGCCATGGGGGATGTAGGAGGCATGGGTCGCGAGGCACAGGACACAAGGGTACCTAAGGGGACCCCTACTAATCAGGGCCGACTGTAGGACCCAGATCACCTACTTGCATGCTCCAGCCACCTCCTTGTAGGACCCAGGTCCTATATAAGCCCCGTAGGGCCTAGGTCACCCAAGTTCGCGAATCGCGTGCGAAGATCTTCGCGCCCTCGCGCTGTCGCTCCTGAGACGGGCGCGTCTCCTGTCCAGGCCGCGATGCGCGATGCACGGTTATCTTCGCGCCATGTGGGGGACCTAGAGGACGGGGAGGAGAGGGGAATGGTAGGGGAGGGGAACGATAACCCATCATCCTCGATATCATCCCTTATCATTTCTCCCCTCTCTTGCGCAGCGCACTGCTCCCATGCGCAGCGATCCCACGTGCGCGGCGGCCCATGGTGGGCCGCGCTCATATTTCATCGGACACGTTGACCACTGGCACAACCTTGATCTCCTTCGCAAAGGACACGATGTCTGCGATCGCCGCGCACATGGTCGGCGTGTAGTGCTTCAGCGGCTCCTTAGCACCCGAACCTGGGCAGCGCGAGCCCGCCTCTCGTTCGAAGTCCCTACATGCAGCTACGTCCTGAACCTTCAGCCCCCTCCCAAATCCCCGACAGGAGGAGGAGGAGTAGGATGAGGAGAATGAGGAGGAGGAGGAGGAGGAGGAGGAGGAGGAGGAGTCCTCCGCTTCCTCAGCTCGATCTCCAGAATTGCCGATTCAGCACGATTACTCATTATTACCCGTGCCACCTTGGACCCAGTGGCCAGCAACCTTTGTCATTGTAAACTCAGCCTCCTCGCCCTCGAACTCTGAATCCTTCACCTGAGAGCGGAAACGAGCTAACAACAGGAGAGTCGGAGGGATAGCGGAGGATAAAGTGTATATAGAGACGGGGATCGTTGTTAGAAGGGGGGGCTACGTTCGCATCCGATATCGCCTGGCTACGCACCATCATGTATCGCTGGTGCTCTCTGATAAAGTACGCCTTCTGCCAGAGGCTGGCGTGTTTGTGGTTTTGCGTGGTGAACCTCGGATAGTGGCAAGTGGACACGGCCATGGGTTTCGGCTTCAGCGGCGCCTCTCGAATCCAAACGTTGCCCGACAGGGCTTGACCTAAACACTGTTTTGCTGGACTTCGGCTGTGATTTGTTTTTCGTTTTGGCAGGGGGGCACAGGACAACAGGTAGAGCAAAACGAATAACAAAACGAAGCCACAACGAAAGAACGTGTTTAGGTCGAACCCTGTTGCCCGATGTCTGCTGCATCTGCTCCTCCTCCTGCTCCTCCTCTTCATCTGTCCTCCTCCCCCCCCAAGCCGCTTGTGCGCCTTGGGCTTCTGGAAGTAGATCTTGACCAGGTCATGGATCTCTGGGGACGTCGTCAGTCGCGTAGGCAACGTCCGCGGGATCTCCTCACCTGGAGCACGCGACTGCAACGCGGGCGATAACGCGCGGGCTACCAGATGTGGGAGGTGATGGAGGGGAGAGGGCGGGTTACCGGAGGCGGGAGGGGATGGAGGGGAGAGGGGGCGAGAGGGGAGGGAGGGAAAAAGGGGCAGCAGGGGATGGGCGCGGCGTCGGCCACGGGGATTAGCAGCGAGGCCGAAACAAAGCCTGGACACGATCGAGAGATCCCTCGAAACTCAATTCCATTGCTGAGATCAAGCATGACGGCAAAGAAATCGAATCGCCTCCGAGCCAACCGTAGACGTCCATCAGCTTGAGGTATTTGCGCAACTTCACCTGGGCTTGAGCGAACCCACCGTGACACAGGGCCACACGCGCATCAGTATAGCACGCGGCCCTTCGAAGGCCAAAGGCCCAGAGGTTATACCGAAAACGATACTCCAGATTTCGCAATAAAGGGAGGGGGGTGTCATTTCGGGGGGGGGGTCTCCTCCAGGCTATCTTGGAGGGCCTGGGGGGGTCTGGGGACGATGTTTTGGAGGGTTCTCCCACGGGGGGGGTCTGAAATGGCTTGTCTTGGAGGGTCCAGACCCCATCCCTTTTATTACGAAATCTGGAGTAAACATCCCAAGGTGTGGAGGGGGTTGGTGGGGGGAAACGGCGAAGAGCTTCATAGAGTACCCCTCCAAAGCGAATGTTATTTTGAACATTCGTGCCACCTGTACAGTAGGGGCTCGAGCGCAAGAAACCTCCAACAAGAAACCCAACCTTGAGACTCCAGGACGTCTATTGGCGCGGAAGCGTCACGCTTTCCATAGCAAATCCAGCGAAACCCAATACACCCAGGGCACCCTGGAAGCAAGCAAGGTATTTCTTGGCATGGGTCTCCACTGTAGTGGAGCCGTCGGATCTGGGCTGCGGATCTCGGCTGTCAGATCTGGGGGTATCTTCCCGACCTTCCCTTGCGACCCATCCCATCCTCGTCATCTTACGGCTTGTCACCTTCGGTCATGACATCATTGATCTTCACCGCCCTCATCATCAATCGCATCATCCTCTTTCTCCTCCTCCTCCTCCTGTTCCTCCTTCGTCTCCCCTTCCCTTTCCCCCTTTCACGATCCATGGAACCACGCGACGGATGGGCGAGGATCCTCCCCCGATTGTGGTGTGGGGTCGGTTTCGGCGTTGACGCTACTCTCATCTCGTGCTAACTCTCTCTCTCTCTCTCGCTCACGTGTGTAAGTATCTTCCCCTCCTCCTGTCTTCTCTCTCGTTCCTCCTCCCATCCTTCACCCCTACCCCTTGCCAGCCCCTCCCCATCCCTGCTCGCTCTGATTCCCATATCCTGATTCGGGTGCATGACGAAACGGGACAGCACAGACGTGTCGAGGATGCAGTGAATCCCCCAATCGTTGCACGTCACGCTCAGAGCCTCCACCATCTCTACCACGTAGTTGCCATCGACCACGTCTTGCTTGGTCAAGTCACCCAAGATGTCCTTCGAGCGAGTGGTGTCACCTTCGGCGACGGGGTCACTGTCTCCGTCCTCGCCTCATCTTCACCTCATCCCTCTCGGACCTCTCGTTCTATAGTGACGAACGAACAACGCACACACACACCCGTGCCCATTGGTGGGACGGGGGGGAGGGGGTGCGTGCTGTCGGATGCAGGTCCCCGTTCGAACGGGAGTTTCCCCGCGGTCCGACAACCCGCACCCAGCCAATCCTCCGCCCGCCGATCCTCCTATGTATGTGTGTTGTTCGTTCGTCGTTATATATCCCCCTCGTCATCCACATCCTCCTGGGGGAGTGGTAGCTCTCGCTGCGCCCCTGCAAATGTAGGTCGGCGTAGCGTGCGAGGGGGAATAGAGAGCGAGAGGCGATAAAGAGAATGAGAGATGCAAGGAAAAAAGAGAGAGAGAGAGAGAGAGAGAGAGAGATCAGGGAGAGGGAACGGGAGGGAGTAAGGGATAACAAGTTGACGATTCCATTCCATGTCACCTCCCATCATCCACGAGTCATGAGGCGGGTTGATCCACAGCACACCTCCTGTCTTGACGCGGCACACCATCAACCCTGGAAGCATCATTGTTCAGCGAACTCTATATACGGGAAAGTTGCTGCATCAAGGAACGCTAACTAAGGAACGAAGCACTTTTGGTCGGCACCAACAGCGCCACGGGGAACGAGGATGGCTGGAGGACAACCACCGGAACAGCGAGCCTCTTCCGAACCCAAAGCGGTCGGTTGCATGGGCATGGGATGGCGGGAAGGGCTGAGCTCCAGAGGAAGGGTTGCGAGGTTAGCTCGTACACCCCAGGGACGGGGATGGAGGACGAGGTTTCAGAACGGTCAGGCTCGATCGACGGGGATGGAGGACGAGGTTTCAGAACGGCCAGGCTCGATCGAGATTGAGGCATCCCACCCATCCACTCAAAAAAACAGCGGGATCCTAGGCTCCAAAGGCCTAGTGGGGTGCACACGTCCTCGTCGGGGTCACGGAGCACGTCGATCTCCTGCGCCTTGAAGCCCGCCTCCGCGGGGCTGGGTCGCGAGCTCTCCTCATCTCACTCCCACCTTCCAGTACGCATCGTCATCCTTCGACTACTCCCGCGCAGATGGCAACGCTATCCTCCCCCTCGCCCTCCCTCCTCCTCCTCCTCCTCCTCCTCCTCCTCCTTCTCCTAGTCCTCCTCCTAGTCCTCCTCCTCCTCCTCCTAGTCCTCCTCCTTCTCCTCCTCCTCCTAGCCCTCCTATCTTCCACGGCATCCTCCATTCACTCCATCCTTCTCTTTTCGATCGTCGTCGTCACCGTCGTCGTCGTCGTCGTCGTCGTCGTCGTCGTCGTCGTCGTCGTCGTCGTCATCACCATCATTATCCTTCCCCCCTCTCCTGCTCCCTCCATCGGCACAGTTATCGTTTGCTCCACCGTCGTCATCGTCACCGACCCCTGGCCTTCCGCACCGCTGCACTCGCGCCGCCGTGTCCGCTGAAGACCTCAAGGAAGTCCAAGTCCTCAACGATGTTGTGCTTGAACTCGCCGACCCCTTTCATCACGCGGTTCATCCACTCCTGCGCCACCGACGGCGGGGAAGAGGAGGGTCGGCGAGTGAGGGGGGGAAGCGAGAAGGAAAAGGTCTTCTCAGAAGGCGGTGGGACTTCTCAGAAGCCCTCGGGAGTTGTTTGCGTTTTTGGGAAGGCTTGGAATATTTCTCAGACGGCCTGTGGACTCCCGAGGATTCTGAGAAGGCCCGCACCTTTTCATTTCCCCCCATCGCTCGCCGCCTAGATGTGGAGGGCTGAGGCACAGCACACGAATGAAATGACGGTCGGGCATCACGGTTTATGAATATAGATCGGGGGTGTGGCCTGGGTCCAGGCTAGCAGCACCGTCTGTGTGCCTATCATGCCCTTCCCTCGCGTCCTGCGGTGTACGTCGGTCGAACGTCTGGTTCGGGAACATCTTCTTGAACTCGTTGCGTAGAAACTTGCACACACCCACTGGGCCAGCCTCGTCGGGCGCGCGGGGCGCGAACAGGGCTATTAACTCCAATCGAGAATCTCTGAGATCCGACGGTTTTGGAGGATGTTTCGGGCGCCGCGGCCTATTCAGAGTGTTCCGGAGCGCTCTGAAACTGGAGCGCCCTCGAACTGACATTATCGTTCTAGCCCCGTCTGGTGTACGTTATGACCCCCGCCTGTCTCTTGAGGTCAGCTGGGATCGGCGTGGGGTCACGCCTGCGCTTCCCCGTCATCGCGCGCAGACCACTTCCCCCAAAAAGCTGGCTCGGGCCCAGCTGATGAGCACAAGAGGGCGGGGCGGCATGTAGCGGGGTGCGAACGGCGTTGCTGTCCTCCCAAGGATCTCGAGATCATGGAGACCAGCGGGGACGCAGGAATCGACTCTGCTGATGTTCTTTATCTTTTTACCAGACGCATACGTGGCGCGGTGTGCACGCCACGGGCTAGAACATTATCGGTCCCTGGGCTGTGCATCGTTGGCTTGGGTTCTCTCCCCGCAGGCTGCGGCCTGACTCGGGCTCCGTTCAAGGGCCGAGCAGATAAACATGATGCATATGTGTGAGATTATACGTTGTAACCTTATATATGTATATATGTTTATATACACATACATATACATGTTAAGTGCGGGTGCGCCACCACATCTGGACTTCCCTTTCCGCCCGCGGGGGAACCTCGGTTCAAACACCGCCGTGCACAGATGCAAAATACTTACCCTTATTGAACAATGGCACAAGCTGCAGGCGCGTGAAAATGCGGCGCTCCCAAGTTTTGGAGTGCCCAGCCTTGGCCATGGTGGCGACCAACCCATTGAGGGTCTCATCTAAAAAAGTGCTGTAAAACCGTGGGTTACCGTTGGCCGCTGCGCACTGAACAAGGTGCGCCCAGAGGTGGTGTTTTGGCACGAAGCGGGCTCTCGCGCGAATCATCAGGGACGTGTGGCGATGGAAGGTATCGAGAAGGTCTTGCGTTGCCTCATCCGACATTATCTGCGGCTCGGTTTTCATGATGGCCATGTGCTGATGAAGAGCCTGGCCAGCCAACCGTAAATGCACCCCCACGTCGCCAGGGAGTTGATAATCACCCAGCAGACGTACGGCCCACGAGATCAAGGGGCCGACCTCGGCCGCCTTTGTGTGGCACTGCCCCGCGGGGCCATCGCCCCACATGGAGGGCGTGCACTCTGCGAGCCTATACGACTGGTCAACTCCCCCATCAGCGTAGAAGTTCTGGAGGTGGTTGAATAGATGGCGGAAGCAGATGCCGACCCTGTCTTTTGCGACCCCACATTGGACGTTGAACACATTCTTGGACACGAGCTTCCAGAGGACAGTCTGAACGTAGACTTGGCACACTCCAAGGTATAATGTGTGCAAGGTGTCAATTCGCAGGACGGTTCGCACATTGCCGATGACGCTAGAGCACAAGAGCGGGTTGCGGCGGAGAACAGGGTCGGTGGCGGCCTTGCCGATGTAGTGGCGCCTCCAGAAAGTCAGACGCAGCCCCTCGGGCGGTATGGGCGTTGTTGACAGAGCGCCAATGTCTGGGAGCTCAACGGACGGTTCCAGGCGGTCATGAGCTTCCAAGCCGAACCGCGGAACATTAGCCGCGCAAAGTCTACCGCCAAGGCCTTTTGTCTTGGCTGGATCCCACTTCAAGTTGCTCAACAGGTGGACCCGATCATCTTCGGACGCCAGGGTGACCGCCACCTCGCAGTCTGCGCAACTCGCATCGTACGCGCCGTCGGCGTAGGTGCCCCACTCATGCGTCCTCGAAGTCAAGCTGGAGAACTGGTAGAGCTCGTCCCTAGTCGCCTTGCAAAATATGCATGGCGTGTATTTCGTTTGCCAGTTCGGGAAGCCCAGCGTGCTGCAGAATTCCATCCAATCGCCCTTGATTTGAACAAGGGCGATGCGGCAGGGGAGGGCGGGGCTATCCCGCGCCATGGCCCCGTAGTGGTCGTCCTCCTTGAACGCGGTGCCATCCCATTTCTGCGCTGGTCTCTGTCCGTTCATGGCGGCGCTGAAGCTCCACGCCAAGAACCGAAATATGCACCAGAGCGTGCGCCAGCCCTTGCAGCCGCACTTGCACATCTTCGACTTCTTCACCAGCCCAACTAGGTGACGCTTCTGGCTGATCAGACTGTACACGAAGAAGCCAATGAACGAGTCGGCGCGGCCCAGGCCGATCGATCGAGTGTAGCGGACCCCGTCGATGTACAGCGCCACGGGGTGCACTGGGCAACCTCCCGCAGCGCGCACTGCTGGGTGCTGCGCGTACGCGTCAGCCCACTCGGGGCCGCCAGTGACCCCTCCATCTAGCCTGTTCGCCAGTTCAGGGTCAGCCAAGTGCTCCGCGGAGAGGGCTTCATGCGGCGGCGTCAGCAGAATGCTGCCCGCGACCCGCTGAGACCTCCTGCGGAGCATCGGCGCCTCGACGTCCACGGGCTCCACCATCTTGACGAAATTGAAGGCGCGGTCCAACTTCTTCTGGAAGTTGCCCGTCGCGCTGTCGGGGCTGAGCATGTAGCGGTGGAACGGCCCTGACGCGCCCGACTCGTGGGCGAGCCACGCGAACGAGCACGCGTCTTTGGCCGTGAGTCTGCCCTCGCAGTATCCGAGAAGCCACATTTCACAGAGGCGCTCTCCTGCTTCGCACTGCGCTTCCTGGGCCCCGCCGCGCCCGCCATCGTCTGCGCGGCTGTCCCAGCCCAGCGGCGGGCCGCCATCGGCGGCGTCGGGCTCTGGCGACGGGCTGGCATCCCACCGCGGCTTCTTCTTCGGCGGCATGGGCGTTGAACGCACTGTGCGCGCAGCTCGACCGACGGCGTTCCTAACAAACAACGGCTCGAGCCAAGGCGGCGGCTGAGGTTGCAGCCGGGGGCGGATCGGAAGGGGTGGCCGCGCCTATTGCGGTCGGGGCCAGCCCGCGCCCCGCCCTCCGTATAGGGCCCCGCGCGTGAGTTTACCAATGGGGCTTGCAACATAGGGCTCTAGCCGTAAAGCGCCGTTTGCATAGGGCCAAGGTCCCGCCCCATAGGGCGCTGGCTATGGCCGCCCGCGTGGCCCCGCGCGCGGCGGTTCCGTCGTCGGGGTGTTCCTCGCGCGGGGGTGTGCCGAGGCCCTTCATTTCCACGCGGCGTCGGCCATGACGCCGCGCCCGCCCGTGTCGCCGACTCGCGGTGAAGTGCCCGCTGGGAAGTGCCACGCGGTCAGCGCCGCCGCGGTCGCGTCAGTCGCGCCACGCCAGCTGGCCGCTGCTGCGCGCGAGCATGCGCGGGCGAACGCGGCCCCAGAGATACACCAGCCAACCCCGAGCACTCATCGCAATCGCCGCCGCATGCGTGGTCTCTGCAAACCAAGTTGCGGGTGGGCTGGGTTGGATTGGGGGGCAAAGCGCGGGGGGGGGGGGAGGCAGCGGGGGACTAGAGGAGGCTGGAGGACAACAGGGAACAGGAGGAGAAGGGGGGAGGAGGTGGAGGGAATGCGTAGGTCGACGGATGGGGTAAGGAGCTCGACATTGGCAGCGGCGCCGCCCTCTCCAAACCCGTCACCAACCAACTCCCGTCGGTGACGGAATGCGGGCGGACACGTTCGAACACCAGCAGATACGTGCACTGCACATAGGTAGCAACCAACAACTGGTCTAGCGACCTTGCGCGGCGGCTTACGTGGGCCGCCAGCGCGGCACGCTGCATCAGAGACGAGGGCTCCTACGCGCGACCTCACGCAGGTAGCTTACGCGCCAGTGTCGGTGCAGACGACATTGCTTCCCAACCAGTATGTGGTGTTCGGCCTTCGTTTTGACGAGACAGCGCCCCGCGTTCTTCCCTCCTCCTCCTCCTCCTCCTCCTCCTCCTCCTCCTCCTCCTCCTCCTCCTCCTCCTCCTCCTCCTCCTCCTCCCCCCCCCCTCCCCCATCCCTGCATCGCCCCCGTTTCGGCGCACATGTCGCACGCTTCGTGGCCACAGGAAGAGTTCCACCGAAGGTCGCAGCGGTGCAGTTCGCATGTGGGCGTCGCGCCCGTTGCGGCGCACCCCCCACACGTTTCGCGGGCACGTATGGGTCCCCACCGAATGGCCCAGCTGTGCAGTTCGCACGTGGGCGCCGCGCCATTTTCGGCACACCCACGGTTCGTGGTTCCATGGGGAGTTCCACCGAAGATCCCACCTGTGCAGTTCGCACGTGGGCGCCGCGCCCTTTTCTGCACACCCTTCACGCGCTTCGTGGCCCAATAAGCCATCGAGAAATCCACCGAAGGCCTCCGCGGTGCAGTTCGCATGTGGGCGCCGTGCCCGTTTCGGCACAACGCTCACACGTTCCGTGGCGCCGTGGGGCATCCACCAAAGGTCCTATTGTTGCAGTTCGCATGCGGGCGCCACGCCCGTTTCGGCGCACCTTTCATACGTTTCGTGGCCCCATCGGGAGCTCCACTGAAGGTCCTACTGCTGCAGTTCGCATGTGGGAACTTCGCCCGTTTCGGCACACCCCCGACGCGTTTCGTTGCCACATCGGCCATGAGGGAGTTCCGCCGAAGGTCCCAGTGGCGCAGTTCGCATGTGGGCGCCACGCCCGTTTCGGCGCACCCCTCACACGTTCGGTGGTCTAGTGAGTTGCACCGAAGGTCCCAGCGCTGCAGTTCGCATGTGAGCGTCACGCCCGTTTCGGCACACCCCTAACACGCTTCGTGGCCCATAGGGAGCTCCACCGAAGGTCCCACTGGTGCAGTTCGCATGCGAGCGTCGCGCCCGTTTCGGCACACCAATGACACGTTTCATGGCCCAGGGAACCCCTATCGAAGGTCCCAGCGGGAGGGTTCACCTGCACCCGCCAACCTCCCAACATCGGTACGCCCCTCACACGTTTTGTGGCGCCATACTGAGTTCCACCGACGACGATCCTCACAACTGCGGCACTCACAACTGCATCTGGTTGAGTCTTTCGCCAATCTAATGTTGCATGGGGGCACATGGGCACAGCGGGCTGCAGTTTGTTAGGGCGTTTTTGCTGAATGAGGGCGGATTTTGAGGCCAACCCCCAACGCAACTCGACCCACTGCAACCATCTTTAGCAATACGAGCATGGGCGAACTCCACGTCGACTGATGAGGCTATCATGCATTGACAGGACGGGCAAACACACGAAGGGTCACGAGGGACAGGGACAGTCGGCCGTTTCTTCCTCAGCGTTGATATGATCCCTATCTCGCTGCTGGCACATACCCGTCGGCCGGAAGAAGTGGGTGGAAACATGATGGGTCTCCGTCCGACCCCTGAAGAGGATAGAGGAAAACCGTTCGACTTAGGAAGAAGGACGGGCGCTTGAATGCGCCTGAAGTAGAAATAGCTGATTTCGCCGAAATCCTGGAAACTCGTCTCATGCCGTTACTGGTCCACATTATATAGACCTCGGTTGAAACTACGCGTCGGCGCTGGAAATGCAGTGCCGTGCTTGCGCTGTGGCTTGCCCATACAGCTAACAGCTCGGCACTCGGCCAGCACACCGATCGAATATCGAAAACTACCTGGCTAATTCATCTCGAAACTACACGCTTGCTCTCCGCTGGGGGAACTGCGCCCAGGCGATCACCGTCGGTGCACGGTGCATATTTCTCCACATCACCCTGCCCCCCTGAACGCATAATAAGGAACGGGTGATTTTTTTCTGACCATGGTGGGCATCAGACCGCACGCATGTTCCACGACGGGAACGGCCCAACAAACATAGCCCTTCCTGAACCGAATGTGGTCCCAATTTCAGCGACTTGACTGTACAGCACTATCTCCAAACTCACCCTCTCCCTTGCCAACTTACACGGGTCCTCGCGTCATGTCCAGCGAGCCACTGCGAGGGCGGCTTCGCCCTGTCCACCCTGGGGCGCGCCGAATTACTCAGCGCAGCTGGCCTTCACCTGGGCACGGGAGGCACGGGAGGAGGGGCGTGGAGGAGAAGGGCTGAGGAGGATTTGGGATGGGAGGCATAAATAGGAGGAGGAGGATGAGAAGGATGAGGCGCAGGAGGAGGAGGAGGGGGAAGAGGAGGCCATGGGCACGATGAGGCACGGGAGGAGGCACGTCGAGGAAAATGGCGGATAAGGAGAGGATGGGGGCTTCAAGGATGGAGAGATGACCCCCCCCCCATGGCATGACGAGGTGCCCCCCCCCCCATGGCTCCCCCCCATGGCCCCCCCCCATGCGAGGTCAGGAGGGGGACGGCTGGGAGGGGCCAGGTGCCGGTTGGGCGGGGGAGGGGGGCGTCGGGCGCGCACCTGACCCCCTCGAGGCGCCTCAGCGGCGGGCTGGTACCCCTTGGGGAACCTTAACAAATCTTAACAAATCTTAGCAAATCTTAACAAATCTTAACACCAATCTTAACCGGTAATTTGCGTGTTAAGATTGTGTTTTTGCAATCTTAACCGGTATTTTGCGTGTCAAGATTGAGGCGGGGGAAGCTTAACCGGTTTTTTGCGTGTTAAGATTCGCATCTTAACAAATCTTAACAAATCTTAACAAATCTTAACACAATCTTAACACGCGCATTTTCCGACGCCAGGGGCCGACAGGGCGGCGGGGGGGGGGTCTAGGGACCGAGGCGGGCGGCGGGGGGGGGGGTCTAGGGACCGAGGCGGGCGGCGGGGGGGGGGTCTAGGGACCGAGGCGGCGACAGGGCGGCGGCAGGGACAGGGCCAGGTGCCTGTGCAGGGCGATGGGCGGAGGGCCAGGTGCCGACGACGGGGGGGGGTCTAATCAAGGTTTGAGGGCCGACGGGAACGGGGAAGGGGAATGCAATTCGACCATGGCCCATATACTGTCCATGGAAGTACTTCTCCTTCGTGCTGCGGAGCGCGATGATGCCACTCACGTGCTTCTCCATGTCCTCCGTGACCCCATCGAGCTGGGAGGGGATCCTCGAAACGGCGAGCGCGTAGTCGCCCGTGTACAATTGCTGTGAAGCCACGTTTAACAGAACAGGGGAGGGACAGCGGGCGAGGTGAGAAGCATAGATGGGCGGAGTAGACCAATGCGATCAAATATGGTCCATCCTTCCCTCCAACCTGAGGCAATTGCGGTAGAGGGGGGTGGGCGGGTAGAGTGAACGGGGCGGGTCGAAGGGTGGAGGTTCGATGGTGATTGGAACATGGTTGAGGTGGCAGGTGGAGAGAATTGGAGTGGGATCGCACCCGAAACTGTCTGCAATCATCCCCGCTATATGCATATAAATGCGAACCACACCCAAATTAGCGAATGCCTAATCCTGAAGCGCGGAGCTCGACTGTACACATGCAGACATACAACCAGATGCAACCCACCAGACATACATGCAAACACAGCCTGGCGAAAGTATCAACCCGATGCAGTTGTGAGTGCAGCAGTTGTGAGGATCGTCGTCGGTGGAGCTCTCTATGGCGCCCCCCAAATGGGTGAGGTGCGTGCCGATTTGGGAAGGTGGGCGGGTGCATGTTGACCCTACAACGGGTGCATGTGAACCCTACAATTCGGACCTTCGGTGGGGCTCCATATATCGGGCCACGAAACGTGTGAGGGGTTTGCCGAAACAGGCGTGACGCCCACATGCGAACTGCGCAACTGGGGCCTTCGGTGGAGGTCCCTACGGGACCACGAAACGTGTGAGGGGTTTGCCGAAACAGGCGCGATGCCACGGAATGTGTGAGGGGTTTGCCGAAACGGGCGTGACGCTCACATGTGAACTTCACCATTGGGACCTTCGGTGGAGCTCCCCACGGGGCCACGAAACGTGTGAGGGGTTTGCCGAAACGGGTGCGACGTCCACATGCGAATTGCACCATGGAGACTTTCGGTGGCGCTCCTTATGGTGCCACGAAATGTTTGAGGGGTGTGCCGAAACGGAGACGATGCAGTGGTGGGGTGAGGGAGGATTGGGAGGGGGAGGAGGAAGGACATGAACTCGGGGCGCTGTCCCTTCCAAGCGGTGACCAAACACCACAAGATGGTTGGGGGAAAAAAAAAACCTGGACCACGCTCGCGTCCATGTTGACGTACATCTGGGCGAACGTGTTAGTCTGACAGATTTGGTTCAGCATGCTCACTTTCTCCTCGAGCGCCTTGATCTCGGGGGTGTTCTTGAAGCTCGCCTCAAGGGAGGACTCGCGTAACATTGGGCACGGGTGCCCCACGCGAGATTGGGGGTGATGGCGAGATGCATTGCGAGGGCGAAGGGGGAGAGGCTGAAGGGGAAGCAGGTGGGGGGAGGGCAGGGACCAGTAGTCCCCATGGGGAGGGGCAGCTCGTTCGTTAGTGTAGTTCCCCGCGTTGCCCACTGGGCACTCGTGTTGACGAGATCCAACACCGCCTTCCCTGCCGACAACTGCTTGCGGAACTGCAGCGCGCTCTCGGACGCAGCCTCCTCGTCCTCCCTCAGCTTTCTCGCCTCCTCAGACTCATCCTTCCTTGCCTTCTTAGTGCCTCCTGCAGGCCTCTTCGTAAGCGCTGGCTGGCCGCGCTTCCTGCTCTTCTTCTCGCCCGTGTTGAGCTCGTCTCCCGCTTTGCTCTTGCTTGATGGCGTCTCAGCTGCGGCTGCCGCCGCTGGACCTGCCGTTGGCAGCACGACAGCTGCCGCCGCCGCTTCTGTCGCTCCTGGTGCCGCCATTGCTGATGCCTCTGCGCCAGCCACTCCTGGTGCCGCCCCTGCCGCCGTCGCTCCTGTCGCTCCTGGTGCCGCCCTTGCCGATGCCTCTGCGCCGCTCCTGGTGCCGCCCCTGCCGACGCCGCTCCTGCCGCTCCTGGTGCCGCCCTTGCCGATACCTCTGCGCCAGCCGCTCCTGGTGCCGCCCTTGCCGCCGCCGCTCCTGCAGCTCCTGGTGCTGCTCCTGCCGATGCTTCTGCGCCATCCGCTCCTGGTGCCGCCCCTGCCGCTGCCGCTCCTGCCGCTCCTGGTGCCGCCCTTGCCGATGCTTCTGCGCCAGCCTCTCCTGGTGCGGCCCTTGCCGAAAGCTGCGCTCCTGCCGCTCCTGGCGCCGCCCCTGCCGATGCTTCTGCGCCAGCCGCTCCTGGTGCCGCCTCGGCCGCTGCCGCTCCTGCCGCTCCTGGTGCCGCCCCTGCCGCAAGCCGCGCGCCCGCCGCTCCTGGTGCCGCCCTTGCCGCAAGCTGCGCGCCCGCCGCCAGTGCCAGAGGCTGCTCGCATGCCACCAGTGGTGTCGTCCTTGCCGCAAGCTGCGCGCCCAGCTCATCTGCGACCGCCACCTCGGGAGGGGGGTTCACGACTATATACTACTACATGCTCCCTCCTCGTCCTCCTCCTCCTCCTCCTGCCCCTCCTCCTCTCCCACACTCTTCCCTCCTCCTGATGCTCCTCACCATCATCCTCATCTTCATCCTCATCTGTGTTCGTCCTCTCCGTGGTCCGTTCGTGTTTCGGGCTTCGGCTGCTCGTTCGGTCGTTGCATCTCCGCCTTTCGTGTTCTCTCGCCCTCGCTCGTTTACCGTAATATGGCCCTCATTCGGCACCCGCTCTTGCAGCGTATTGGAGGTTGCATTCATTCGTCCTCCTCCTCGTCCTTCCTTCCTCTGGCTTCGCCTCCCCGCTATTCCCCCCACCGCACCCTTTCGTGACCCAACACCTGCGCTGGAGTCTTGCTCTTGCGCGCGACCTCCTGCTCTCGCAAGCTCCAGCGAGTCTGGAATGTATGTTCGAAGCCCTTCTTCTTGTAGAGGAACTCGATCCGCTTGGTCATGTCGTTGTACTGGAACCTTGCTGCGGCGGTGCGGACACGGCGAGAGTGATACAGGGAGGGGGAGGGAGAGAGAGGGAGATAGAGGGAGAGAGAGAGAGAGAGAGAGAAAAAAAAACGGTATACAAGAGAGATGGGGATGACGGGATGGAAATAGGGACAGGAATTGAAAGAGAGAGAGAGACGTATTTGCATACATCTCTGTATATAATATAGAGATACATAGGGGGACGAGGGAGAGGGGGAGAGGGCGAGGAGAGCGCGGGAAAGAGGGCGAGAGGGACTGAGAGAAAGCGAGGGAGAGAGGGAGGAAGGGAAGGGAGCGAAGGCAGGGCGTGCGGGCACGGCAGAGGGGAGGAATGAGGATTGGGGAGTGGAGGCAGCAAGTCTTGTTCGCCATGCCCCGTTTGTTCCCCATTGCACCAGCCCAGCTGTGTGGCGGCGGCGCAATAGTTAATGGCCCCTTGCACTGCCGCCGCCGATTTGCGGCCTCCCTCCTCAAGAAGGCGCCCGATCACACACGGGGGAGGATGTCGGGCGGGGACGAGGCTGGCCAGGACTGGTGGTCGAGAAGATGGGTGGGAGTACGGGTTGTTCGAGCTCACCTGCACGAACCTCCATTTTAATTTATGTAGCAGGGAGGGGCCTAGCACTCCCATCTTATTGACCACCATGACTAGCCTCTTCCCCGCCCGACCACCCACCCCCGTGTGTGATCGGCCAGATATCGCCAGAGCAGCTGCTCTCATTAACTAGTCAACTCACCCCTATAGGGGTGAGTTGATTAGTTAATGGGGACACGGGTTCTGACGATATCTACCCCCCTTCCTCGCGAATGATCGAGTCCAGGTTCATCATCGTGCCCCATTCTCGCTGGGTTTCCGTCTCGATCTTCGCCTTCTCGCGCTTCGCCTGAAGCGGCGGAGGGCATGACATGAGGGCCGAGAGAGGGTGACGGGAGGTGTCTGGAAGGATGGAGGGAGGGAGGATGGGGATGTTGGGCGAGGTGGAGGAGGAGAAGGAGGAGGAGGAGGATATGACGAGGAGGAGGAGGAGGAGGAGGACCAGGAGGAGGAGGAAGATGAGGAGGAGGAGGAGAAGAGACACCAGCCGCGACGACAATGGTGGAGGAGGAGAGGAGCAACAGTGGCAACGTTGATGGCGGAGGCGAGGGTGGCGAGGATGCGAGAGTACGGATGATGAGCGAGAGGTGGAGGCCGAGCAGGAGGAGGAAGGAACAGGGTGTGTCACCTTTGCCTCAGTGTACAATTTGCGCGCCCACTCCTCGCGCTCGATCTTCTTCATGTTCCGGTTGAGCTGCTTGTACTTCTGCATGGCTTGCGGGGCCAGTGTCCTGGGCGGCGGCCCGCGCCCCGATCGCTGCCGACACCCGTCCCCCGAACTCCTCCCATCAGCCGTATCGCTATCGTCGCCATCGGGTAGCATTACAAACGGTAAGACCGACATCAATTACACACACGATAAACGATGTAGAATCGTTATCGTTGCGATCGATGTCTGTCAGTGCCGTTGTTATCGTTGTGATCGTTGCCACTGGCAAGCGTGCTCTGTCCCCGAGCTCCTGTAGAATTTCACGCCCAGCGACGAGTTCGCGTCGAACTTGAAGTCCTGCTCGAACGCCGCCTGGATCAGGGGGTCGTCATGGACGAAGGCGCCGTCGGAGGCCTTGGACTTCTCACTCGCCAAGGCGTCCGCGGGGACCTCTCGAGATGACGCGGAGGCAGTGGAGAGGAGGGGGAGGCGAAAGCGGAGGAACCGCCTCCTCGTCCTTTTCATCTGCCTCCTCCTTATCCTCGTCCTCCTCCCCACTCCTTCTCCTCCTGGTCCTCCTCCTCCTCCTCCTTCTCCTCCTCTTTCTCCTCCTCCTCCTCCTCCTCCTCCTCCTCCTGATCCTCCTCCTCCTCCTAGGGCTGCCCGAATGGGTTCAGCTCGCCGCCCACCCCTGGGAGCTCCCAGGCGCAGGTAGAGAGCCGAACCCATTGTTCAACCCTCCGCTGGACCAGATTTAGGTTCAGCCCATTGGGGCGGACCTCTGCGGTGTGCTTCTTTGCGTTCTCCGCCAGCATCCGCTCGACCGCAGCTGTGTCCTCGCGGGGCGGATGGGGGGGGGATGAGCGAGGGGGGGATGGGAGGAGTAGGGGGATGGTTGCGAGGAGGGTGGCGGGGAGGAGTGGGAGGATAGGTAAGGGCGCGAGAAGGTAGGCAGGAGACATCCTGCGACATCTCTGCACCACCTGCTTGCGCGTGCGGGACATCCGCGCCCGCGACCGCCGCCTCCACGGCCGCGCCCGTAGTAGCCGACTGGATCTGCAGCGGACCTCCAGCAGCACCAGCAGCAGCAGCAGCAACAGTCGCAGCGGCCTCCACCGCTGTAGCACGTGGACTATTCGTGTTCCACGTGCCTGGCGGGAATATTGGGACCTGAGGCGGGAGCTGCACAGGCACCACGGGCGCATCGCACGGCGGAGCCTCCTCGCCAGCTGGAGCGCGCGCGGCACACGGTAATCCTGCGGCCGCCCTCAGCTCGATCAGTTGCTGTGTCAACAGTCGAATCTTCTCGTCCTGGGAGTCGGGATGGGGGGTTGGATGCACAGGGGGGGACGAGGGAGAGGAGTTATGGGAAACAGCGTGACCGTTGGGAGCCGAAACCGTCGAGCCCAACTCAGGAGGCAATGGCCTCGAGGTGAAGGAGGAGCAGGAGGAGCTCAGATCAACTGAGCCAGACAGGAGGAGGAGGAGGAGGAGGAGGAGGAGGAGGAGGAGGAAGAGGAGAAGGAGGAGGAGGAGGATGAGGAGGAGGAGGGGGAGGAGGAGGAGGAGGAGGAGGAGGACCACGAGGAGGATACGCACATGGATGCGGAGGATTAGGAGACGTGGGCGTAGTTTACCCACAATCCTGCGAGGGCTGCGGCGTCGGCGCGAGCGGCGGCGGCGGCGACTGCAGGGGCGGCAGGGCGTCGTCGACTCTGCCTCGCTGGAGGCTCTTGCTGGGGACCGGCGGGGGCGGCATCGAGGTCAGTCTATTGCGCGTCTCCTCCTCGCGCGACTGCGCCTTCAGCCTCTGCACCTCCTCATCGTGATGCTGACTGTACGACTGCTCCCAGAGAGGCACAACGTAACCTCCGCGGGCACCCTCCACCATGCAAACCACTTACAACCACTCAGCCCGTGCCCCCTCCTTCCCCGTGGAGGAGGGGGAGAGACGGGTGACGAAGGGGGACGAGGGCTCCGATGATTGCATTGTGACCTGGTGTTGTCGGCTGCATCTGCTGCTGGTGCTGGGCCTGCTGGGCCCGCTGCAGGTGCTGGTGCTGGGCCTGCTGTGCCCTCTGCTGGTGCTGGGCCTGCTGGGCCTGCTGATGGTGCTGGGCCTGCTGGGTTTGCTGCTGGTGCTGGACCTGCTGCTGCTGGTGCTGGGCCTGCTGCTGCTGCTGCTGCTGGTGCTGGGCCTGCTGGGCCTGCTGCTGGTCGTGCTGGGCCTGCGCGGCGGCCAGCTGGTCGTGCTGGGCCTGCTGGGCGCACTGCTGGCCCTCCTCGTCAGCGTCGATCACCTCGACCTGTGTGGTCTGAGTGTCGGCCAGCTGGTCCTGCTGGGCCGCGTCGACTGGGCCCGCTTCTGCTGGCACCGCGGCGGTCGGCTCGTCGACGAGGCGGACCCATGGTGGGGGGGCGCCCGAGTCTATGACGAACACGCTGCGGGGGGGCGCCATCTGTGCAGGAACCGCGCACCTAAAAGAAACTCTGAGCCACGCATTTCGGAGACCACGATATTTCAAACGCATTTCCAAATAAGGAACGAAAGGGGCTTTCCTGACCTCGGCGAGCCTCGGCCACGAATAGATCCCCCGACCTAGATCACAAGGGACGGCCCGACAATTCGAGCATCTCCTGAGACCAAAGGGGTCCTTATGTCGGCGTCTTGACTGTGTAGCAGGCGGCAACCATGGCCCTGCGCTCCTTCTCCCCCTCCTCCTGCTGCTCCTCCTCCTCCTCCTCCTCCTCCTCCTATATAATAATGTCATCCTTTGAAGCTTGCCACGCTCCTCGCCATCCCCCTCCTTGTCATTATCCTCGCCCTCCCCTCCCGATATGCATCCTGCTCAGACGAACGCGGGGTTACTCGCGGAACGGTCCGATGATGGAACGGCGGGGAGATGCGGGCGGGGCGGGCGTGACCATGGGAGAGCGGTCACCGATGCATGTTTTCTCGCACCGAGTGGGCGAGGGTCCTCGCGCCTCGCCCCATGCCTAGCTGCGCCACTCCTCATCACCTCGAGCGATGAAATACGTCGGGGCTGCTCCTGGCCAAACTCAGCGGCGTCCAGTCCTTATTTCCGATGCACCCATCGAGCTGGGGACTGAGGGGGTGGGACAGCACATTCAAGGTAAGGATGCAAGGGCCTTGGAGGCCGATGTTTATTCTTTCCGAACGAGGTTGGCCAGCGGAAGTCGCTAAGGATGTGTCGAAGGAGCAAGGGTACCCCTGGGAAGGTTGCCCATACTTACTATGCGGGTTGACTTTCTCGAGCGATGGATCAGGGAACGGAGAATGGTCCCACAAGACGATGAGGAGGAGGAGGAGGAGGAGGAGGAGGAGGAGGGACAAGAAAAAGCGTAGAAGGGCAAAAGCTAGTGAGCACGAGGAGGAGGAGGAGGAGGAGGAGGAGGAGGAGGAGGAGGAGGAGGAGTAGAGAGGAGGGAGAAGGGGGGTGTGGGAGGAGGGGTCTGGCAGGAAGGGTCTTGGAGGAGGGGGTGGGAGGGGGGGAGCTGGCGAAGGAGGATGCTTTCGTCCCAGTTGTCCTGGGCTCCGGAGGCGGGGCTCCTCCTCTGCTTGATGTTCTCGATGGGTTCCGGAGCCGTCTCTGGATCTTGAGCTGCAGCGGGCCGTTTCCTTGATGATGTCGGCGCTGGTGATCGTGATGGCGCCGCTGGCTCTGGGGACGTCGGCACTGGGGGCGCCTTTGCCTTGGGAGTGGACGGGCACTCGTCGGCTGCTGCAGGCCTCTTTATGATAGCTGCAGCAGGCTTCTTCCTACGCGGAGTGGGGGATGAGAACGAGGACGAGGCTTGCGGCTTGCGGCTGCCGAGGCGCAGGTCTGTGACTAGCGCCGAGCAGTGAAGAGGCCGGGTGAGGGGCCTGGCGAAGGGGGCGCTACGCGCCCCGAAGACTGGCCTCCAGCAACGGTGCGAGGGTCACTAACGGCGCACCGCCGGGCAGTCCCCACTCGCACCGCAGCAGGAGGCCAACTCTGATTTAATCAGAGTCCGAAGCAGGCACAGGCTGAGCCTGAGTCAACTCACGGGATCTTCCCATGCCATCTTGTTGGCTCTGGCGAATCGACGCCAGTCGACGCTAAATCGATGCTAATCGACGCTACATCGACGCTATTCGACGCTAAATCGGCGCCATCTCACGACTCCCAGACGCTAACCGACGCGAGTCGACGCCAAATATTAGGGTCTACAAGGCTCACGTGAGTTGCTACCGAGGGAGATCGACGAAGGAGGGAGCTTCGGCAGCATCTCTGTCCTCAACACCGTCTTGCGGTCCTTGAGGATGTCGTCCTTCATGGCCTCAATCTGGTCCCTGCTGGCGCCTTCGGCCGTGGGGGGAGGGCAGTCCATCTACCCTTCCTCCAGCCTTCACGCCCTGCACCACTCTGCGTCCCTTCCTTTACCCTTCCCCCTCACCTCCACCCTCCAGCTAGGGTTGACATTCCCTTGCCCTCCACATCTCCGCTCCCAGCACCCCCCCGAGCCCCCGATGGCCTCCAATATATTTGTCAGCGAGGCTGCGCGCGTAGTGGAGGCACATCTCCGGGGTGTCGAACAAGTGGATCATCAGCTGCGCCACCTGGGGTCCATGCCACACGTCTCGCGCTCCCCTGGTATCCTATTCCTCCTCCATCTCCTCCTCCTCCTCCTCCTCCTCCTCCTCCTCCTTCTCGCCCTCCACCTCCTCCTCCTCCTCCTCCTCCTCCTCCTCCTCTTCCTCCTCCTCCTCCTCCGCCTCCGCCTCGTTCTTCTCCTCCTCCTCCTTCTCCTCCTCCTCCTCCTCCTTCTCCTCCTCCTCCTCCTATCGTCGCTTTCGTCAGCCCTCGCATTGCATGGTGTAGTCGACCCCTCCGTTTCCACCTCCGTCGTTTCCATTCCCCCCTTCTCCTCTCCCCCATCCGCATCTCAGTCCCCCTTGCCCTTTCCAGCTGGAACCCTAGTACCTGCGGCTTCTCCTCGCGATCGTCTTTGAGCCTCATGAGGGGGTTGCCCCTATCCATGGACTTGACGATCTTCACGCCAGTGCCCTCGTCCTTCCAGAGCAAGCCGCCAACTCCTCAGGCGGAGCAGGGAGGATGAGGAGGAGCAGCAGTAGTAATGCGCGGGGGGTGGGGTGGCTATCGACTTCGGGCTAACAAGCGTTACTTTCCGAGGTCGGGAGAGGAGCACGAAACTTGGCATGCAACTCACCACCCAAATTGATCGACATGCCTTAAACGCTTCACATGCGCGTTCAAATACGCGAGGCCACTGTCCGCATGTCCGTGTACGATTTTCAGCTTGACCGCCCCAAACGCAAATCATTGCGGTATCTCGGCTGCAGTTTGCGATCCGTTGTAATAGTATATTTGCAGTTTGTTTGGCCTTTACCCGCAACCCTGGGAGGATAAGGGGGACGATCAGCATTGAAACGGGGATGTGGAGAGAGAGTAGGAGGAGGAGAAGGAGGAGGGGGAGGAGGAGGAGGAGGAGGAGGAGGAGGAGGAGGAGGAGGGGGAGGAGGAGGAGGAGTAGGAGCTGGGGGAAGGTCGATGGGGAAGAAAGAGATACACCACGGGAAGAGGAGGACCAGCAACAGCAGCAGGAGGAGTTGGCGAGGAGGTCGAACAGGGGACGAGAAGGATGAGGAAGAGGAATAGGACAGGGAGTGGGAGAGACGACCACCAGTCCAGACCGCAAGATCTGCTTGGCGGCCTGGGTGAGGTCCTCGGTCTGCTTGGCCGCCGTGGGGAGGAGGTCCTCGGTCTGCTTGGCCGCCGTGGGGAGGTCCGCTGTCAACACTTGATGTATTGGCCGAGTCGCGCCGTCGGGCCACTCCGCGATGGCTGGGTCCGTTGCGGCCTCCCCGTGGATGAGCTTCCCGTACTCCTTCTCACCTCCTCCCCTCCTCCTCCACGGCTGGCTCACGTCCTCTTCGTAGCCGTATTCATACGGCAGCTCCTCTCGAAGGGGGTGGGAGGGCGACCACGACGACGAATGATTTCACTCCGAGTTGCGGGCCCATCGGGGGCCCTAGGATGGAAGATCCAGTGAGGGGATGCGGGGGAGAGGAGACGTCGGTGGGGCTTGAGTGAGAGGGACTGATGTATACCCAGTGGGTCATGGGGCCTACTTTGGGGCAGCCGCGGGGGCGATGACGACAAGGGGAGGGAGAGAGAGAGAGAGAGAGAGAGAGAGAGAGAGAGAGAGAGAGAGAGAGAGAGAGAGAGAGAGAGAGAGAGAGAGAGAGAGAGAGAGACGAGAGAGAGACGAGAGAGAGAGAGAGAGGGACGGAGAGAGGATACTTATAATGTTGCAAAGCTTGTTCGTTGCACGGGTATATATATATATATATAAACGAAACGCCGACGGGGGGGACGAGTGAGTGCGACAGGGAGAGGGAGAGAGAGACAGAGCGACGCAGTGAGAAAGACTGATCTCCTTCACTCCAGCTGGCTTCTTCATGATCAGCTCCGTGTCCACTCCAGCTGGCTTCTTCACGATGCGCTCGGCCTCCTCCTCCTCCTCCTCCTCGGCTTTCTCGTCTTGCCTTGTTGCGTCCTCCTCCGCCTCTTCCTCTTCCTCGTCTTCTTCGCCGTCCTCCTCCTCCTCCTCCTCGCCTTCGCCTTCATCATCTTCTGCTGGTATCTCCTCGTCCTCCTCAGCGTGGTCTTTGTCCTCGCGCCCTTGCGAGTCCTGCGACTTCTTCCTCGAGAGTTCCTTCCTCGTCTTTTTGCTCAGCTCCTCCAGGGCACGGGCGGGAGAAGAAGGGGGGACCTCCTTCGAAACGAAAGAATGAGGGCGGGGCACGGACGAAAGGAGGAGGAGGAGGAGGAGGAGGAGGAGGAGGAGGAAGAGCGTTCTGAGGTATGCAGGTTATCGCCTGCTCCCAGAGCCCTAATCCGTGTCTATGGCTACCCAACGGGGGGCGCGGTGCGAGTGGGGACTGCCCGGCGGCGCGCCGTTAGTGACCCTCGCACCGTTGCTCCCCGGCCCCGCGCACGGCGCGGAGTGTGTCCGATGGGCGCGGCTAATGGCGGTTGCAAGGTGCGCCCCTAGCCGCGTTCGAGGTCCTGCTGAGGCACCTTAGACTCTGTGGCGCCCCAGGCTGTGCCCAGGAAGAGGAGTGGGAGGAGCAGGAGGCGGAGGAGGAGGAGGAAGAGGAGAAGGAGGAGGAAGGTTGAGGGCTTAACGACTTCTACCGTCCCTCGACTCGCGCTGGATCGGCCACGATTTGCTCCAAATTTCCCTGATCTCTGGATTGGCTTGGATTTACCTGGCATGCCCTGATTTATCTGGCTTCATCCCCACAAGTCTATTGGCGAAAAGCCGTCAACCTCTTGGGGATATGCCCCCTCCTATTCCTCCTTCCCCTCTGCCAGCCAGTTCTTCCTCCCTCCGCCGCCCTCCCCCCGCCTCTTCCTGTCCCCCTCTCCCTCTCATTCCTCCCCTCTACCTCCTCCTCCATTCCCTCGCCTCCTCCGCCCGCAGCGGCCGTCCTGGCACAACTTGATGAGCCGTTTCGCCACCAGCTCTTTGAACTCTCTGAGGTCCCGTTTGTGGCCGATGATCTCGCGCGGGGGGGCGGGGGCAAGCAGGAGCCGGAGGAGGGCGGGCGGTGAGGGGACGGACGAGGTA